>JALMGJ010000001.1:141235366-141732866 GCA_023362775.1 Charina bottae
GCTGGAAAAAAAAGCCAACATAAGACAAGGGGATAGATCAGGGCTTTCGAAACTGTGTGTCGCGACACAATACTGTGTCGCCTGGGGGCCTCAAGTGTGTCGCGCAAGAACCCGGAAGCGCTGATGGCGCACCGCTGCTGTTGTGCATGGCAGTGGCGGTGGCGGGACATCAGTGCTTCAGGGTTCCAGGACACCGCCGCTGCCGCACTTTCGGGCTTTTGCGTGAAACGGAAGCATATACGGAAACGGAAACAATAATAGGATCTATCCCAGAGCTTTCCAAACTTTTCATGTTGGTGACACACCTTTTAGACGTGCACTATTTCGCGACACAGTAATAACAAGGCTCCCCACCCCCTGGCCCACATGATTGGCTCCCGGGTGGAAACCCCACCCCCCGGCCCACGCAATTGGCTCCTGGGTGGAAACCTCGCCCCAGGCCCATGCGATTGGCTCCCGGGTGGAAACCCCGCCCCCAGCCCACGCAATTGGCTTCCGCCTTGAGCAGGGCGAAAAAGCCTCGGATCACTGCAAAAAGTGACGGGGGGGGGCGCCAGGGTGGAAAATATCCACGCCGATCAGCTGTGCGGCCGGGAGTGATCCGAGGCTTTTTCGCCCTGCCCAAGGCGGAAGCCAATTGCGTGGGCCGGGGGCGGGGTTTCCACCTGGGAGCCAATCGCGTGGGCCAGGGGGTGGGGAGCCTTGTTATTACTGTGTCACGAAATAGTGCACGTCTAAAAGGTGTGTCACCAACATGAAAAGTTTGGAAAGCTCTGGGATAGATCCTATTATTGTTGACAATTAGATAGATACTAATATTGTTGACAAAATAATTAACATATACGAACACAAAGAAGCAGTTACTGACAGACAATTCTGGCCAAAAGCTGCCCCTTGGGTTACAAAGCGACTGAACAACTGAACAACAGCAAGAAATGTAACATATGGTCTGTGTTCTCACAACATACAGTATCAAGTCTTGGATTCCTTACCATAGTTAACTAAATAAACCACAATTGACTGGGTTCACATTTAATGCATTACACCATGAACTTTGGTTCACAACACAGTAATATGCCAACAACAAACCACATTTGGACTTCCTTAGTTGCATGAACCAGGCCACAGATAGGTTTCCAGAGGAGCAAGTCTTTTAAAAGGTTATGTTTGCCCTCTGTAAGCAGGACATCTCTTCAGACATTGATACTCTTACCATATGTCCCTGATCAAACAAATATGTAAAAGCACAGATGTGTGTAAAGCAGTTTCGTAAACACACACAGACACAATTTTTCTTAGTTTGAAAAATGGAAAAAGAGAAAGGCAAGTGGTATTGATGTTTTATTCTTCAATACTCTTTTTTATGGCTTGATAGCATCATCCCTCAGCCTGTTTACTCAGAAATAAGATGCAGGGGGTGTACTTGGGTAACATGCTAATGTCTTAGACCAAAATATGCCCACTTGCACCTGTTTTTTTTTCCTCTCCTGGAAGACATGGCCAAGAAACAGCCATCAATGGTTCATTTTTTGCTTCTCTGTCATCAGAACTCAACACTGAACAGTTCCAGCTGAAAGGGCCAAAGTTTAACTCATAAACTAACCTACTGAAAAATCCCTTTGGTTTGTGGTGGCAAGCAGCAGCATGCATCCTTCACTGGGACCACATCCTTAACTACAAAAGGGGTCACACCCTGGGTCATTAGCAGAGGCATGTTTGCTGTTTAAACCTCTTGCATGAATGCATTCTCTGAATCTATTGTACAAGATGAATAGGATTGCAACTGGCAATGAATGAATGATACTACAGGTGGCCACTAAGAACTGACTAAAACCAGGGAAATATGACATGCCAATTATTTTCTGGAAGGGTCATACTTAAGCTTTTCATAATTACATCTCTTCCATACGATTTTAAGAGATCAAAATGCAGCCCTAATTCTATGCCTAATAGTGAGCAGGCTTCTTTGCAGAGATATTGGTGATTTGGGAAAAATAATGAGAAATCTGGAGCCCAAATGCAACTATTTTTTCACACTGAATGCTATGACTATACTGTATATATATTCTCCATGAAAACTGATAACCTAGTGCAGAGCTTTCCAAACTTTTCATGTTGGTGACACACTTTTTAGACATGCATCATTTCGCGACACACTCTTACAGCAGGGCACAAGGCAGGCACTAGGACCTTGGCGGAATCACAGCAGGTTTGGAGGCAGCAAGGCACAAGGCAGGCACTAGGACCTGCATGGAATCCTGGCAGGGCAGGTTTGGAGGCAGCAAGGCACAAGGCAGGCACTAGGACCTGCGCAGAATCCTGGCAGGGCAGGTTTGGAGGCAGCAGTAGCTGCGACACACCCAGACACTGCAGCTGACACACTAACGTGTCCCGACACACAGTTTGGAAAGCTCTGACCTAGTGTATGGAGAAACCCAAAATACAGAAGTTACTTTTGAGTTTATATTTTTTTTACTGTCCTGAATGAAACACTGATCTCACAATTTCAAATACTATTTTGGATGAGCCCCCCTCCATTTATGAGCCCAGGAGAATACCTTAATCCTAGTGTTTTAAATTTGCATGGATTTCTTTTTTGAAGGGGAAAAACTCATTTGTTTAAAAGAAAATTAGAATTATCTCTGCCAACTTGAGCTGATAAATTAAAGTCTCAAGAGCAAAAATTATTCACACTTACTTTCCTTGAAAAGCCTCTAGATAGTTGTAGAGTTAGCTCTTCTGCGAAGCATGAACTGACAGCACCTCACTCCCCCCCCCCCCTGTTAAATCTAACATCAACAGCAAGAGTTTCTTGAGGGAAATGGAGGAAGTAGATCCAAGTCAGAATTTCAATGTGAGATCAAACTTATTAGCTGCTACAGACTAGCTTGGATTTATTTAGTGCTAACATCTGGCTGAAAAAAAATCTGAGTGACTTTTTGCTATCCAGATATGGTAGCTTTGGGATTATTGGTTGATTAATGGGAAGCATAGCAGGCTTTATCCAGGAAAGAAAATGGTAAATTAAAGCCATCTGTTCTGCAAAGAAGTTGATTTTGAAAGGCTCCTTCCTAGTCCTGGACACCACGTAGCAGTTGGAAATATATTGCCAATGTCAACAATCACTACTATTGGTTTTACAACAGGATGTTAAAGATCAGCATGAGAAGCCGCCAGACTGACTACCTTGGAGACGACTTATGAGAATGCCACGTGCTGGCTTTAAGAGACACAGCCATATACCTAAAAAAGAAGAGTCTCACTGTTGCCCAGATCTGGGAGAGGTTAAGGGAAGTGTTATGGTGAACAGCTTGAGAGACTTGCCCAGTGATGTCTAGTGCCCAAGACTTTGTAGGGGATCAACTGAATCATGGACCGATGAAGGGAGGCTCTTAAGACTTTGTGGGGAATGACGAAGGACCACGTGGCAATGTGCAAGGCAAGGGCGCAAAGGGGTTGGCAGAGCCAGGATTTCCTCTACCTCGGCCTGGCATTTTGGGGTGGGGGAGACGCTTTTGGTTTTGCTTTAGGCCAAGGTGAGCAGTCAAGACTCAAACAACTATTTGCAAGAGTCATTTAACGGCCATCAATTTTTCCAGCAGTACAGTACAGGAACAATTACGCTCTGCTCTTTCCCATCTACATTTATTTAGCTTTCCTTCAGCCAATTCTCCTCTTCAACCTTTTCTAATAATAAACATTGTCTTTCATTACTTTATCCTCAGTTATCTTGCTCCACTTCTGTGCTTCCATCCCCTTCCTCCTCCTCCTCCTCCCCCCTGTTCTGATTTTAATTCCTATAGCTTATTTCAAGAAAAGAAGAGTCTGTTCATTTGACCTCACAGAACCACCAGCACAAAATTGCAGGAACTGGCCCTTCCAGGAAGCAGAACGAGGTGCCAACTCACATAGACAGGTTGTCTGAGACCAGCACAATGTCCGCCTCACCCGCACTCTGCAAACCAGCCTGCTGCCCTCAGTGCAACGGACTGAGATGCCATTCCCAGACCCGTTGGTTTCTGTCCCTGAGATGTGAGCCGAGCTTGTTTGTCTCAGGCAGAAAAATGTTTTGGACTAGTTCCTGACAAAACCAGACCATGATGAACTACCACTGGCTTCTCAACCGCCTCCCTGACCGCCCCTCCTGGCCAATTTCAGCTAGAGTCCTCCTGGGTCAGGGTCCCTTTTCACAGCCAGTTCTGCATGCAATGTTTGGAGACAGGAGAGCTCCCCAACGCACGCACACCCTCGGAAGAGAAATACATGGGGGCAGAACTCCAAAACTGCCCCCCTTCTCTTGCTCCCAGGCAAAGCTGGCAGGAATTAAGAATAGCAATGCTTTGCAGCCTGGAATGGATTGGATTACACTATAGCAGGCTGACAGTTAGCAAGTGGAACACTTCTTGCAGAGCTGGGATACTGATTTGCACGTGTAACCTTTGCACAAGAATCCAATCTCCTTTCACATGTCTTTAAAAAATGCTAAGGCTTGCCCGTGTTTTTTAGTTATGACGAAGAGGCTGATGATACAAACCTCTATTGTTCCTTATGCATCATAGCAAGAAAGCTGCTGATACTCTGGTATGTTAGCAAATGGGCAGGATGAGGAACATCTGTGCTAAAATTAAAACCAGTAAAGACAGAAGTGCTGAAGTCCAAGAGGAGATTAAACTCGGGGATTAAAGTTCAGCCTATTTTCAACAGAATTGTTATCTCCTGAAAAAGCAGGTTTGCAAACAAGAGGGGGAAAGCATGCAGACCATTATGGCTTTTGGAATCCTGTCCACCCCGTTTACTAGCAGCGTGTTTGTGTTGGGGGGGGGGGCGTGTCTGTATGTTCTTCTGTGTAACAAAGTTAATGTGTTGTACCTCTCCGTGTGTATGCACTATTTATTATTTATTATTTCTAACTTATATCACCGCCCATCTCCCCCCACAAGGGAACTCTGGGCGGTGTTGCACCTATGTTGCACTATGTTGCACCTGTATGTGTTTTTATGTGTGCAAGGAGAAATACGCAGCTGACTCCATGTGCTCTGCTCTTGGTGTATGACCAGGAGGGAGGGGAATTAAAAATGGAGCAGTCACTGCCCAATTGCCCCTCTTATAAGACTCCACTGGGGAAATTTTACTCTGGATTCTCTTTTCTCCACAGCCCCCATCAAATCCAGCCATTTTCAAACTCAGTCTTTCTTTTGCTTGTTTTTCCTGACTTACCACATTTGGTCCTCTTCTGTCTGGTTTGGGGAGATGTATCCTGCTGACAGACAGACAGACAGACAGACGTGCCTCTTTCCCCACATTCTGTTGCACTGGAGAGAATAAAAGAAAGAAAAGAGCTCCAAAACTTTTTATAAGTTTGAGAAGTGTCTCAATTAAACCTTGGATGCTGCCAAACTATTCAGACACTTGAGGTAGCTTTGTCAGACGGCTGGCAAACGTCCTTCTAGAATAGTAGGGTGGACCTATATCCAATTTAATTGAGCACAGTCCATTGGCTGCTGCACCTTCTGGCCCCGGGGGTGGGGGTGGGGGGGCTGGCATTCTGACCTGGCCTGTTCATTAAAGGCTCAGTCACACGAACGGGACAAATGGAGCGCAGTCCATACAGCGCAATGTGGAAATTAACTCCAAGAATCTTTTGCTTATGCTAGGAAAATTGCCTTTGCCTCTTTTAAGCTGACAGCAAACCTTTCTCTCCAGGAAGATATTTTTAATAAATACCTAAGTAAAGTAATCCCTCTTGGAGGATAAATACATTAGGACAGGTTTTCAAGAGGAATTCACAAGGAGGCTTGGACAGAGACCCCACTCGTGTCTCATCCAAGATGTCTCAAAGAGTCGTAGCAACATAGCTATAGGCAGCTGAGAGCAACTGATGTGGGAATGACTCCATGCCAGAGAAAAGCTGCAAGCAAAGCACACAGCCTGAACTCTACTTACACCCTACGCATGCTTATCAGGAGCAGATGCCTGTCCCAAGAGACAGCTACCTCTTGTTGGAAGAGGCCCAGGATTTCCCTCAAGATTACAGTCCAGACATTGTGCTTCCCTTGCAATAAAAAAGTTAAATAATGGGCAATTAGTTTGCTCCTTTTGTTTTTAAGTAGATTGTTTCCCATAAAGCCTTGGGCATAATACATTTGTTAATCTTTAAAGTGCCACAGAATTGTTATTTTGGCCAGAAAAATTTCACATGGCTGTCCTTCTGGAAACTCTTATGTTTAATTACAATTGAGTGTCTATACCATTTTTTTCCTTAGTTTCAGAGGAAACAACCAGATTGCTGCCTTTTTTTAAACTAAAAAAGCTTTTTTCCCCCTTCTTTCTTCTGGGAAACAATAGCGCTATACTTTCATAGCACTACTTTTCTGTCCTGCTGCTTATTGATCTGTCCTTATCAATACTCTGTACTTAAAAAAACAATGTTCTGAGTATACAGTGGAAGTGAGTTAGGTGAGTTAGTCTCCCTTTCTGTCTGTCTGTCTGTCAGTCTCTCCCTCACTCTCTCCCTCTGGACTGGCAAGAAAACAAACAAAAAGCAAAGCTAAAGGGAAAAATCATAGGGACTGAAGTTAGAAATCCAACAGGGGCCAAAAAGCCAAGGAATCGTCAATATATGGAGGAGAAGTTGATATTTACCAAATACCACAAACTTACTTATGTTATGGGGACTAATCATAATATTCCTTGGAATTAATTAATTCTATTTTTGACCCAGATCTGAAATGAATCCAAGCTGATCACCTCTTGTATCATTGTTTCCTGTAGCATTAACTGTATGATTTAAGCAGCTCTATGTTCATTTATATTCTGGAAATCATATTTAACATTGATATAAATTTTCTATTTTTATAGTTTTAATTTACTTTAATCATCACAGTGTTAATACCTTCCAGTTTTGATTGTATAAACTGTACCTAGCTATTATTTGTATTCTATAATGTATTTTTGTATTCTATAATAAAACAATTAATGAGGTGGATAAGAGAAGAGAAGAGAAGAGAAGAGAAGAGAAGAGAAGAGAAGAGAAGAGAAGAGAAGAGAAGAGAAGAGAAGAGGTAGATCCCAAAATTCTAAAACTAAAAAAAAAAGTTTCCTCAAAAGTGTATCATACAGTACGGAAGAGACAGACTTGTGCAAGAGTGCAAATAATCAATCTGTAATACAGGTAGTCCTTGCTTAACAACCATTCGTTTAGTGACGGTTTGGACTTACTACGGTACAGAAAAAAACGGCTTACGACCTGTCCTCACACTTATGACCATCACAGTGTCCCCAAGGTCACATGATCACGATTTGGGTGCTTGGCAGTCGGTTTGCATTTATGACGTTGCAGCGTCCCATGGTCACTTGATTGCCATTTTCGACCTTCCCAGCCAGCTTCTGGCAAGCAAAATCAATGGGGAACCTCATGATTTGCTTAATGACCACGTGGTTCGCTTAATGCCTGTGGTGATTTGCTTAACAACTGCCGCAAAAAAGGTCGTAAAATCAGGTTGGATTTGCTTAATGACTGCTTTGCTTAGCAACTGAAATTCTGGTCCCAATTGTGGTCGTTAAGCGAGGACTACCTGTAAGTCCTACCTGTAACAATTAATGGGTTCTTTCATTTACTGGTTGCAGAGTTTCATATTTTACTACCATTGTGAAAACTAGAAACTTATTTAAGAAAACAAGCAAACTTTAGCTTTGTTGGATGGAAATGAAGATGACTAATGTAGTTTATTATATAAGCATTTATTTTAGGTTAATTTTTGTTTGATTATGTGTTAAAATTCACATTGCTGATTTCCAGAATATAATTTTTTTAAAGAGAATGCCTTATATCTTCTCTCAAAGATATATCCAAGCATCTTTTTAAAAAATGCTTTGATCAATTGATATTTATTTAAAACTAGGCTGTTGGAATGGCTATATAGATGTAGAAAGGACTCTGAACACATCCTTTGATTTTTCTTAAAATATGGTTGACACTGTATAAAGCTCAGAGGCAATGAACAGTGATGAATGCCACTTCCTGTTATCAATTCTCATTTATTCAAAGGTACTGTACAGTACTCCTAGATAAGGGGGCTTCATTTAGCTTTCTGTGTAAATGCTGTTGAAAAACCTTTGCTCTATAAAGCCATTTAAGCTGGTCTATCCTTAACCTAGACAGCATATTAAAAAGCAGAGACATCACCTTGCCGACAAAGGTCCGTACAGTTAAAGTTATGGTTTTCCCAGTAGTAATGTATGGCTGTGAGAGTTGGACCATAAGGAAGGCTGAGCGCCGAAGAATTGATGCTTTCGAACTGTGGTGCTGGAGAAGACTCTTGAGAGTCCCTTGGACTGCAAGGATGTCAAACCAGTCAATCCTAAAGGAAATCAACCCTGACTGCTCATTGGAAGGACAGATCCTGAAGCTGAAGCTCAAATACTTTGGCCACCTAATGCGAAGAGAGGACTCACTGGAAAAGACCCTGATGCTGGGAAAAACTGAAGGCAAAAGGAGAAGGGGACAGCAGAGGATGAGATGGTTAGATAGCATCACCGATGTAATGAACGTGAATTTGAGTAAACTCCGGGTGACAGCGGAGGACAGGAAGGCCTGGCGTGCTATGGTCCATGAGGTCACGAAGAGTCGGATGCGACTAAACGACTGAACAACAACATCCTTCTCTTACAAGCAATATTAGCACAGAATAACCCTGTTTTCTTCATCCCAAAAACTTGAAAAGAAGGAAAAAACCCAAATGCTTTGAATCGCTGTGTTCGTTATTTCAACAATGTTTTACTACTCTGGAAAAGGGGATTTTAAGGCCAATAAATCAGATTCATGTACTTAAATTGAAGAACTGTTATCTTGCATTTAAATATATATAGCTATTCATTTTACTGTTGTCATCACCAAAAGATGCAAATGACTGATAAATCACAAGACAGTTGGTTTCCATCAGTTTCATTCTGTCTGATTTTATTTTATAGAGAGGCAGCAGGATGAAAGAGCACATACTGAAACACTCCAGTTTAAATTAAACAGCTGTCATGAAAAGGTTCTCTGGGGGCCATTTCTAATGGGTTGTTCCAAGTTAATAACTATCCATTCAAGTTGCTACCGCATGAGAGGCTGCAATTATAAAGACGAAGAGCAAGGTCTTTAAAGTACTGAAAGGACTGTATACAAGTGAAGAGTAAACAACTCAGAAGCGATGAGAGCAATACCTGTTTAAGGTCTCCAGGCAGGAATCTGAATATTCGTGGAGAATTCCACACCATGCAGAGATTTTTGTTATATTTTTCATCTGATAGCACTACCTGAACTAGAAACAAACCAATTTCTTTTCTGAAGAGACCATATTAGGGAAAGATCTTAGGGATAAGGGCCACCAATGTCTTATATTTATTTCTAGAGAGTAACAACACCAGTCAATAAAAAAAACTGCTCCTTGACCAAAATGTTTTTCTTTTAATTCCTTTTAATTTTTTACTAATATAAAATTGAAAATTAATTTCTCTGTGTTGCTTGGAGTTCTCTCTCCATAAACAAAAGCCTGATCTCTCTGCTCGTTAAAGTAGAAAAAGGAACTCCCGGGCCTCTGTGCCTAGTCTTGGCCACATCAAATCAATTGGCCTCTTACCTTATTATATGCTTGCAGCTGTAGTCACGTTGTAGATTTAACTGCGTATGTCACCAGTGCTGAGATTCTGAAAATGTGACTTGTGCCTTTGGTCATGAGAGAAGGCGTCTTCTATACAACATAGCTTATTCCTTGTTCTGCCTAATAATCAAAGTTCCTGGTTACCAATGTGAAGACCAATAGATTTTTAGGCTGGGTTATCGTGCTACGTCATGGGAATTTATTTTTAGCTCAGAGTGTTGTACGTATAACCAAGCCATGGTTTATGGTGGCCAACCAGCATCTTGTTTGAGACTCACAGAGTACCTCCCCTTCCGGGCAGATGGGGCCCAAACATGTATTTCTTGGAGTAGAAGTTTAAGTGGCAGTCCTTCATACATCCCTCATCCACTTTTGGAGCATAGCCTTTGAAAATGCCACACACAACTCAGCATAGTCCTCAAGCCAATGGTAGTGCTGCATTCTTGGCTTAGTGCAATGTGCAAACCCAATCAATTATAACTTAGCAAGCAATCAAACAAACAGAACATGAACCAGGCCTTAGTGGTAAACACAGAACACCAAGCATTTTCTACACAATCCATTTTATAAGCTGGCCAGAGCTTTTTTCCTTCCATACAAGGAGAATAGTATCATTTCCTCAACCATCTCTTCAATTCTCCTCTTCATGGATAAGTAAATAAGTACCCTAGTCATATGGACTGGGGTCGCTCTGGCTGAATTCCTATATCAGATTCTTTACTTCTCTCCAAATTCAAAGTCTGAAACACTCCTTTTCTGGGGGGAAAGGAGCAAGTCCAAAAACATTTACAAGCTTCACTTCTTCAGCTAAACGAAGCTCCGCTAAAACCGTTGTGCACAACTTCTGACTCACTGAACTAACAGCAGCTTCCCAGCATTGTAATTAGAACCACACAAGTATGGCCTCTTCCAATATTGCTGCTTTTGCAGCTCCAAGCAGGATAATAATAAATAAATAAAAATAACTAATAAAAGGTTTATTGCATCCCTTGTAAGCTGCCATATATGGTTGGCTTTTAGGTAAATATCGATATATGTGGCACAGTGAGATATGCCACACCACGAGACTTTGCAGTAGCCAAACATTTGAAGTAAAGTTTAAACCCAACTTCAGATTTCTCCATGTCATCCTCACAATCTTCAGGTCTCATGTTTTAAAATAAGGTGTTACTTTATATTCTGGAGTGTATAGAACTCACTGAGAAGACCTTCAGCTAACATGGCTCCATCCTAACTATCTTGTCACTGAGCACAGAGATCCAGCCAATCCACACTCACTCTTCCTGCTTCAAGATGGCTAATCCCTGAGCGCTCCATGAATAAATAAACATCACTTTGTTCTCCTTCACAAAAAGAGAAGTGTCTACACACACACACATACACACATACAGAGAGAGAGAGAGAGAGAGAGAGAGAGTGATGTGTTTATGTACATTTGTCTGGTGGTGATTACAAGATTTTAAAAAAATGAATAACAGTGCACTGAGAAGCCTCAGCAACAGTTTGTTCACTACTACGCATAGCAAATCCTATGAAGGGGGATTCAAAGCAGCCCTGTAAATTGTGGGATTCCTGTGGGGGTGGCAAGCCAGCAAAACTGCCCTTGAGTGCTGCGATGACTGGGGAGCTGAGCCATCACACCGAGCAGAGCATGTCCTCCCAGGTTACATTCCAAAGAACTGGAGGAACCCAGGAGGAACAAATTTTGGAGGCGTGGATGGGTCTGAGGAAAGCTTAAGAGTCTTAGCCCTTGGAAAACCTCCAATTTATTTATTTAATTAATTTTTATCCCGCCTTTATTATTATTTTTATAAATAACTCAAGGCGGCGAACATACCTAATACTCCTTCCTCCTCCTATTTTCCCCACAAAAACAACAACCCTGTGAGGTGAGCCGAGAGAGAGGGACTGGACCAAGGTCACCCAGCCAGCTTTCATGCCTAAGGCGGGACTAGAACTCACAGACTCCTGGTTTCTAGCCCAGCACCTTAACCACTAGACCAAACAGGCTCTAGACCAAATGGCAGTGAAGCATGAGAGATTATATGCTATGCAGCTGGGGTCAGACGCTGTCAGCTGGAGAAATGTCCAATACAGATAAAATCCCTTTGGATCTACCTGTAGAATGACAGGAAAAGCATTTGCAGTTTCCTGGGGGGGGGGGGGAAGATACACAGATCAGAAATTATTCATTTTTATTTATGTAGATAAGAAACAAAGAAAATCAATACTAGTTTCTGGAGGAACACATTATGAACAGATGTTCCCATTAGTACCTGGTTAGCTGCTGCTGGACCAGCTGGGCTGGCTTTCAGTTTGATCCAGCAGGCCTCTTAAGAGATTGATTGATTGATTGATTGATTGATTTTTATCCCGCCTTTATTATTTTTATAAATAACTCAAGGCAGCGAACATAACTAATACTCCTTCTTCCTCCTATTTTCCCCACAACAGCAACCCTGTGAGGTGAGTTGGGCTGAGAGAGAGTGACTGGCCCAAGGTCACCCAGCCGGCTCTCATGCCTAAGGCGGGACTAGAACTCTCAGTCTCCTGGTTTCTAGCCCGTTGCCTTAACCACTAGACCAAACTGGTCTCAATGCGTGGCAGGTTTATAAATATATATTTAATGCCAAGAAAAACAAGGGCTGGCAGCAAAATATTTACTTACTAGAAGTCATATTGCTGTGTGAGCTAAGTGAATATTCTAGAGAAGTTAATCCATGTTTAAGAGAACCTGTTTGCAACTCATTTCAAGTTATATACTGAAAGTTATTTCCATTTTTAAAAAATGTTTTAAAAAGTAACTGCTCTGTTCTATATCTTCCCCATGATCTGCTCAGTCATGTTATTGTATAAAGAAACAGAGGAGAAAAACAAAACTATTTCAAATCAGGAAAGGGTTTAGTAGTCGCAGCAAAACCAAAAGATCCCTTGGTAGCTGGGGGCAATGGGCTTATGCCTTCATTTGGAAGAACAAAAGATTAGAAAAAGAAAAAAAGGACCCTCATGACAGTGAGGCTCAAACACAAGGGATTTCCCAATCGCACAGGTCACAGTTGCTTGCGTGGCTAAATTCAGTGCTAACTAGGAGCTGGGAGGCGGGTGGCACAGCTTGGCACTTCCTCCAAAGAGAAAAGAGATGCCCATGAGCTAGGCTGACCATATTTCCTCGAGACAAAAACGGGACATTGGGATGGCAAAATGGGACGGGGTCTTATGTAATATTCCGTATTCATGAAAAAGACAGGGGTCCCCGCCTCCCGGTCCGCACGATTGGCTCCCACCTGCAAACCCCACCCCCGGTCCACACGATTGGCTCCCGCCTGCAAATCTTGCCCCCGGTCTGTGCGATTGGCTTCCGCCTGCAAACCCTGCCCCCGGTCCGCGCAAGTGGCTCCTGCCTGCAAACTCCGCCCCCGGTCCACCCTCTTCTCCACCCTTCTTTGCCACGCGCTGATAGGCAGGAGGGCTTCCTCTTCCAGGCTGCCTCCAATCGGTAGCTCCGGCTCGGATCCTCCTTCTGCGCCATTCCCACCAGGTTTAAAAAACGGGACAAAATTGAGATTTTTATCAAAATGACAGGATGGTTGAAAAATGCTAAAAAAATGGGACTGTCCCGTTCAAAACGGGACGTATGGTCAGCCTACCATAAGCACAGGGTGAAAATTGCTACATCATGGATTTTAGCCATTTCTGAAGTGGGGAAAATGCAAACAGGTTTTCAGAGGATGTCAAGGAATTGGAGCTACTGGAAATGTACTGTATGTTGCATCGGTGCTTGTTCAAAGACAACAGTGGGCCATCGTAGAGGGCAGAGGACATTCAAGAGGGAGGGGAAAGTCCTTATCTGGAAGTGCTCTTCATATGAAGCCAAGGGACTGCAATTCACTCCCCTTCCCTGTTACATTTTTGAGTAAGAAATAAACCATGTTATACAAGAACATGGGAACTCTGGTGTATGTCCAGTTTCCCTACATGGCAAGTTTTGGCCTTGCAGACAAAATTGGAGAACACTTGCAGAGCTTGCTTCTGCTTCTTGGTTGCTTAAATGGAAACTGTTGTTCTAAGAGTATCCCTTACCTTCAGCAAAAGGATGAGGTAAAGCAATAACTGAATAATGCAAGAGTGGAAGGAAAGCATTGCACCTGGATCGCTTATGGCATCCTGTCAGACACAGAGACAGCACTTGGCCACAAAGATGAATAATGGAGGGGGGAAAATTTATAACTGAATAGCACATTTTGATTCTGAAAGAATGCCTCTGTTGCCAAGTCTGCAATCTTTAATAAGATCCCTCAATCATCAACTTGTTTTCAGTAAGTCACTGCATCTACAAACTTTCCACTAATGTCTCTAGTTAGTGAAGATAGGTGATAGAACGCTTCCAACTTGGATTAATGCTAGACAAGATAGTATTGGCTTTAAAAAATCAATTAAAATAAAGATTCTAAGCATTCAACATTGTCAGATAATAAAAGAGGCTGCCCACTCTGTGAATACAACAGGCACAATTTGGTCAAAATGGTAGCTCAACCCTCTTTACCATGGCAATGAGGCCTGTCCTTCCCTTGCTTTTTTTGCCAGAAATCAGGCATGCCCACAAAGCAAGGGGGTGACTTCCAATGGCCTGCCAGATTCACCTCTTTCTGTAGAGAACAGTGTTCTGGAGAATAATGATGGCAGATGGCTGGTCATTTTAAAATAATTCTGGTCATCATCTTCTAAATTTTTTTTAACATAAATGTTTTATCTGTTTTTATAGATTTTTTTGGTTTTCTATGCCACCAAGGATCCACTGGAGTTGGGCAGCTATAACAAATTTGAACAAATAAATAAACAAACAAACAGTCACTCATGCCCTGGTCATCTCCCACATAGACTACTGCAATGCACTCTACATGGGGCTACCCTTGAAGAGTATCCGGAAGCTAGGGCTGGTGCAGAACGCGGCCGCGCGAGTTGTTTTGGGAGCCCCGAGGAGGGCACATATGACACCATTGCTACGCAAGCTGCACTGGGTGCCAGTTTGCTTCCGGGTCCAATTCAAGGTGTTGGTTATTACCTTTAAAGCCCTACATGGCGTGGGTCCAGGTTACCTGAGGAACTGCCTCACCCGTTACATCGACCCGTCCCACCTGGTCAGGCAGAGAGGGCAAGTTACGGACCCTGTCCATGAGGAATTGCCGATTGGCAGGGTCCAGGAGGAGGGCCTTCTCTGCCATGGCACCCGCCCTTTGGAACAAATTACTCCCGGAGGTAAGACAGGCCCCCACTCTCCCGGCCTTCCGGAAGGGGGTGAAGACATGGTTATGTCACCTTGCTTGGGGTGGGAGGGGGGATAGCCATTCATGGGCATGGTTGGCACCATGATGGTGCCAAGGATAAGATCTTATTGCCTTCTGAATTTTATATTTCATATTTCGTATTTTTATCTGTATTTTTATGTGTTTATGCTTATATTTATATTGTAGTGTTTTTAGTGTTTTGTCATTTATTATCTGTAAGCCACCCAGAGTCGCATGCGAGATGGGCGGTAGACAAATATGACTAAATAAATAAATAAATAAATACGTACATACATACATACGTACACATTGTAGGCATTAGCAGGGCCCTTTGCAAGCACTAGAGGAAGTTGTACACTGTTTCAGCCTAAACTGATGGCTGTGGGAGTTCCAGCTTTTGAAACAGGTATTTTTTCAACCATATCTACAGATATAAAAAACTGAATGTGAGACTTTTTCCATGCAAAGTATATGGTCTCCCCTTGGCTAACACGATACAGTTGGACTGTAGGAAAACTAGTTTTAGGCCTGGTTCCACAACACAGTAAGTCATAACTTTGTTTGGTTTTGGAACAACATGTGGTATGAATGAGAGCCAGTTTGGTCAAGTGGTTAAGGTGCTGGGCTAGAAACCAGGAGACTGTGAGTTCTAGTCCCACCTTAGGCATGAAAGCCGGCTGGGTGACCTTGGGCCAGTCTCTCTCTCTCTCAGCCCAACTCACCTCACAGGGTTGTTGTGGGGAAAATAGGAGGAGGAAGGAGTATTAGGTATGTTCGCAGCCTTGAGTTACTTATAAAAAAAATAAAGGTGGGATAAAAATATAATAAAAAATAATAAAAAATCTAGCCATTTTGGTCTATAAATCATAGTTTATGACTTAACCATTGTGACTTATATAACATACCATGGTTTAGCACAATATGTTAACTGAATCCATCTCCCTGAGTTTAAAGGGAGATGCAGAAAAATTACACGTAGGTAACGTAAACAGGGCTACTTAAATTATTTTCAGTGCAAGTTCCAACAGATGTGCAACAGGCAGCTTCCAAATGTCAGTGTAAATATTTTAATTAAAATCAATACCAATGGCATTGTTGAACAAAAGCTTGCAACTTTGTAGGAAAAAAAAGAAAAAAATTCCTTTGAAAAAACAAAATATGCATCTACTGTTTCAAATTCATATAAATGTGGCTAAGTTGACATTTTCCTGCATCCATCCCACTAAATGAATAAACTTTGTACACAAATAGTACTGCCAGTTAGTTAAACGGCACTTGTCTCGGAATTTTCCTTAATTCATGATATGGAGCCTTTGAAATTATTCCAAGGTGGCCTTGAAACATTTACACACACACACACACACACACACACTGGAGAAGGGACATTGATACTGGATGACACTGAATTCCTGCAATTGGGGGCAGCCCACCACACCAGCCAACAGGACCAGTCTGGATTCGTTCAGTAGCAACTGTTGCCTGTGTATCTGAAACCTTCACCTTCAGCCCAGGAAGGCTATCTTGCTGAGAAACTTTTGTTGTTTATTCCTTCAGTCGCTTCCGACTCTTCGTGACTTCATGGACCAGTCCACGCCAGAGCTTCCTGTCGGCCGTCGCCACCCCCAGCTCCCCCATGGTTGAGTCCGTCACCTCCAGAATATCATCCATCCATCTTGCCCTTGTTCGGCCCCTCTTCCTTTTGCCTTCCACTTGAGAAACTTGCCCAGTATGAAAAATCAGGAGGAGTCTGGTAGCATCTTTTCTGTTTAACTATTTTTATTAAAAGGCATAAAGTATTAAAACAAAGAAGTAAAAAAGGCACAGACAGGAAAATTAGTACATGTAGATAGATTTTTATTTTTGGAACACTATAAAATATTGAACACAGTACCTTCTTGTGCCCAGTACATGCAAATTTAGACATCAGTCACAGATGAAAACACAGGATTTACCCTCTGTCTGGTTTTATGTAAAGCATTCCAGATTTGGGAAGGTCACAAGTGGCAATCACGTGACCCCAGGACACTGCAACTGTCATAAATACATGCTGGTTGCCAAGCGCCTGAATTCTGATCATGTGACTGCAGGGATGCTGCAACAGTCGTTAAGTGCGAGGACCAGTTGTAAGAAACTTTTTCCAGCACCATAGTAACTAAACAAATGGTCATCAGTCGAAGACTACCTGTATTTCAGAAGTACATAGTTTCGTCTTCATCTTTCTCCCACAATAGTAATTACTGAAAACTTACTTTGTATCTTTTAGTGCAAACTTCACTTACCTGATGCTCTGCAGATATGACGAACTACAACTCCAAGAGTAGTTGCTTTTGACCAAGTGTTTCTGCATCCCTTCTTGTCAACTTTATGGTTGAACCCCCAATCTATCATACTTCTGTGTATGCAGGTCCCCCCATTTAATTTATGGCCTATGAGATGCAGTAGATTTTTAAAAATATTTTAAAAATTAGCATTTTGCATCTGACTCACCCTCATCTACTGTTTTTCATTTAGCTCTGCCTGGTGATCTCGCGATTCTGAACAGATTCTACAAGTTTAAAATCTGCCCACCTCTGCTTGAAATATACTGTATCTCCTCATAGCATATGTATTTGTTAGATTTATATCCCACCTTTTTCCAGGGATTCATAGTGGCCTACACAGCACACTTGCCTCCAATTTTAATCTCCCGGTCACAACTCACATTCAGCGTCTTGGCTCCCCCCACCCCCCAATGCTCCTGCTTAATGGTCAAGTTTATATTATTAAAAGTTATGCCATAGTTAATCTGTGCTAGTTTTTAAAGTAATCTTCCCCAAATTGGTGCCATGCTGGCTGGGATTATGGGAGTTCAGAACTTTGAAAGGCAGATCTGTTTGGGAAGGCTAAGATACCACAATACTCTTTATTAATTGCAGAATAAGGGGGTTTCCAACTTTACTGAACCTCAGTTCATAACCTAGCAACATATTTTAATGCTATGTCCCCATAAAGTTGCCTATATCTTATCCCTCCCCCATTAGCGAGAGAGAATGAAGTCATCCTGAGCAGGACCAATATTATACAGGTAGTTCTTGTTTAGCAACTGCCTCGTTTAGCAGTTATGATGGTGATGAAAAAATAACTTTATGACCAATGCTCTCATTTATGACCTTCGCAGGTCTGTAAAGCAAAGGAAAGCTGAAGTAAGATCATAAGCACAGTCGCAGTTTCACTTAGCAACTGCTTCGCTTAATGACTGAGCTGCCGGTCCCAACTGTGGTTGCTGAATGAGGACTACCTGTAATAGTATTTCCCTTTTTATTCCAACACCCTCCAAAGGCAACCTCCAAGTATACAAAATCTATTGATGCCCATGGCCTTGGAAGGAAGTCAGGTGACTGGCAGTGACTTGAAACAGAAGCAAAAGAGGCAGGATGGCACGGAGGGCAGCAATTTTCATCCATCACTCAAGGATGGGTGGGGGAGCACTTTAACTCAATAGCGAGGAAAGGGTCTAACAAAGACCAGCATAGCAAGTCCTTAAAAAAATTCAAGGTATTAGCAGGAACATCCTTAAATTATACATATGTCAAGTAATAAAACATAGCTGATCTTTTTAAAAAATTACACTACAAGTATAGTGAAATGAATCCTACTTTTAGCTGCAAGTCTTGCCTTAAATGCAAGAAAAATCACTGAATTCTTAGAAATCTATGCAAAACACTGCTTGGCTGTAATTGTTCTGCCAGAAACCACCCTATCAGAACACTTAAGCAATCGTCTCCATTCGGCAAGCCAGCTGTGATCAACATGTTGTTAGCACTGGCTGGCAATTATTAAATAACACTATTTCCTTCTTTGTGAGGAACGTTAGGAGAGGGAAATGATGGGAAAACATCTGAAACTGTAAAATATCAAACTGTATCACCCCATCTTAGACAGCAACAGTAAAGTTTAATCTTAGAGATTTGCAGAAAGTTTTGGTGTTAGTTCAGCAGTCTAGAGCAGAGCTTTCCAAACTGTGTGTCGGGACACGTTAGTGTGTCGGCTGCAGTGTCTGGGTGTGTCGCGGCTGTTGCTGCGTCGTCCGAGCCCTGCCAGGATTCCACGCAGGTCCTAGTGCCTGCCTTGTGCCCTGCTGTAAGAGTGTGTCGCGAAATGATGCATGTTTAAAAAGTGTGTCACCAACATGAAAAGTTTGGAAAGCTCTGGTCTAGAGTGAAGCATTTGTCTTCCAACTGACCTGCAGATGCTTGCTTGTTTATCTATATATATTAAACTAGTATGCTGCCCAACTCCCAACAACTCCTTAGTTGACTCACAATCACAAGAGTTCTGATTAGTTACAGCCACCCCATTATGCACCTTCCGACATAGAGAAGATACACAGTAATTAGATTCACCTACATGACATGGGTCACATGCCACTAACAGCCCCTAATAACTATATGCCCAACAGCTATTAATTGCCCTTTCATATATATACATTTTTGACATTATGCACTACCTTATGCCTGTCAGTTTCTTTGCTTTTTTGCAGGGGGGTGCCTTCGAGGCAGTGTTGATTCCTGGCAACTGCCTGGACAAGTCCCTGCAGTTATCTTTGCAGCATTTTCAAAAGTGGTTTGGCATTGCCTGCTTCCTAGGGCTGAGCGAGAGTGACTGGCCCAAAGTCACCCAGCTGGCTTTGTGCCTAAGGCAGGACTAGAACTCACAGGTTTCTAGCCTAATGCCTTAACCACTACACCAGACTGGCTCTCTTTTTTGCATTGCTTTGACACAAATGTACATCTCACACGTCTTCAGTTCAGTGAATGTGTCTATTGACAAAGAATGGTACTAAATGTTCTGCAAATATTGGCAAGCACCAAATGTGGCTCAGTAGCTGGCGAAGATGACAGACATGCATCCAAACGACTTGAGGATAAACATCAGCTAACCTGTAGGCTTGCTGATGTGGTCTCTGACTCTCAGCCTCAGGTCCCTTCCTGCAAAATTCGAAAAATGGCTTCTGAGATCCATGAAACAAGAGTTTGGTCCTATAATCCAACTGGGTTGCTGCATCTTTGTTCAGGTCACCGAAGGAATAAAGCAATGTTAAAGAATTATTATAACATGTTCCTGCAAGTATGTGACACAACTATGGAATATGTGAACAGCACAGCACCAGTCTTAAAACTGGGGGCATCCAAAGACATATGCTTTAGCCTTCTGTGAAAGTGCATTCACTGTATTTTGTTCAAACCGTTTCCTTCCCAAGAGAGAGCTTGGGGAAGAGTAATGCTGTATAGTTAGAGTAGAATCCAACTGTGGATGGTTTGGCTGAGGTTTTCTGAAATCATACAACTTCCGCTTGGGGGAGCAAAAAGTAAGTCTGGAAGCACCTTTTCTGACTACAAATGTTATTAAAAGGCATATGCATATCGTTTCATCAGATGGATGGAAATGGTTCTTCCAGTGGTAAGGTAAGGAGGACACAGAGAAAGAGAAAGAGATAAAAGATGTATACCTTTGAATTACAAATCCGGGACTGTTTCTAGGAGTACTGTGGACTGCAAGAAGAACCAGTCTAGGTCCAAATAAAGACTTGCTTCCAAGTTGTTGATCAGCAAGCAGAAAGTCACATACAAGGAGATATGGATTTGAAAAACTGTTTGGCAAGGATAAGTGAAGGTGGATAGATGTAATCACAAAGCTACAACTTACTGAAGACAGGTCAAGATGGTGAGCACATGAAATAATCAGGAGCTGAGCCCAATGCCACCTAGAGTCCATCAGAGTTGGGCGGCCATAACAATTTTGAATAAATTAAGTAAATGTAAAAAAATCTTGATGTATAAATTTTATCACTCTATGAGTATTTGCTTGGCAGGTATAAAACAAGTGATTTTTTGTACAGCTCTATACTTCAGCTTCATCTCTGATCCACTAATTCTACATAATGAAAGAAATCCGATGCTCTCCAAAAATAGTTTAAGGAGGGAGCATTATGAGAGCAAAACAACTCAGAAGAAGCTCTTTTACCTTCTAACTTTTTTTTTTCATTTGAAAATTTGCTGGGCTATTGAGGACATAAAAATAGCACACAGCAGAGGGCAAAACATTGTTACTCACACTTTGCTATTTAAAAATGCCCCCTCTCAACTGCTATTCCTTTTTGTATGTCATGTGTAATTAGTTTATTTACGGTACAGTACAGTAGCATTTGCCTCTAATAATTCTGAAGAAAACCCCCAGGGCATCTTAGTGCAAACGAGGTGCTTGGACAACGTCCCCCAACCTACTGCCTTCCAACTATGTTGGTAGGAATTATTGGAATTACAGCACCAGTTTGGGAAGACTGATGGACATACTAAGACACTTACCATTTTGACTTATAGGGAAATATAGGTGGGTCCTTAATAAAATTAACAAGCCATAGCTGCCCATCACACAAAAAAGGTAGAGAATATCTACCTCCACCCACCCATCCCATTACTATACACAAGTTTGGGTACTATAGCTGTGTCCCATTTCATAGAGAGGAAAAGTGAGCCTGTCAGTCAAAAAAACTGCAGGAGTCTCTGGGCCCGGAGGCAAACCGACCTTCAGGGCTGCTTCTTCCTTCCCTGTCTTTGGTCACTGCTCTCTTTCTCTCCAGTCACGAAAGCAGCAGCCTTCCAAAGCAGCCAAAGGTGCCTGGCAGCGTCCAGCCACTCTCCCACCCGCCCTTCGCTCCTGCTGTGGGGATCAGGCCTGTCTTTGGCAGGAAGCGGGCTTTGGAAAGCTGCACGCATTCCTGACGTGAGGGTTCGGCCTGCTCTCGCTATTCTCTCTGGAAGGGAAGCGCGGCATGGCTGTGCACGAGGGGACTCTGGGACCACCACAAAGGGGGGCGGAGGGGGGAGGAGAAGGAGGGAGAGAGGCTCGCCCCGGCACAACCCCCCCCCCCCTTAGATGTCTTATAAAATCGCAACGGACCATCTCCGAACTCCTCAGAGCAAAAGCGGGAGGGGCAAAAGGAGGGCCCGCGCCCTCGGACTGAGAGTCGTTCCTCCACACAGGCATCTCAGGGGCGCAGAGAAGGAAAGGCAGGAGCGTGGTCTGGGGAGCCGGCCACTCCTCTCCCCCTCAGAAGCCGAAAGGGCCACAACTATGGGACAAGGCGAGGTCAAACCGGGTGGGGAGGTCGCAGCGCTCTTCCAGAGCGCCGTCCAGCCTGCGCTGCTGCTTTCTTGCGCCCTCCTGCTGTACTTCTGGGCGCGCAAGGGCTCCGCGGCTCCGGGCAAGCATCTCCCCGGCCCTGTCGGATGGCCGCTGCTCGGCAACGTCCTGCAGCTGGGTCGCCTGCCGCACCTCACCTTTTGCGAGCTGGCGAAGCGCTACGGCGACGTCTTCCAGCTCCGCCTGGGCTTGCGCTCCATCGTAGTGCTCAACGGCGAGGCGACCATCCGGCAGGCGCTGGTGCAGCAGGGCGGGCCCTTCGCGGGCAGACCCGATTTCCCCTCTTTCCATATAGTCTCCGGGGGGAAGAGCTTGGCTTTCGGGCGCTACACCGAGCGCTGGCGAGCGCAGCGGCGCGTGGCGCACGCCACGCTGCGCGCCTTCTCGACGGCCAACGCGCCCAGCAAGCGGCTCTTCGAGCAGCACGTGGCGGCCGAGGCGCAGGAGCTCATCGACGAGCTTGTGAAGTTGAGTAAGGGCGGCGCTTACGCCAACCCTCTGCCGCTGCTCACCGTGGCCAACGCCAACGTGATGTGCGCCCTTTGCTTCGGGCAGCGCTACAGCCACGCCGATGGCGAGTTCCGCGCGCTGCTGGGCAGGAACGACCGCTTCGGGAAGACGGTGGCGGCGGGCAGCCTGGTGGACGTGCTGCCCTGGCTGCTGTCCTTTCCCAACCCGGTGCGCAGCGTCTTCCGCGACTTCCAGGCTATCAACCGGGAGATGTTCGAGTTCGTGCGCGCCAAGGTGGCGCAGCATCGGCTTACTTTCCAGCCCGGGGCCCCTCCCCGGCACATTAGCGACGCCATCCTGGGCCGCATGGAGCACGGCCCAGGGGGGAAAGAAGGGCCCCTCGGAGACTATGTGGAAAGTACGCTGACCGATCTCTTCGGCGCCGGTCAGGATACCACCTCCACTGCTCTAGCCTGGGTGCTGCTGCTGCTTCTCAAACATCCGCGGCTGCGAGAGCAGTTGCAGGCGGACCTGGACCGCGTGGTGGGTCGCGAGCGGCTGCCGACGGCCGACGACCGCGCCTCCCTGCCCCGCCTGGAAGCCTTCCTCTATGAGACGCTGCGCTACAGCAGCTTCGTTCCGGTCACCATCCCGCACGCCGCCACCGCCGACGTGCTCCTGGACGGCTTCCGCATCCCCGAGGGCACCGTGGTCTTCGTCAACCAATGGTCTGTCAACCACGATGGGGCCCGCTGGAAAGACCCGCACGTTTTTGACCCGACGCGGTTCCTGGACGTCCGGCAGGAGACACTCGACCGGGACCTCGCTTGCCGCGTCCTGATATTCTCGCTGGGCAAGAGGCGCTGCATCGGGGATCAGCTCGCGAAGCTGCAGCTCTTCCTCTTCACTGCCATCCTTTTGCACCAGTGCGACCTGACGGCCAACCCAGCCGAAAAGATCAGCATGGACTGCGAACACGGGCTGGTTCTCAAGCCGCTGCCCTACACCTTGTCGGCGGTCAGGCGAGGCACTTCCCGGGCCGAGGACAGGAGCCGGTAGAGCGCCGACATCGCCCGCCCTTCTTAGCGCCAGCGCGACCTGCCTTGCGTCTAACTCTGGAGCAAGCGCCGCGGCGGGTGGGACAGGCGGAGAGCTGCCTTTCCTTGACTTCCACTTCTGGAGTCAGCGTCTTTCCTTATTTCTGTGCCTTTACGAGCGGCGGGAACTCAGACATAGGAAGTCCTCTGCCGCAGGAAGTTTCAGCTGCTCTTGAAGGTGCAGCAACAAACTGGTCTCGTTTCCCCCTCCTCTCAATTCACTTGCAAGGCGATCAAAGCAGTTGAACTGGTGCCCCATTCTCTGTACCCTAAAAAAGCCTTCTCAATCTGGTGCCCAGTCGCTGTGCTCAACTGCAACTGCCTTATGCTCAACCAAGGTGGTCAGTTGCTAAAATGTAGTCGATTGGAGAAAGGGTTGATCTGCATCTCCATCGGAATGGCGTATCTAGTATTTTGGCTTTGCAAATTCAATACCGTATGGGCATTGTTATCCTGTTTTAAGAGATGTGGGAAGTGCCTATTTTATTACTTTCTGCAGCAGTGTGAAATGGGGGGAAATGCTGTCCTATTGCTTTTTTCCCCACCATATTATTTCTGTCAAGTTGGTTGTCACTTAAGAGTTTGGTGTGTGTGTGTGTGTGTGTGTGTGTGTGAAGGGTCGCATGATGCGATGAACTACTTTAATGGGAAGCACTTATGGTGGAAGTAACATGCAGGGAGTTTGTGGTTGACCACATTGACATGTATTTAGTTATATACATGGGCAACAAGCCACAATTGGCAGGGATTGCTGAACATATTTTTCTTTTCTTTTTTTTTGTACATACTATGATTGTGCAGTGATCCAGATTTGGAGGAGAAAGGATGATTCAGTTGATAACTTCTTGAAGAAGCTGTGTTGTTCTTCGGCTCACATAGCGGTAGAAAAAAACCTGCTTTACTTAAGGTGTCCACAGGTGGTGCTACTTACATGCCCATATATCCACTCGGAATCACCTTTTCCCCTTTGAATCTGTATTTCTTTACAGACTTTGCCTAGAGAAGCTGCAGGTCTTTTTGTCACAATTTGCACATTTTTATGCCTTCATGGTGAGTAATTGTTAGATCTGGGACAGTTTTAAATTACGATGATGCAGCCTCCGCCTGAAGAAATCAGAAGCATCTCTGCAGAGCACTGTAACTTTACACACCGTAAGGTTGCAGAGCAAGACCTATTTTCTGTTAATGGCTTGTACCTTGAAATGCAGCCCAGTATTACCAGATATTTAATAAACTTAACTTTTATTGGAAATTAAACACCCAAACTATTATACTTCAACATGAAAATACTCTCATGACACATATTTTCATCACTTCTATTCCTTATGTGTTTCTCACTCTGAAAAATAAGTTACTATGCATTTGTGACTATCGGCAAAATAAGTTTCAGAACTCAAAGTTAGCTGCTATAACAGAGCACAACAATACGCAGGGGGAAGGAATCCAGACAATTTTGAGGTGTCAGATCAGTATTAAGTAGAGGCTGTTTGGCTTTTTACAATATAACAATCCTATGCTATGCTTTTATCTGCTGTTCTGGTTTTATGTTGTGAGATGCACAGTGTTGATTTGAGCTGGGTGGCATATCAGTCAAAATAATAAGTTAAACAAATAAACAATCCATCTTTTCAGCCCATCCAGTAAGATATGACAGAGTGGGCATGCTCCAAGTTCCACTGTTAACAATGTCATCTGATGGGACACGACAGGCATGTTCTCAGGCATGTTGTGGTGCCTGTCCTGACATCATTTAAACAGGCCTTGAAGACCCGTTTTTTCCCCTTCTAGGTACTATATTCGAAAGTATATCCTCTATGGGAATTTCATTAATGAGTTGGTTTATTAATCTCTTGATTAATGCTTTTTTGTTTTGTATTGTTTGTTTCTATCTTGTACACCACCCAGAATCTATGAATTGGGGGACCTGTAAATTTGATTAATAAATAAATAAATAAAGTTGTAGACAATTCTCTCTTACCCTCCTTTCTCCCCTGTCCCATCCTGCAAGCTTGGATAGGGAATAAGATAGGACATTAAATTTATGTATTACTCCTCCTGCCCAAAATACCACACACAGTAGAGCTTTTCTTGCATGCAATCCAGCCACGTCTTCATTTCTTTTGAAGAAGATCATGTGTAGAGAGGCCTCACAGTAGGAAGAGAATCAATTTGATTCACTTTTCACCTTACTGCATGCGAGCGTGGGAACTGAGGAAAGAATGTGTGCTAACTAGGTCCACTGGAGTTGGGCGGCCAATACATTTGAATAAATAAATCATTTATTGTATAGTCGAAGGCTTTCACGGCCGGAATCCGATGGTGGTTGTGGGTTTTTCGGGCTGTGTGGCCGTGTTCTGGCAGATTTGGTTCCTTAGTTTGGTTTCCTTTAGGAACCAAATCTGCCAGAACACGGCCACACAGCCCGGAAAACCCACAACAACCATCAAATAATTTATTCCTTGTAAAAATGCAGACATTAGAATTAAAGTCTACAGTAGAGGGATGTTAACCAAGCTGCCATGCAGACTGATTGGTTGAAGCATAAGTAAAAATTACATCTACTTATTTGCTAGCCAAACATTTAACTGTCTTCTGTATAGCATCATCTTTTTAAACTTGAATACAAAGTAACATTTTTTTAAAAAAAAACTGAATCTTACAGCATTTCCTTACTCTGCATGAAGTATTGTTTTCCCAGATGGCAGTTTCTGGCATTCTTTGTATGATAATATTCAAGTCTCAGTTACTTCACACTTTAAAAATATGTGATTAATGTCCCTGAATAAACTTTTTTTCCCTTTCCACAAATACTTACATTCTTACACAGACTGGGGGAAAGGACTGTGGGTAGACGTTGCCCTAGTTCATACATCATGCTCATCCATACATTGGTTTGTTTTATTTTGGTTTAGCATGTTGCGAGAACCAGCTAATCACAGTTCACTCAAACTATGGTTAAACCATGGCATAATATAATGAGCAAACCCAGTTACAAAGTTGAGATGCAAATAAAATAGGAATCACTTTAGAGTAGTTAGTTAGAGAGTTAGTTAGTAAATAGTTAGAGAGCCAGTTTGGTCTAGTGGTTAAGGCAACGGGTTAGAAACCAGGAGGCTGTGAGTTCTAGTCCCACCTGAGGCATGAAAGCTGGCTGGGTGACCTTGGGCCAGTCCCTCTCTCTCAGCCCAACTCACTTCACAGGGTTGCTGTTGTGGGGAAAACAGGAGGAGGAAGGAGTATTAGGTATGTTCGCCGCTTTGAGTTATTTATAAAAATAATGAAGGCGGGATAGAAAATAAATAAAATAAATAATAAAATAATAGTTAGACCATTATTTATTGTCTATCTTACTGGGACTTGGAGAATTGTTCTAGCCTGAAAGCTAACACGCACACGCACATGCACGCACACACACACACCTACTGTTCTGCTTGCACTCATAATGTATACAGTGGTAATTCAGATTTCAGATGCTCCAAGTTTAAACCTAAGGAACCCACTGAACAACTTTACAGAGGTTCTGCTGACTTTACTGATCTCTTACCTACATTTATTCACAGGTAGAAAACTAAAAGCATTTTTCTGTTAGAGGAACTAGATTCTGGAATAAGCCCTAATGCAGCGCTTTCTAAACTGGGTGTCGCGACACAAGAGTGTGTCGCCACACACAGTCTGGTGTGTCGCCACACAACCCGGAAGCGCTGATCATCATCAGCGCTTCCGGGTTTTCCCGCGGCGACACACCAACGGTGGCGCGCAAAAATGTGAAAGCGGCAGCAGCACTTCCGGGTTTTTGCGCGCTGCCGCAATGGTGGCACTTCCGGGTTTTCCCGCGGCGAAACACCAACGGCGGTTGGTGTGTCGCCGCGGGAAAACTTTGGAAAGCCCTGCCCTAATGATTCAAGTGAAATTTATTCAAACGTGCCATTTGTAAATTACCAATTTACTAATTTTATTTAGAATCTGAACACAAATATTGTATTAATTACTACCTCTCAGTTTTAGAACAAGCCTTACTAAGACAGCTTACAATAAAGCATTAAATAATATAAAATTATAATAAAAATAATACCAGATAAAACTGTATAGATATCCAGTAACAGAAGTCAATAAAGAGCTTAACAGAATTTTTTAAAAAACTAACCTCACTGAGGTTGATTTACCATTCCAGTTCTATTATTCAGAGATTACTGGTGGGAAGAGAGAAAGTAATATGGTGTAGCTTTTGGGAAGTGGTGAGCAAAGACTGAATTGAATTAGAAAGAATCCATCACTGTTGCAACTTGAAGATGCTAACAGAAAATTGCAACAGGCTTCTGTTGTTCTCTGGAGCCAGTCCAACAACAATCCTCTGAGCAATCATATCTGCTTAACCCTGGAATCTGTCTGCCAGGGTTCCTTTTTCAGGCCGTGGCAGAGACACTGATGCGCTACGTTGATGTGTCCTGAGCCAACTCTCTGGAGCTACCACTGGAGAGAACATCTGTGCCTTTTTCACAGTTGAGAAACGAGCAATTTGAATTCAACACGTCAGAGACATTTTTGGTGTGCAAATCATAATATGATAAAGGAATGTTGGAGTCTGGCAGCCGATGATCTCAGTCCACAAAGTGAAAAGACATTTCCTTTCAAAAGCTCAAATGGAATAGTTTTTACTTCAGATACAACATTGCAGGTGTCTAAATAAGCAAATCCTTCAAAAATACAAAAGTGTGACTCTTTCCTGAACAGTATTTTACTCTGGCCTTTTCTCTTCAAATGGATCTTTCATATATTTTGTAAACATCGCTCTTTAGGAGAGTATACCTTGCAGGGAAATGGTTAAAACACTTTTAAGCAAAATGATCTTGCAATTAATGTATGCAGGTAAATGTTATTCATAAAAATAATAAAGGCAGGATAAAAATTAAACAAATATAATAAATGCTGAAATCATCATGACTTTAACAACACATATGCCTGCCAGACAGGCTGAAATGGGAGGAAAGAGCCTGCTTTTGCCTAGATTCCTAATTTCTGAACAGAGAAAAATCTGATGGTTTCAAAGGAAGAATAAAAGCTAAAGAAAGGAAGTTTCAGCACTAAGGTTCCAGAAAAAAAACCTGACAAGTCTTAAAAACTTTGTAACTGCAATCTTGTTTTGAGGCTGTCAGTATACAAATTATAAATGCTAATTTAGCTCATAAACCATGTATTCTGTTATCGTATTTGGCAAATAAAGCGGTGCTCGCTTCTGCAAAAGCAGGACCGTATGTCATCCCACTGAGATAATAAACCAATAAAAGTACAGCAGTAGGAATGATCTGGAAATTATACATCAGGGTCTCCTAAAAAACTCTCCAAGAAATGCAGGTCTGGTCTATGCAAATAAAATAGTGCTATTGGTCTGTGACAGCAATGAAATGTATCGTTTCAGACTGCAGGTGGACTTTTTAAAAATGCTCCTGTATATTAGAACTACCACCACCAAAAGCAAATCAGAAAAGCTGGCAGGGGGGAACACTGTGACTAGGATAGAAGCAATGTCAATCTCATGACTGGTTCGCTAACTCAGGCTGTATTTCCTAGATGAAAAAAAAGCATGGTTTACAATGAGATCTGAATTTTTAAAGTTAAGCTACTATGCTGTAAACTTCTAAAAATACCTTAACATTTTTGTATCTTGAATTATAAGGAAAATGTTTTGCATAATCAACCACCAAATCGCTTGTGGTGTATGAGTTGTGCAAAAAGCTTGCAGCCCGAGCCACGGTGCACCAAGAAGCCCCTGAGCTGCAGTGTATTCCTTCCCCAGCCTTCCTAAGCTCGTGCCACACTGCAGCACCCCCCTCCTCCAACTCATGTGCAGCCTGCGCCGGCCCTCCCAGGCCTCCTCCACCCCCCCACGGCACCCCCATGCTGCTTACCTGGGACTCCCGCCTCTTCCCGCTTATCGACCCATGCACCTTGGGGTTACGATGGCAACCAGGACTGGCCAGGATTGCTGTTGCTAAGTGATGCGGTCATGTGACATTGTGCTTTACAATCGCATCGCTTGGTGACAGAAATTCTGGTCCCAATTGTGGTCGTAAGTTGAGGACTACCTGTATACCAAGATCAAGACAAATGGAGGGGCTACAATAGACATTTTTTACCTTTAAAGCAGCCATATTGCATATAACAGTGTTGTTAATTATGGATATAAATAATGAGATTAGTTTTGAAATCATATTTGGTTGCTTATATACCTTAATCAAGTTACACATTCTTGTGTTGTTCAAAAGAGGTTTTTTTAGTAAGTCCAAAGGGAAATCAATGAAAATAATATCTTTCCTTCTTCCAATGCAAATATCCTGTGAGTAGAACCCCATACATTGGACCTTGGGATCCAAGCCATAATCGCGTATAAAGAATGCACACACTTTAATGTCATAGATCTTACTGAAAATCAGGCCGTGTTTTCACTTTTATTTCAAATAAAGTTGAGTCAAAGTTAAAATTATTGTACAGTCAATTCATATATTAGCTTTTTTAAAGAACAAAAATACTATCAGGAAATCTTTATGGAGGATTCTTTTGCTCTTTTTAAGAGACTCAAAGTAAGCATCTCAATGTCAGTAAATCAACATGTCCTTTTCGGTTACCATTTTCCCCATGACTCTTCAGTGCCCACAGAAAGGTGGCAGTGCATTTGTAAAGTATTTCCACCCTTAACTTCACAGTTAATCAGCAAAATAAGTATAGTTACACATGCATACACTTTCTGTCCCGACATAAGGCTGCTCAGGAAAGAGACCCGTTGCTTCTCCAAGCATCTTTGAACAAAGGTTACTCTGCTCCGCAACTGCAAGTTATCCCATTCAAGATTACTCTTAATTACTTAAAGCAATTTCACAGGCATCTTTTGAGGTGTGGAACGCTATTCAAAACATTACGCTCAAAGCAAAGAAGTGGAAAGAACTGTAAGAGAAAGTTTCCTTGCATTAGGGGCAAACAATGTAGGTAGCCTGAGCAATGTATCAAGGCCTTTTCTTCCAGCCTTCAAAACCCCTAAACCAGAGCTTTCCAAACTGTGTGTCGCGACACAAAAGTGTGTCGCCACACACAGTCTGGTGTGTCGCCACACAACCCGGAAGCGCTGATCATCATCAGTGCTTCCGGGTTTTCCCGCGGCGACACACCAACTGCAGCGCGCAAAACCCGAAAGCAGCAGCAGCGCTTCCGGGTTTTTGCGTGCTGCCTCACTTCCGGGTTTTCCCGCGGCGACACACCAACGCCGGTTGGTGTGTCGCCGCGGGAAAAACTTTGGAAAGCCCTGCCCTAAACTGATTCCATCTGCCAATATCTTCTTCAAGGCAGTTATTCTTGGGGGAAAGGTTGTTCAAGTCTTAACTGGACACAGAATGCAATCAGTGGGCAATATTCTACCTACTACTTCTCTTGAATTTAGTTATACCAAATTTCTTCTTTTAATCAAAACTATCATCCATTCATTGTTGTCTAGATCTAGAAGCTGACAATAGGACACTATAAGGAAGATAGTTTGTACCAGAATCAAGGACTGATATTTTTTAACTTCCTAACCTCAGTGCCTTTTCAATCAGGTTTATTTATTGTTGCAACAACTACTTTAGCATCCATCTTACGCTACAGTATGGTTGTATGCAATTTTAAAATATTTGTAATGCAGTCTAAGTATATCATACAGCAAAAATGCTTTCACACATTTGTAATTAATAATGTCAACAAATATGGAATCATTCAAGGTCCTAATTCAGAAGAATTAATATGGAATGTGGAAAGGTGGCAAAACCAGCAAAGTATTACAATGCAGATTACAGTGCAATCCTATACATATTTACTCAGTGGCAATTCTGAATGAGGTCTGCACCTGGTTAGTATGACATAGAATTGCAGCTTTCACTAGTACTGTATAGTTTTTCCATCTTCTATAAATGCTTTACAGCCTTTTCTAAAAAGTACTCAAAGGCAACACTTTGGTCATTAGCTAAAATTCTCAAACTTTTATAGTTAAAATGTAAACTGTGTTTCCATGAATTAAAACAGTAGCCATAGTTCATCCATTGCCATGACTCCTAGAGAACCCACCCAGGAATGTTTTGACAAGTGATGTTGCCTGAACCCCTAGTTCAGAGCTTTCCAAACTGTGTGTCGCGACACAAAAGTGTGTCGCCACACACAATCTGGTGTGTCGCCACACAACCCAGAAGCGCTGATCATCATCAGCGCTTCCGGGTTTTCCCGCGGCGACACACCAACTGCAGCACGCAAAACCCAAAAGCGGCAGCAGTGCTTCCGGGGTTTTGTGTGCTGCCGCAAGGACGGCACTTCTGGGTTTTCCCGCGGCGACCCACCAACGCCGGTTGGTGTGTCGCTGCGGGAAAAACTTTGGAAAGCCCTGCCCTAGTTCAACCAAGACAAAATGTAGCTCAGATACTGCAGAACACAGAAATCTTTTTGAAAATATTTGAAGTGAAATCAGGAGTTCTTAAGTTGTGGTCTGCAGCCTGCTGCTAGCCCATGAGCTTTTTTGGCTGAAAGGCAACAGATAACCAATATCTATAACCAAGAATAAATCCTTAATTTATTATTTCTGAGGGTGGCGAGTCTGTTTATCAAACCAGGTTACACATCTCTGACCAACTATAACATCATTCTTTTTTCTCTAAATGTTTGCCAGTTACATGAGGTTTTCACAGGCGCTTTGCCTACAGGTCATGACTGATTATTACAATGTCATGTTGATTTTGATAATGAGCCTGGTACTAAAATGATATTAAAATAGGTAGCTGATGCTTTAACTAGTAGACCTAAAACATATACACAATTTGCCACCCCAGCAATTTTCAGTGCATAGACATGCACCAGCGGACTGGTCAACTTCTTATGAAAGTCAAATATCAAGTATCTGCATGGTCACTTTGGCTACAATCTTTAAAGCAGAGAAAGGAACAGTTAATTATGTAACAGTTATATAAAAGTTACACACAAAGATGAAAGTCCCCTAAGTCACAACAGAAAAAGATGTTTTGGAAATGATGGAAGTGACAAAATTACATCTCAAAATTCAATTCTAAAATATTTGTTAAATAGATGCATTTAGAGTTCTGAGAGCAAATATTAACAAAGCTAATCAACCTTGGAATGGGCTGCTTTTCTGCAAACAAGGCCACAGATTTTGCAACAAATTCTTTAGATCAGTGTTTCTCAACCTCAGGAACTTTAAGAGGTGCGGATTTTAACTCCCAGAATTCCCCAGCCAGCATGTTGGCTGGGGAATTCTGGAAATTGAAGTCCACACCTCTTAAAGTTCCTGAGGTTGAGAAACATTGCTTTAGATGAAGAACAGCTGAGTGCTTCAGTCAGAATGTGACTTCTTTCTGCATCAAACTCACTTCTGCACCTTTTGAACCTAATACTGAAATGATCTGCATGAAAAAGCAATGTAGTATACGTATTATTCCTTCTCCCGGGCAAGGGCAATAGCTTCCACCAGCTTCTTTGCCCTTAGAACATGCAATACATTTATTTTGTAAGACTTCAAATTGAATATACTCGATACCTCATTATAACATAAAACAAACCAAGGTACAAAAACATGATATGTTCCACAAGGAATTTCTCCTCCACCCAGCAAAATGAGGGAATCGACAATAATATACTGTATAGACAGTTTGCATGGGAAGTGAAGCTGGTGGAGTTTGGTCTTATATTACCAGAGTAAAATATTAACAGGGCCAGTAAATATGTATTTTTCAAATATGAATTATTATGTTAGGGATTCATATGCCTTATAAAATTATTTAAATATTATACTTTTTCCAGTTTCATGGAACCTCCATTGAACAATTTACAGGTTATTATTGAAGATATGCAAGGAAATCCACTGACTTAGAAGCTAGCAGCATATTCTCACCACCTGGTCATATAACATTATATTACTCCCTATGCAAAATTTTGATTTTACAATCTTAGCAGTATCACATTTCTCTGTGACCTAAGTGAAACTTGGGATTTAACATGTTAGTTTGGAAGCATACTTAACATTAAGATAGGATCTAGATGTTTTTGGGTACAAATGTGGAAAAACAGGGAAAATCCAATATTTCTGGGCTGAAATATTGCTTTCTCTTCCACATTATTTTGTAAAATTAAAAAAAGCAATCTAAGAGTACTGTAATGGAATATCCATCTTTATGAGAAGGGATCAAATTCCTGTAAGTTTTCTCTGATCTCACTGTATACAAATGTCCAACATGGCACATAGTATTAAACCTCACTGTAATAATATAGCTATAGTTATTATGAAATGATGGTTTCAAAAGTATCTGCCAAAAATCAGAGTACACATAGAAAACAGTTATACTGCATTCTGGAAAACTGTTTGGTCTACAACAAGTAGAAACCCACTGGAAACATAATTCCATCTCATATTCACTGATGTTATCTGTGTTACATACATCTCTGACACAATTCAGTTTATTAATCTATAGACGCTCTGCAAATATATGTGGTTCATCTCTTTCTAATATATTTTTTCAATATAATTTTCTTTCCATGCTGTACTCTAGAATAGACATATGATACTCAGGATTGCAGAGAATGCACTTTAAAGACAACTAGGGGGAAATGCATTGGTATGTATTTTTTAAGCCCAACAATTGAAGAAAATCCTTCTTTTGTTTGTTCTTAACAGTGTTTAGTTGTTTTTTCTGGCAGTGATGTTATTTCTTTCAAAAGCATATTTAGGAACTGGAAGCAGGTGATCTGACATCTCAGACTCTGGAAATGCTGCAGATGGTGCTCCGTGCCATTCCAAGAAAGGACAGACTACCTTGCACCAGCCAAATACCTTTACACTGTCAACTAGTAAAAATAAACTATTTGAACATGAAAAAATCAATACGTTTGCATTTCAACAGAATATTTTCAATTATTTGTTATGGGGAAAGATAACTCTAATTTCCTGAATAGTAACCTAGTTTAATTTGCACTCTTACTCTTATATTATTAAACCACCCCTAAATATGAATTTTGGCATAATTCATAGTGACAGTACCCGACCATTTTGAAGAAAATGAAATACAGTGAACAGCATCTGCAGAAGATTTTACCATTTCACTCTCTCGACTTTTCAAATATTTGAGTCATGTGCCACATATATTTTTACACATAAAACCAACAAACATCTTAAATAAACAGAAGGCATCAGAATCTATATATTATGCAGCAAAGAGAATCAATTTGCTCAAAAGGCCATGATCAATAGGCTCATCCCACACTAGATACAATTCAGACAATATATCAACTATCTTTCATGATATTTCTTTAGATTGAAGCAGTCACCGGGGAAATTCAGAGCTATGGTACTGGGAGAAGGGAAAAATAAAAGTATTTCCTCACCATTTTTTTTTCTCTTAAGGATGGGAAATATTCAAAAGACAGTATGAAAAAATACTAATGAATTTGCCAGCATCTATTCTGCAAACAGGTAAACACAGGGGTTAATTAGGATCGTCTTATTTTGTGATAAGGGAGAGAGCTGAATTACATTTCTTTAAACATTTGGTATGGCCAACTACAATCTTTAAGAAAGAAGTGCTGCAATAGCAATCTCATTGTTTTCATTGCGTGGTTTGTTCGTGAAGCTCATTGAGGGTCACAGTGAGATAATTTACACTGGAATTTTCTTCACTGCTCATTATATGAATGGAGCACTGAAGCTTCCTTACTCATTGGACACTGCTTGCATCTCTTCCAATTCTCTGCTGCCTTCTGCATCCTGAAGAATGGGAGAGAAACATTTATGAATCCATGCTTTGAAGTAATTTTATGAGCCATGGGATCCTGAGGATTGGACTTCTTTCTCCGGCTTCCTAGTTATACACCATGTAGAAGAGGGTTTCCCCAGCTGTGAAGTGTACCTCCCTCAGGGAGGTGCAGACAGAGTCCAGGGGAGGTGTGAAGACCTTTTAGTTACATTGTTACAATAAATCCACTTTTCCCAAAGTTTCATTGTTCATTTGCGTTCATTTTGGTGTTTGGATTTTTAGGAGAGGTGTGTACATTAAGATTACACTAAAGGGAGGTGTGATGGCAAAAGGTTTAGGAACCCCTAATGTAGAAGAATCCTGAATGGCTGAATTCTTCTACTTCTTCCCTAATCTTTTACATTAAGCAGGAGAGAAGAACTCTTTCTGCCTTTGACTGAGCACATATCTAAACTAAACTTTAGATCTTGCACACTAATTAATTATTGCAAATCTTCAAAAATTTATCACATTAGATACTAGCAATTACTGATTCCAATAACAAATTCTATTCGGTATCTACCGAATTCAGTTTTTGTGTTTTCATGATAACAAATATTTCAGAAATACACAGTAGCTTTCTTACTAGGTGTTCAGTTGCTATCTTTTTTTTAATACATGTGTAACAGCTTTCCCTGAAGTGCCTTGGAAATGATAGCCTGGTAACCATTGGTATAACAAGCTTAATTTAACTGCACTAAATTAAACTAATAAAATAATGCTTTCCCTTGGCCGAACCTAGCAAGTTTTTCATGAATCATATCTTGGATTGATTTCATTGGAAATTTCCTGTTTGGAGACTAGAATTTTTAAATTTTCCCAAAACTTGATGGCGTACAGAAGCAGATCATGGACGTTCTTCTGAAATGGTAGAAATGCCAAGCCCATATCATGCTCAGTGGAGAGGGAAAGCTATCTATGTGTTAATTTCCATTGCTAAGCGATTCAGTCACATGACATCACACTTTACATCCGCATCGCTTAGCGATGGCAATTCCTAGAATCCCCAGCCAACATGACAAGTTGGAAAAGGCTGATCTAGATGGGAAAGACAAGGATATGTAGAGTAGTATTAACACAGAGTACTCTGAGAAGAGCCAGATTTTGGAGATACTGCAGAAGTGACAGGCTTGCTTATAAGAGAAGAAAGACTAAAATGTCACAAGCAGTCCAAAGTAGGGGGTGGGGGCTAGAACTGAAAAGGCAGTCTATGATTCATGGAAGGCCATCTCAGGGATGATAAGATTTTGTAGGGCTCCCTCTCTCCCCATCTATGAAGAAATTTGTCCGCAAGCAGACAAATTTTGCCGGCAGTGCCTTTTAGATGGAAGTGAGAAGGCCCACTGCAGCTATTCAGGACAAATAAGAAACCTGCTACAGATATTCCTGGGAAAGGTTTCAATGTACAGCATCCCATATGCCCTTTTTCTAGAAGAAAAACTTTGCCAGGCCTGGAGCTGGCATGCTTTGTTTTTCTCCCAAAGGGAGCAATGGGAAGAGAAAACTACAATGAAAAACAAAAATTCAGCCAAGTGGCGCATGGGGGGAGGGGCCTCCACTGACATGAGACAATCAGGCCAAAGGGCACTGGCCTTTATCTGCCATTTCCCTTTCTTTCTTTTCCTCACCACCCCTCACCACAGTGGCTTGCTCTGTAAACCCTTAGCTGTTTTCAAATATGAATGAAAAACACTACCTCTGTTGTGATAACTGGCAACTCTGAAGCTAGAGTCAGCCAATGCGCAGCTGCAGAATTATCCCCCAGCTCCTTGTAGCACTGTAAGAGGAGGAAAGGGGGAAATTAAAACAATGGGACATTTTCTTTTTTTGCAACTAATAAGAAGCACGTTTACTTGTTTCAAACATTAACATTGTACAAGTGAAAGAATCATAACCTTTCCTGAGCTTTTGCTTATATTGAAGTACAGAGCAACTAGCCAAGGCCTTTATCTTACGTACATTTACCCGATATAGTCCACTGAATAGAATAAAGCATGCACAAGGTAGTGTATTGACTTTCGCTGCAAGTCCAAGTTTGCCACAAAGTAGTTTATTTTCAATCCTTTTTAGGGCAGCTTTTCTTTATGAAACATGTCACTTCTCGATCCATATACTTTATTGCAGAGATCTCACATGGTGGATCACAGATCCCTGGCAGTTTTTGCTGTATCAGCTGCACTGGAATGGGCCAGACATTAAGATCCAGATACCAAAGCTCTCCTTTGATAGCATTTGCAGCCCGAAGCTCCTCCTGCACGTTGCCCAAGGCAACACAGCTGGGATTGAGGTACTTTTGCCTAGTCTGAACTTTGCCTAGTCTGAACTCTTCTATGGGCACCTCTTCCTTGGGGAGAAGCATCATGCTGGGTGCTGGCCTTTAGTCTGCAGGCCCACTTCAGGCAGCCTAAGCGTGCTGGCCTCCCATCAGGAGGCATTCTTCTCGTGCAAGAAGCGGAACAGCCCCAGTGCTCCAGTGTTTAGGGTGGGTGTGCTGCCTCTGCAGAGAGCCCAACATAGCGCTTTCCAGGAAGAAGTCCAGGAAGAGCCCTTGGAAGAAGAGGAAGGGAAGACCAGGCAAAAATGGCTTGACCCTGGCTACATCTTGCAGCAGGCATGGGCAAAGCGGTGAGTCCACCACATCCAACTTTGGGTGTGCAAGCCTGGCATGTACATACCCAGCTGGGTCACTGCCACGCCATGCTCCCACTCTGCCTGGGTTAAGTCAACAGCTGGCTTGCCCAGACAGGCAGGAGCATGTTAGAGCACAGTCTGCTTTATTCATGAGATAAAACAGTCAACATCAACAGTAAATGAATTCATACAAATTATTGCTTTAGGGAGTCCCAGCACTATAAAGATTGAGAAAACCCCCCCCCTCCATTGCATTGAACTGAGCGTGGATAAACACACTTATCATACATTTTTATAGAACAGAGACATTTTGAATTTCAGTTGAAGAAACAGAAATTTTAACAAGAAAATATTGGTATGGTGCTTCAGCAGTGACTTGTTTGAATTGTAGCCTACAAGTTAGTAAAGGTAAAGGTTCCCCCCGCACAGTTGTGCAGTCATGTCCGACTCCAGGGGCCGGTGCTCATCTCCGTTTGTTAGCCGAAGAGCCAGCGTTGTCCAAAGACGCTTCCACGGTCATGTGGCTGGCATGACGCGTGCAGAACGCTGTTACCTACCCACCGAAGTGGTACCAATTCATCTACTTGCATTTGCATGCTTTCGAAATGCTAGGTTGGCAAGAGCTGGAGCTAGTGCGGGAGCTCACTCCGCACGCAGGGCTAGGGATTCGAACCTCCGAACTTATTTATTTATTTATTTATTTATCCAACTTATATCACCACCCATCTCCCCCCGCAGAGGGGACTCTGGGCGGTTTACACAAAGTTGGCAATTAAAACATATAGAAACATATAAAATACAATACACATATATCTTCCGATCGACAAGCCTGGCATCTTACCCGCTGAGCCACCACGCCCCAGCCTACAAGTTACATGTAGGATAAAATATCAAAAGCAACTTCCAGATTTATATATGAGTCATACTTGAATTACAAGACCAGCATTATGCCTTCAAACGTTCATATTTGGTTTTGTTCTCAAGAGGCTTATAGCTGAGAATTTCAGAAATGCATAATCTCAGTTCTATCAAGAAGCTTTTCTACACTGGTTAGAATCCTGTTCAAGAAAACGGGTCCATATTCAGAATAAGTAAGGTCTCCCTCCCCGCAATTTTGTAAATATTTGACTATTTATAAACTGCCTCAAGCTGCAATTCTCATGCACTAATCACAACCCAGAATGTATCTCTGCAGTTAACGTATCGGTAGGCATGGATATTTATAAGACCTTACAGTCTGACCTCCTCATTTACATGCCCCATTGAGTAAATATAGTAAATAAGAGAGAGTTCAATCTGACAAAACCTCTTGGGACCATACTTACTATTTGCTTGTACTATACCATCAATGGCTACAGAACAATTTGATTAATAATAAATTGCTAAAAATATTATATTTGTTATAATTCATCCAAAAGCTATAAAATACAAACTAGATACATACATTCCTAAACATGTACACTCTACTGTCGGACCTGGAATACAACTGTGTGCATGTACACTCCCCTCAGCCCAACCCACCTCACAGGTTTATTACTGTGGGAAAAACAGGAGGCGGGAACATTACGCACACTGCCTTGAGTTGTGCCAAATAAAGGCTGGATGGAACAATAACAGCAATCCCATTATGCTCAATGGGTGTTATCCCCAATTAACTGTACATAAGAATAGTGTTAATTAAATCCCATTTCAGTTATCAGATATAACATATACAGTACTGCTAACTGGATGAAACATGCAATTAGTTGTTCCTCATTTTACTTGAAGTCAGTTAAAAACCAATTTTCTCCTTGAAATGAAAGGCAGACATGATAACTGCAATGTACATAGACTGAAGTTTTTGAAAAAAAAATAGGGAAACATTGTAACAAACAGAAAAATTGTCATCCTCCTGATTCAAATTAAAAATAATGCTAATTCAAGCTTGGAACATAAGCAACTCAAAATATGACATTGCAAATCATATATGTTGATTTCATCATATATTTATTTATTTATTTTTATTTATTTATTTTTCATATTTCTATCACCGCCCATCTCCCCCAAAAGGGGGACTCTGGGCGGTTATATATGTTGATTTATATGTTGAGTTAAAGTGCAAATCATATATGTTGATTTCTTTTCAATATCTAAAAGATAGACCAGGGCTTTCCAAACTGTGTGTCACAACACAATACTGTGTCGCCTGTGGGCCCCAAGTGTGTTGCGTGACAACCCGGAAGCACTGATGAAAATGCCCTCAGTTCCGGCAGGGAGGCAAAAATTGCGCTCATGTGCGCTGCTGGGCTGTTTCCCTGCTGCACAGCTGATCGAGGCGGGGGAGGCTGGGGTGGAAATTCTCCGCGCCGATCAGCTGTGCGCCAGGAAGCGGCCCGGCAGCATGCGCGCGCACACGTGCGTTGAGGCTTTTCGCCTCCCTGCTGGACCGAGGGCATTTTTGGGTTCCCCGGAGCCTGCCCTTTCGAAGGGGCAGCGGCAAGCCATCAGCGCTTCCAGGTCCCAGGACGCCGCTGCTGCCACTGCCCCTTCGAAAGGGCAGGCTCCAGGGACCCCAAAAATGCCCTTGATTCCAGCAGGGAGGCGAAAATCGCACGCGCACGCTGCCGGGCTGCTTCCCTGCTGCACAGCTGATCGGCATGGGGGGGGAATTCTCTGCGCCGATCAGCTGTGCGCCGGGAAGCACCACCGCTGCGGTGCGAGAAAACCCAGAAGTGCCGCAGTGGCGCGCAAAAACCTGGAAGCGCCGCCGCCACGGCACACGAAAACCCGAAAGTGCCGCAGTGGCGGCAGTGCTTCCGGGTTTTTGCGCGCTGCCACTGCGGCAGCGCTTCCGGGTTTTTGCGCGCGCCGCCGTTGGTGTGTTGCCATGGGAAAAGTTTGGAAAGCCCTGGCTTAAAGAGATATTCAGTAGTATGATTTGAAAATACCCTACCTACAATGTTATACAGCCAGAAATAATGTGAATAATGAACCAATGGCTTACCGATAATCCTGAGTGATGCAAGTTTCTTGAGTATAAGGCTGTTTGATGCATTTAAAGTGAATGTACATCAACACACATTACTAGAGCAACAGTAGCCAAGCAAACCTACCTTGGCAATATATATTCTTCCCACTTTTGAAGAACCAGAGCATAGGTCTTCAGCCTACAAAGCAGGCAAAAGAATATAAAGGGAGGCAAAATCATCATTTAAAAGATGTTAAGCTTTTAATACTTTCAATATACATCTCTTATGATTTAATTCTCTTTCCCAATATAAGACACCTAACTTGAGTCGTACAGCACACATTTCAGAAGTGGAAGTCATGTAGGTCTGTTGTAGCAGAAAAGAAAGATCTTGTAAGTTTTGCATTTGTGTCATACAAACTTTGAAGTGCTACCAAACTCTATCTGGCAAAACCATATCATTAAAGAAACATCAATGAGCAACATACCAGCTGATGTGCGCAGAAAGAGCATTTGCTATGGAGGGGAGGAATGACGAACTAGCACATATCCAAATGAGCAGAGGTTACGACCACAGCAAAGACCGAAGAGACGGCAAGTAGACCAGTCCTATGGAACCTCTCCAGATGAGGAGAGGATGGGAGATTACCCACATGTGAGCCAGATGGCTGCTCCTTGCGAGGAGACCGCAGGGGTTTGAGTGCCGGGAGAGGAAGGGATTAGCCATCGTGCTCACAACTGCGGTGGAGCCTTTTAAAGGACACTGGGTTCACTAACCTCTCTTTTTAAACACTTTTGGAAATTACCTATTGTCCTGTCCCAGTCCAGTCACAAGCAATACACCAGGGAGGCAGTTGTAAACTTTATTGAGGATCTTGTGAAGCAAACGAACAGGCGGCCAGGAAGTGTGAGTGTAAAACACACCCACACCACAGAAACAAGCCCCCAAAAATCCAGCGAACTTGCCTTAAAAGAGTTATGAGTTCAAAACAAGATTAGTCAAGCAAAGTCCAAGGGCCCAGATACTGTAGGAGGTTTGTCAGCCAGCCCAGAGTCAAATCACGAGGTTTCCAATCAAGAGTCAAGGCACATGAAGTCTGGGTAAGCAGACGGTTGTTTCCAACGACTGGTCTGGGCTTGCAGCTCCCTTTAAATAGGGGCAGACCTGGGTGGAGCTTATTTAGGAGGGTGGGGCTGCTTTCTCGTGCGTAGCCTCACCGACCTCCACTGTTCCTCCTTTCCGCTCTCCTTGCTCTTGGGCTGGGAGGGGTGGCAACCCCCGCGTCCTCATCTTCGCTGAGCAGCGGCACCTGACCCTGCTGCTCATTGGCTAGCCCCGCCTCCTCTGCCTGTCCAGGCGGCCGTTTGTCCGGCGCCCCTGGCACTGCCTGCTCACCCTCCGAGGCTGTCTCAGGGCCAGGCTGCCTTTCCTCGTCCTCTGACTCAGACTCCGAGCCCCCCATGACACCTATTTATCTACCTTAAGGCTAATAGAGATCTTCAAAATGACAAGTTTGAAAAGCTACCTGGTGAGTTTACCTTCATTCTCGAATATAAGAAAAATTTACTATAAGCTTAAGAATTTAAAGAATTGGAAATAAAGGGCAAAAAGCTAAATAAGATTTTGATCCAAGAAAGTTATAAACGAATTAAGGGACCAGACAAAATTAGAATATTAGGATTTTTATTACAATATTTTGGAAATAATTATATAAACAGCCTTTCGTGGGAACTAAATTGTTTTGTTTATCCTAAGTCATAACAGAAATTCGAGACTTTATGATTTCAGAAATTGGACACTAGAGGGGACTAAAGATTCCAGGCAGAAAAGGAAAAAAAAGTGAAAGCTTGCTGTTTGTTTTTTGTTAGTACTGGAATTTAAAAACTGACACAAAATGTTATGACATTTGAAATACTCCAGATTTTTGAAGAATGGGGTCAGAAATATGAGCAGCTACAACGTCAGCAATGTTGTCTGCTTCTATGGCTAGACTATGACCAAAAGATGTTACCGAAGGAATGACAGATGTAAAAGAGAGTATTTTGAGAAATTTACAGGATAATGAAGTGAAATAAATTTTGCCTGATGTAGAAATATTAGAACCAGAAATACCATAAAATAAAATAAAAATTGGATTATAAGACAGAGAAGACAACTAAAGTGGAAATACAAATGACAAGGCAAGAGAATGACCTGGATAAGGACTTTTTATTGGATTTACAAAAGAGGTTTCCTAAAGTCTTGAAGAAGCTTTTGAGATGGGAAAAAGAGAAATTGAAGAGATCAAATCCTATGACAACATCTGAATGAATTAAAGATCAAGATTGTTAGAAGTAAAAGGAAGGAATATAAAGTTGGTTTGTTTGACCAAGGTTAAAATAAGACATAAAGCTTTGGTAACACTTTACAGATTTTTTGCTGAGATCAGGACTGAAAAATTGATGATTTCTGGACTTGCATATGGATAAGGGATGGGTTATGGGAGGAAGAGATATTTGTTTGTAACCTTATAGGGGGTGAAGAGTAATTTGTTTATACTTGTTGTGGTGAAGACTAGAAGTCACTTCTTTAAATATATATACATACACACACACACACACACACACACACACACACACACTGTGTATGTATGTATGTGTGTGTGTATATATATATATATATATGTGTGTATGTGTGTGTATATATACCGTATTTTCCGGCGTATAAGACGACTTTTTATCCCAGGAAAATCTTCTCAAAAGTCGGGGGTCGTCTTATACGCCGGGTGTCGTCTTATAGGGTGGGTGCAACTCCACTTCCCCGCCGCACAGCTGATCCCTGGCGCACAGCTGATCGGCGCGGAGATTTTCCACCCGGGCCCTCCCCCCCCGAATACATATCAGTGCGGGGGGGGTCGGGAGGGAAGGGAGGAAACGGCAGGGGAGGGAGCAGAGGGAGGGAGCGGAGGGAGGGAGCGGAGGGAGGGAGCGGAGGGAGGGAGCGGAGGGTGGGACCCCCCCCTGCACTGATCCATCACCAGGGAAAGAGAGCGAGAGGGAGGGAGGCTGAAATGACTCAGTAACTTTTGCGCTTGGATCTGCTTTTTCAAACCTCCCCCCATCATCACCACCACCCTCTTCCTCCTCCTCCTTCATGGTTTGTTCTGCTAAAGCTTGGAAATGTATTGGGGGGGGAGGGCCCGGGTGGAAAATCTCGGCGCCGATCAGCTGTGCGGCGGGGATCAGCTGTGCGGCGGGGAAGTGGAGTTGCTCAGTACTCACTCAGTAACTTTTGCGCTTGGATCTGCTTTTTCAAACTTCCCCCCATCACCCTCCTCCTCCTCCTCCTTCATGGTTTGTTCCGCTAAAGCTTGGAAATGTATTCTTCACCCCTCTGCCTTGCCCAGGTAATTAAAGCTTTCTTTAAATCGTTAAAGCTTTCTCCCCCCTCCCCCCAATATTCTCCTTCACACACACACCCCGCGCTGCTGCGCTTTGCATTACTACGGTATTCGCTTTCTACTCCGCTTCCCTGTTTTCTCCCTGCAGTTTTTTACTTTCTACTCCGCTTCCCCACCACACAGCTGATTGGCGTGGATATTTTCCACCCCGGGGCGGAGCAAGCTGCAGGTTTTGAAGAGGGGTAGTCTTATACGGCGAGTATATCCCAAACTCTATATTTTAACTGGAAAAGTTGGGGGTCGTCTTATACGCCCAGTCGTCTTATACGCTAGAAAATACGGTATATATATTTCCGTACTCCAGGAAATAAAGCCAGACTGTTCACTTGAGGGAATGATATTAAAGGCAAAACTGAAGTACTTTGGCCACATAATGAGAAGACAGGATACCCTGGAGAAGATGCTGAGGCTAGGGAAAGTGGAAGGCAAAAGGAAGAGGGGCCGACCAAGGGCAAGATGGATGGATGATATTCTGGAGGTGACGGACTGAACTGTGGGGGAGCTGGGGGTGGCGACAGCCAACAGGAAGCTCTGGCGTGGGCTGGTCCATGAAGTCACGAAGAGTCGGAAGCGACTGAACGAATAAACAACAACAAATTTATTTATTTATTTATTTATTTATTTATTTATTTAAGAGGTGACTTCCAATCTTCATCAAATATATTTGCATATATATTTTCTTTCTTACTTTCTCCTTTTTCTTTTTCTTTCCTTGTCGATGAAGGTTCTCAGTCATCCAGGTGGAATTGTCTGTAGCTTGAATCATGTCAACTGGATTTCTATTTTCTCACTGGAAACGTTTCACTCCTCATCCAAGAAGCTTCTTCAGTCTAAGCAAAGTTTGTAACGGAATCCTTAAATATGTTTCTAGGGTGGCTGTGTGACCTTGCACCTGGGGCTAGGTCATGGTTATTTGAGATGTTTATTTCTAAGTCCCTTTATCATCCAAAGGAGGATCGTTAAGATTACCTTGCTGTTGTTGAGATTGCGAAATGGTCTTAATCTTCCTAGGCACAGAAGACAAAGCAGGAAGGAAAATAGGGGAAAGATTGTGCCTGAGGCCCCCACCTCTATTCAAAGGAGGATTTTCCAAGTTGGCATAAATGGATTCCTTGACCCCTCTTTCAAACCACTTATCTTCCCTGTCTAAAATGTGAACATTAATGTCCTCAAATGAGTGTCCTTTTTCCTTTAGATGAAGGTAAACTGCTGACTCTGGTCCTGTGGTGTTGCTCCTCCTGTGTTGGGCCATCCTCCTGTACAAAGGTTTTTCTTTCCTTGCACATTTAATCTTTCCATCTCTCTTTTTCTCTCTGAGTTTAGTTTTTATTTGTTTTTACTATTATAATCAAAATTTTCAATAAAAATTATTTAAAAAAAGAAATAGTGTTTGTACATTAGATTAATTTAAATGTGTACAAACATCAACAGGCTAACACTGCCAAACACTGTACAAAAATTAAGGTCCCCTGGGCCCTGTCTATAAAGTATCACTTAAAGAGTCCCCCGTTGGGAGAGATGGGCGGTGATAGAAATTTGAACAATAAATAAATAAATACTCAGATAAAACATTAGAGAGAAGAGAAAAGAAAAGAAAAAGATGGAAGGAGGCCTAGGATAAATAATGGGCTTTCAGAAATGAGCATAGGAAAGCACAGGAATATAAAAAGATCAGCCAGAAAAACATTTCAATCAATAGAGAACAGAAAAGAAAAAGAAAAGAAAGAAAGAGAGGCCCTTGTAAGTAAAAGATAGAGATCTATATAGAATATATATATATAGCATATATAAGACTCCAGTTTTGTAAAGGTACATCTGAACCAATTTATTTATGCACAGAGCACAATATCATACCTTACTTTACCTTACGTTTGTTCACACACGCTTGATGCTGTCATTGGCATATAACGAGAATGTCCAACTTTAGTAACTTCTACTCATGGCTTATGCACAACTATTGTAACTAATTAGTTTAGTGTTTTACTCAGTCTAAATACCTTTAAGAAGTTTTGCAGTGCATCTTGGACAGTGGCTACGGGAGGTTCTTCATATAAAGCAGAAGCAGTTTTCCTTTCCAGCCATCCCAAATGAGCAACCTGCAGAAAAACAATTAAGCAAACTTCATATAACCTGGCAAGCAGCCTGGCTCACTTTTATTTAGCCAGCGTCCTGTGCGCATGGCACAGGCACAGGCATTATTGTTACCAAATACGTAAATGAAGAGGTTCCACATGGAGATCAAAGAACATGATTTGCATGTTTTTTTTACCCTAAAAAATCCTAAAGGTGGTGGCAAGTTTGTTTGGAGGTGCGCTTGCACACTTAACAAGCTTCTGTTTGAAGTATCCATGTCATGTATTTCTTTAAGTGCACGGAAGTAGATATCTAGGTCTCAACAATCAGCGAGAACTGCCACTTGTGTAGGGATGGATTAGGCCAGTAGCTCCTCCCACGAACGTTCCTTTGTTCAAGAGGTTAAATATCAGTGAGGTCAAGACCCCTCTTCCTCCTCTACTATTGTTGTTGTTGTTGTTCAGTCGTTAATATATATATAATTATATATATAATTATATATAATTATAATTATATAATATATAATGGTGTAGGGAATCTACTATATCATATAGCAATGGTGTAGGGAATGGTGTAGGGAATGATCTCTACTATATCATATAGCAATGGTGTAGGGAATATATGCTTATTATATGCTACATGATATTCTGTTTTGTAATCCAACACTGTCAAACCAAACTGTAACCAAGTTTGACTCGGCCAAAAAGGGAGGGGGGGATTGTTGCACAATGCATTGGAGCAAAAAAACAACCTAATCCTCCCGCAACAGGCCTTACGGAGAATACTTCCTTTTAATCAATGTTAAAATCATACCAAAATGTTTGCTTTTTATAAGCATGTTCAGTTCTGAGAATGACAGTAGTGACTTCCATTTCTTATTCCTTTGAACAATATAAAGCAGATGATATGCTTTTATGTAATAGCTGCCATAGTAAAGTAAAACATATGTAAAGGATTTTACAAATACACTGCATGCAAGAGCCCTGGAGTGCTCCGTAAGATCCATAATCATATCCATATGTCCTCAAAAGACAGGAGACGATTGTTTTTATGGAGCATGAGAAAAGTGAAAGTGTAAGGCCACAAACAGTATTTTTTTCTTGATTTCTTTATGTCCCCATCCCACAAAACACTGAAGTTTGAAACTGTCTAGGATTTTAGATTTCTCATAGCTTGGAAGATTTGCTGTCAACAAATATTGTTTTGCTCTTTTTGCATTTAATTAGCAAGAAAGAAAGAGAAAAACAAGTAATCAGTCATGAAGAAACATTGCTGATTCAGAATGTAAACATAAGACATAGGAATAAAAAGTAATACAAAACCATCCACAGAAGCAAAAAACAATTCTATTTCAAATTTCACAAACATGTTCTTAAACTTTTAAAAAGATATCTTAAACATTGCAAATAAGTTACTAAAATGTATATTTGAGGTAACTGCTTATGGCCTACATCAGTTTCAACACTGACTCACAATACAAATATTTTACTATACCATACTTACAATTCATATAAAGTAAATATTGGTTTAAAACAGCAATCAGGAGGAGGAGGAGGAAGGGGCCATTTCATTATATATCTCAACAATCATCTGAAATATTTGACTTTCATCTAACTATTTGCAAAATTGGTACTGTATTAGACAATTTGGGTAATATGTTTATTAGCATATAACTATATTTTATTTACATTTATGTAGATTTGTGTCTTGTTCCAGAATATGCATTTTACAATTTTGTTCTTAAACTTTGTAAGTCAGCAGTTTTTAAACTTATCATCCAACATTACTGAGGGAAAAGTGTTTTGTCAACAATTAGATTCTACTTAAAATGTTTAAGTGTCTTATATGTTTTTGGAACCCTGAATGTTGACAGATTATGAGATAAGTGTGTATTAAATGTTAGCATCATGAAGCATTGAACCTTTATACTGCACTACATTGCAAAGACTGCAATTTAACTTTTCTTAAACTGTTGGTTATGTTGCATCACTTCAATGTTGCACCACATGGCCAATTACAAAATACAGGATAAAAAGAAAGGCGTTGCATGACAGTTTTTCCTTTATATGCCAAAACTATGTTGCATATTTTGTGACATCAAACATACTATCAATGCAAAACTACCCATCTACAGCATGGCAAATTCAAGTATTTGAATCACTCAACAAAGCTGAGTATTTTTTATTATTTATTTTTTATTTTTTATTATTATTAATTATTTGAGAGCCAGTTTGGTCTAGTGGTTAAGGTGCTTGGCTAGAAACCAGGAGTCTGTGAGTTCTAGTCCCGCCTTAGGCATGAAAGCCGGCTGGGTGACCTTGGGCCAATCACTCTCTCTCAGCCCAACTCACCTCACAGGGTGGTTGTTGTGGGGAAAATAGGAGGAGGAAGGAGTATGAGGTATGTTCCCCGCCTTGAGTTATTTATAAAAATAATAAAGGGGGTATAGAAAATAAATAAATAAAATAAATAAATATTCTTGTGACAATTCTATCAGTAGTTAACAATCGCATTACCAATTCCAGACAATTAAAAACAAAAATTCCCTAAGGCATTCAACAGATCTATTTTATTTCCCTGCATATAGGCAAAATTATTTATTAAGATGGCTGTGGATTTCAAAAAAAAAAAAAAAAAAGATAAAAATCATCTACCTGGTAACACCACCGGCCTAGGAGATAATAAGATTTGGGATCATCCGGTTTCAGAGCGATGGCTTCATCTATATGTTTCTAAAAAAAACCCAGCACAGGCAAAAGAGTTGTTTCATTTGCATTTAACTAGCAAACAACATTCAAAAGGCTGCAATTCAACACAAGCGCTCAAGAATTTCATGCAGGGGTAATCATTTAAATTAAATCAATTGATCTAGCAAAGATAGTAATGTTGTTGTTGTTTATTCGTTCAGTCGCTTCCGACTCTTCATGACTTCATGGACCAGCCCACGCCAGCACTTGCTAATACCCTAGTCCAGTGGTCGGCAAACTTTTTTATGCCAGGGGCCATTTTGACATTTATAACATCACTCGAGGGCCAGGGGGCGGGGTTTGAGGGTGGGAGCCAATCGTGCGGAAGTGGGTGGGGTTTGCAGGCGGGAGCCAATCGCGTGGAAGGGGGTGGGGTTTGCGGGCGGGAGCCAATCGCGTGGAAGGGGGTGGGGTTTGCGGGCGGGAGCCAAGGGGTTCACTTCAGATTAGCAGGTCTAGAAGTAATAACTAGATTGGACAAAATCGTCCTCAAATTTTTTTCTCCTGAACAGGCAACTATGTTTTTGTTTTGTGCTCCACCCAGACTCCACTGGAGTTGGGCAGCCAATTAATTAATTACATACTAGTGGCCAATAAATTTAAATAAATAAATGTATGAATATTTAAAAACTAGCAGTGCCGTTCCAGGACCGACATCACACACACAAATCTGCACCAAACCGGATGACGGTGCTCTTTTTGTGTGTGCGCACTTTTTAAATAGCAAATGTTTCAAAACGAATCAGAACTCCAAGAGTCCAGGAGGGGAGGTTGTAAAGCTCTTGTATCATCAACGCCCCGTGCTTTTCGCCCATCTCCGAAGCCACAAGAATCCAACCAACCTGAAAAATGGCTCAAAACGACCCGAAGAACAGAAGAGAGCAACACAATTGTCACTTGCAAAAATGTGCACCCGGGCACCAAAGCCTCACCTTGCAATTGCAGCCGCGACGCTTTGAAGGCACCCGAAAAACTGGGCGCGCTCAAATTAAAACCAAAAGCAACAATTCCGTGAGGTGATGCCGGCAGAGATAGGACGAGTTAGAGGCAGGCCCATCGTGCTTTCAATGGATTGGACAGTTCTGCCGCCCTGATGGGCCCCGCAGCTCCTCCTCCGCCCTTCCATTGGCTGGCGGAGTGGAACCCTCTCCCGGGGCTGCTCCCGCAGATGGCTCTGAGTTAGTTGAGCGGGGAGCGGAGGGGAACGATTGGTGGGCTTGGCGTCTGCGCAGTGGGGGAAATGTTGGCTGAGGTGTGGCTGGCTTTGTCTGCTTGTTTTGAAGGGACCTGAGAAAACCTGGGCTACAGAGTTAGGTTTAGAGAACACAAAACTGTAATATTTCCCATAGTGAAACATGGTTAGAACTCCACTGAACCAAAATTATTACTTGAACCAAAGATTCGTTACCCAAGGGTGACCCTTGAGAAAGGCGCCAGAAAGGCCCCAAAGAATTCTGCATAGAAATACGAAGTGCTAAGCTCTGAAGCTAATTCTACCTCTCTCAGGAATGCATACCAGCCTGGGGCCATCTATCTAGTCAGCATCTCCTTCCTGAGACAAGCTAACATGTTTACCCAATCTCTCTGTAATAAATCCTTTGTTTCCCCCTCCTAAGATGTAAATGTGTGAAGATGCAATCAGATGGTTCTGACCTCTGTGATTTAGTTATGTGTGTATAGCCCAAGTGTCCTTAAAGTGTTACTCTTATCTGTATAAGATGCAACTGTGAATCTCTGGTTACAGGATGTGCTCCTACAAGCACAATGGGTGTGAAGATTCACAGGCCATTCTCTTTGTTACTCTTTTGATAAGCAACATCATCTCATGGCATGATGTATCCCAGAATCCCACAGTAAATCTTGGACCCTGGGCAGGACCTTGATCCCCAAAAGCTAGCCAATCCCGAAGGATGGTCAACGGACACCTTACCCACACATGGGCATACCATCATCATCCTCACTTCCTGCTTGTAAACTCTGTATAAAAGTTTGTGCCCCATTGTACTTGGGCATGGTGGTTCCACACAGAGGTCACCTGCACGTGACAGCTGTATGGTCCTCCATCCAGCAACCTTGCTTGGCCAATTAAACTTGCTGCTGTTCCTTTCCAAAGTCTCCGTTGTGTATTTGGTTTTCCCTAGAGGCGCGTGGTAAGTTTTGGTGCCTTACAGTTTCTTCGCCACGCTGCTGGCTCCGCCTGTGGCTCTCTCGCTCAACCTCACCGGGCTCTTTCAGGACCTGATCCGGTACGGGAAGACCAAGACTGCCTGTGGGCAGCGCCCTGCCCTTCTGCAGACCTTTGATGTTCCCAAGAGAACCCGCACAAGAGCCACACTCAAGGGGCCAAAGAGCCGCATGTGGCTCGCGAGCTGCGGTTTGCCGACCTCTGCCCTAGTCTACACTGAAAGATATATGAAATACAAACACTCTTCTCAATTGCTTTAACTTGTGTCTTATAATCCCTTAGAGCAGTTCTTTCCAAACTGCCGCCGTTGGCGACACACCAACGGCGGCAGCGGCGGCAGCGGCGCGTGCGGTGGCAGGGGCATGCACGGCGGCGGCGCGCATGGCAGCCTTATGTTTTCCCCTAAAACACAGAAGCGCTGATAGCGCGCCGCCGCCGCCATTTTTTCTGCACCTTCTACTCTTTCTTTTTATTCTATTTTTTTCAGTTTGTATTAGTTTTTACTGTTGTAATTATAATCTTTAATAAAATTACTATAAAAAAGGAAGACGTTTTCTCTTGCATGCCCAGTTAAGCTTTTAAAATTCCTCCTAGTCCAATACACAGAGAGAACAGATGGAAGGTACTTCTTCCATGATTTCACAACACTAAAGCGTTTTATGAAGCAAATAACATGCAAGGAAACAACTGGATGGATAACTCAATGAAAGAAGCCCATTCTATTGTCTTGCCCACAGTTGTCTGATTCACATATATACAACTTTCACATGGGGCAAGGACAGGAGGAATGGATGTCAGAGTTTTCCTGTGTAAAATATTGACTAAACATGTCAATCAAAATAATCACATACATTAATTTCTCAAGTAAAGCATGGTTATAATCAATCAGCAATATTTGCAACTCATTCTTATTCCGCCATTGGTGTCTTTCCTACAAGCCCCCCAGGTTTGGTCAAGGTGTAACTGGACTTTCTCCCCTGCAATAAAAAGCCCTTTGAAACATATTAAAGGCAGTCCTACTTACCTTAAAGTCATGGCCTGCCTGAATGCGCTTTTGTATGGTGTCATGTTCTGAATACTGACCGCACAGAATAGCATACCTAGAAATTACAACAAACCTCATCGTTAATACAACATACACAGTTATGGTTTTGTACTTATTTTTCTGGTATAGAGGGCAAGTACTTAATCTAAACCTAATATCCTTTCCACAGAAATAGACGCATCCTATCATTCTGATGGATGGAGACCAGCCACTGAAATATAGTGTTACTACAATTTCCTTGTTTAGTAAAAATAATATAGCAGAAAATGGATAGAAGTAGTTATATTAAAGACAATCTTCAATGTTTTTATTTTGTCATCGTAATTTCTTTTATATGACGGAAAAAAACTCTAGATCCTCTACAAACACAAATAAAATTGGTCAATGTGACTGAGGAAACATAAATAAGATAGGGGGAAAACTGGTTCAACAAGGTAGGTCAATAACACTCGGTTCAAAGTTTTAAGGCTCTTAAAGATACAGTTCACAAATGCAATGTGTTATTACTGGCAGGCCAAAGACAAGTTTGTTGTTTATTCGTTCAGTCGTTTCCGACTCTTCGTGACTTCATGGACCAGTCCACGCCAGAGCCCTCTGTCGGCCGTCACCATCCCCAGCTCCCCAATGGTTGAGTCCGTCACCTCCAGAATACCATCCATCCATCTTGCCCTTGGTCGGCCCCTCTTCCTTTTGCCTTCCACTTTCCCTAGCATCAGCTTCTTCTCCAGGGTATCCTGTCTTCTCATTATGTGGCCAAAGTACTTCAGTTTTGCCTTTAATATCATTCCCTCAAGTGAGCAGTCTGGCTTTATTTCCTGGAGTATGGACTGGTTTGATCTTCTTGCAGTCCAAGGCACTCTCAGAATTTTCCTCCAACACCACAGTTCAAAAGCATCTATCTTCCTTCGCTCAGCCTTCCTTATGGTCCAGCTCTCACAGCCATAGGTTACTACAGGGAATACCATTGCTTTAACTATGCGGACCTTTGTTGTCAGTGTGATGTCTCTGCTCTTAACTATTTTATCAAGATTTGCCATTGCTCTCCTCCCAAGAAGTAGACGTCTTCTGATTTCCTGGCTGCAGTCAGCGTCTGCAGTAATCTTTGCGCCTAGAAATACAAAGTCTGTCACTGCCTCCACTTTTTCTCCCTCTATTTGGGGAGGATAACGGGGGCAGGACTGTGAAATCCGGAAGCTCCTAGTCATGGACCAGCACATGGGCGGTGGATACGGATTCAGTCGCCCTGACTCAAGGATCGAGGCAGTTGAGTAGTTCGGCAGCTGTATCCACGACTGAGCAGCCCTATTTAGGATCCACTCTGCTCACCCCATATGGGGAGGGGGCTAGAAAAGGTGCCCTAAACATAGTCTGCCTCATTTTCTCCCTGACTGGATTACCGCGACCAGTGGGGTCAACATCTAGCGGTCGTAAAAAACACATGAATTTTGGAACATGGAATATACGGACACTGCAAGACAATATGGATAGTGAACGACCTGAACGTAGGACTGCCATTATTGCAAGGGAGCTGAGACGTTTTGATATTGATATAGCAGCACTCCAAGAAACTCGAAGAGCAGGAGAAGGACAGTTGAAGGAAGAAAAAGGAGGTTATACCTTCTTTTGGAAAGGACTGCCTGAACAAGAACGACGAATACATGGGGTAGGCTTTGCTATCAAAAACGACCTTGTGAAGCTCTTGTCAGAAGTTCCCACTGGCATTAACGAACTACTCTCAACTCTGCGAATAAAACTCGCCAAAACCCAACAGGCAACTATCCTAAGTGCTTACGCACCAACACTAGATGCAGATGAGGATATCAAGGAAAAATTTTATACCCAGCTGGACACCATCTTATCAGAGATACCAAAGGAGGATAAAATTATCCTCCTGGGCGATTTCAATGCAAGAGTTGGGCGGGATTTTGATTTGTGGCCAGGGATCATTGGGAAAGAAGGAGTTGACAACAGCAACACGAATGGAATCTTACTTCTGACTAAATGTGCAGAGCATAACCTTGTCATTACTAACACACTCTTTCGCCAGAAAAATAAATTTAAAACATCATGGAAGCACCCACGGTCGAAGCACTGGCATCTTTTAGATTATGTAATTGTCCGTGCTAGAGATCGCCGTGATGTACTTCTCACCAGAGCCATGACGAGCGCCGATGACTGCTGGACAGACCATCGATTAATTCGATCCACGATGGCCATAAAGATTGTCCCTCATCGTAGGCTCCAAGGAAGAAAACCAAGGCGTAAAATGAATACACTGGCCCTTCAAGATCCTATTAAACGAGCTTGCTTTCAATCAACTCTCAAGGAACATCTGCCTATGGAACTTCCTGAAAATGTTGAGGAACACTGGATTAAATTGAAGACTTCTATTATTTCAGCCTGTGAACAAACTATCGGATACCAGACTAAGAGACATCAGGACTGGTTTGATGAGAACGATAGTGAGATTGAACATATTATTGACAAGAAAAGGAAAGCCTTCCAGATATGGCAAAAAGATATTAACTGTGCCGTTAAGAAAAAAATCTACGCCAGTGCAAAGGCAGAAGTCCAAAGAAGAACTAGAGAACTTAAGAACATATGGTGGATAAAAAAAGCCCAAGAAACCCAACATTTTGCAGATGCTCATGATGCACGGGGCTTTTTTAATGCCATAAAGGCCATCTATGGACCAACAAACCATGGTACAAATCCCTTACGCTCAGTAGATGGTGCTAAACTTCTAAAGGACAAAGAGTCTATTGCACTGCGCTGGAAAGAGCATTACTACAATCTCCTTAATCGTCACTCTACTGTGGCTGATGAAGTCTTCTTGCAAATCCCACAAAAACAAATAAGAAATGAGCTTGCAGTACCCCCTAGTTTGGAGGAAGTCAGCAAAGCCACTAAACAAATGAAAAATAACAAAGCTAGTGGACCTGATGGGATTCCTGCTGAAGTCTTTAAAGAAGGCGGGCCTGAACTTACACAACAACTTCATAAGCTCATCGAAAAAATCTGGATGAGGGAGGAGATTCCAGCAGACTTTAGGGATGCCATAATTATCACTCTCTTTAAAAAGAGTGATAGAACAGACTGTGGAAACTATCGAGGCATCTCCCTTCTAGCCACAGCAGGCAAAATCCTGGCAAAGATCATCGCAAACCGTCTCCTATCTGTATCAGAAGACATCCTCCCTGAAACGCAAAATGGCTTCCGCCCTTCCAGGGGAACAGTGGATATGATCTTCACTGCACGACAGCTTCAAGAAAAATGCAAGGAGCAAAACCGCCCTCTGTACATGGCGTTTATTGATCTGACTAAAGCTTTTGATACTGTAAATCGTACTGCTCTCTGGACCATCCTTCTGAAAATCGGATGCCCTGATAAATTTGTGAATATCTTGCGGTTACTCCATGACGACATGATGGCAACAATCCTGAATAACAATGGCTCTCAAAGCGATCCATTTAAAGTGGAATCTGGCGTTAAACAGGGATGTGTTATTGCTCCAACCTTATTCGCTATCTTCATCGCTATGATTATGCACCTTTTTGAAGAGAAACTTCCTACTGGTGTAGAAATTATATATCGAACAGATGGAAAGCTTTTTAATCTTAGTAGGCTGAAAGCAAAAAATAAGGTAATTGCAACTTCTGTTATAGAACTTCAATATGCTGATGATAACGTAGTCTGTGCACACTCCGAGGAAGATCTTCAAACTATTCTAAACATCTTTGCAGAAGCATATGAAAAACTAGGCCTCTCGATTAACATTAAAAAAAACCAAAGTGCTTTACCAGCAAGTTCGAACCAATCCCTCCGCAGCGCCATCAATCCAGCTTAAAGGTGTGTCACTAGAAAATGTTGATCGCTTTTCTTATCTCGGCAGCCATCTATCTACAAAAGCCGACATCGACGCTGAAATTCAGCATCGCCTGAGCTCTGCGAGTGTAGCTTTCTCCCGAATGAAGCGTAGAGTGTTTGAGGATCGGGACATTCGCAGGGAGACCAAAATGCTTGTTTACAAAGCCATTGTACTACCAACCCTTCTGTACGCCTGTGAAACATGGACCCTCTACAAACGCCACCTCCAACTTCTTGAAAGATTCCATCAACGCTGCCTCCGAAAAATTCTGCAAATTACTTGGGAAGATAGGCGGACTAATGTTAGCGTATTAGAAGAAGCGAAAACCACCAGCATTGAAACAATGATCATCCAACATCAACTTCGCTGGACCGGCCATGTTGTTCGAATGCCTGACCATCGTCTTCCAAAGCAGCTACTTTACTCCCAACTTAAGAATGGAAAACGGAATATTGGTGGACAGCAAAAGAGATTCAAAGATACTCTCAAAGCTAATTTTAAAAAATGTAATATCAGCATTGAGAACTGGGAAGCCCTAACTCATGAGCGTTTCAATTGGAGGTCATCCTTTATTAATGGCGCTATGGACTTTGAAGAAGCACGAGTACAGGGCGAAAGGGAGAAAAGAGCTAAAAGGAAGGCACGTCAGGCAAACCCTCATCATGACCGTCTCCCACCCGGAAACCTATGCCCCCACTGTGGGAGGTTGTGCGGATCCAGAATTGGCCTTTACAGCCACTTACGGATCCACCGTTAAAATTTTACCTTTGGAAGACAATCTTACTCGGCTACGAGTGATCGCCAATGATGAACGATTTGCCAGTCATCAATCAAGCTCGTTGCCATAATCTTGGTTTTTTTGAGGTTTAACTGCAACCCAGCTTTTGCACTTTCTTCTTTCACCTTCGTCATAAGGCTCCTCAACTCCTCCTCGCTTTCAGCCATCAAAGTGGTATCATCTGCATATCTGAGATTGTTAATGTTTCTTCCAGCGATTTTAACTCCAGCCTTGGATTCCTCAAGCCCAGCATGTCGCATGATGTGTTCTGCGTACAGGTTGAATAGGTAGGGTGAGAGTATACAACCCTGCCGTACTCCTTTCCCAATCTTAAACCAGTCCGTTGTTCCGTGCTGTTCTTACCGTTGCTACTTGGTCGTTATACAGATTCCTCAGGAGGCAGACAAGATGACTTGGTATCCCCATACCACCAAGAACTTGCCACAATTTGTTATGATCCACACAGTCAAAGGCTTTAGAATAGTCAATAAAACAGAAATAGATGTTTTTCTGAAATTCCCTGGCTTTCTCCATTATCCAGCGGATATTGGCAATTTGGTCTCTAGTTCCTCTGCCTTTTCTAAACCCAGCTTGTACATCTGGCAATTCTCGCTCCATGAATTGCTGGAGTCTACCCTGCAAGATCTTGAGCATTACCTTACTGGCATGTGAAATAAGTGCCACTGTTCGATAGTTTGAACATTCTTTAGTGCTTCCCTTTTTTGGTATGGGGATATAAGTTGATTTTTTCCAATCTGATGGCCATTCTTGTGTTTTCCAAATTTGCTGGCATATGGCATGCATCACCTTGACAGCATCATCTTGCAAGATTTTAAACAGTTCAGCTGGGATACCATCGTCTCCTGCTGCCTTGTTATTAGCAATGCTTCTTAAGGCCCATTCAACCTCACTCTTCAGGATGTCTGGCTCTAACTCACTGACCACACCGTCAAAGCTATCTCCAATATTATTATCCTTCCTATACAGATCTTCCGTATATTCTTGCCACCTTTTCTTGATCTCTTCTGCTTCTGTTAGGTCCTTACCATCTTTGTTTATGATCATACCCATTTTTGCCTGGAATTTACCTCCGATGTTTCTAATTTTCTGGAAGAGGTCTCTTGTCCTTCCTATTCTATTGTCTTCTTCCACTTCCGCACATTGCTTGTTTAAAAATAATTCCTTATCTCTTCTGGCTAACCTCTGGAATTTTGCATTTAATTGGGCATATCTCCCCCTTCACTGTTGCCTTTTGCTTTCCTTCTTTCTTGGGCTACTTCCAGTGTCTCAGCAGACAGCCATCTTGCCTTCTTGGTTTTCTTTTTCTTTGGGACGTTTTTTGTTGCCGCCTCCTGAACAATGTTGCGAACTTCTGTCCATAGTTCTTCCGGGACCCTATCTACTAAATCTAGTCCCTTAAATCTATTCTTCACCTCCACTGCATATTCCTTAGGAATATTAGTGAGCTCATATCTAACTGATCTGTGGGTCTTCCCTATTCTCTTTAGTCTGATTCTAAATTTTGCAATAAGAAGTTCGTGATCTGAACTACAGTCAGCTCCAGGTCTTGTTTTTACCGACTGTATAGATGTCCGCCACCTTTGGCTGCAAAGGATGTAGTCAATCTGATTTCGGTGTCGACCATCTGGTGAAGTCCATGTATAAAGTCGTCTTTTAGGTTGTTGGAAGAGAGTGTTTGTTATGCACAGTGAATTGTCTTGGCAAAATTCTATCAGCCTATGTCCTGCTTCATTTTGTTCTCCCAGACCATGCTTTCCTGTAATTCCAGGTGTCGTCTGACTACCCACCTTAGCATTCCAGTCTCCTGTAATGAAAATAACATCTCTTTTTGGTGTATTATCTAGTAGGTGCTGCAGATCCTCATAGAACTGATCTACTTCTGCTTCTTCAGCATCTGTGGTTGGGGCGTATATTTGGATCACTGTGATGTTAAATGGCTTACCCTGAATTCGAATTGAGATTATTCTATCGTTTTTTGGATTGTATCCAAGCACTGCTTTAGCCACTTTATTAATAATTATGAAGGCTACTCCATTTCTTCTGTGGTCCTCTTGTCCTCTTGTCCACAGTAGTAGATCTGGTGGTCATCTGATGTGAAGTGGCCCATCCCAGTCCATTTCAGTTCACTGACACCTAAAATGTCTATATTTAATCTTGACATCTCTCCAATAACCACATCCAATTTGCCCTGGCTCATAGATCTTACATTCCAGGTTCCTATGGTGTGTTGATCTTTAGAACATTAGATTCGTCATTCACCACCAGCACCGTCGGCCGCTAGCCGTCCTTTCGGCTTTGAGCTAGCTGCGTCATCACATCTGGGGCTAGTTGAACGTATCCTCTGTTCCTCCCCAGTAGCATTTTGACCATCTTCCGACCTGGGAGTCCCATCTTCCGATGGTATACCGACATATCTCTGGTTGTACTGATCCATTTAGTTTTCATGGCAAGAATACTGGGGTGGGTTGCCATTACCTTCCCCAGGGATCGTATTTAGTCTGACCTCTCTGCCACGACCTTCCCGTCTTGGGTGTCCCTTCACGGTTTAGCTCATGGTTTCATTGAGGTGCTCAAGCTCCAGCACCACAACAAGGTAACGATCTCCTTTGCTGGAGTAAGACAAGTTGCGTATTGCTAAATGGGATAATGAGCGCAGTGGGAAAGAAAAATCGTGTAGGGGGAGTTCCAGAATAGATACTCTGAATCTCATTCAGTGATCAGTCTCAGCATTAACCATAATTCTTTTGATAGCTGGATTGGAAGAAAAAAATCTTCCCTCTTAATACTAACCTAACCCTAACCCCTTATACCAACTAAATGGTACTGAAAACTAAAACTGAGAACAAAAGGTCTGAAAGTTCAAGAAATCATGTTAGGTTTAGCTCCTCTGCAGGAACTCCAATATTAAGCTGATATAATGAAGATTGTTAGAACAATATTGAAACTTAATAGGACCCCCAAAATGCAGCTTTTTACTAGGCTGTTTAGAAAAGCAAATGCCAGGTAAACCCTACATTAATTCTTAGCACCTCCAAAACAATAGTTAATTACTATCACACTTGCTGAGAACCCAGAGAAAAGGAAAAGTTTATTCTCAGTAATAACAGTCTAATTCAGCCTTTCACAACCTTTTGACCCTGGAGGAACCCTTGAAATATTTTTCAGGCCTCAGGGAACCCCTGCACATTCAGGCTCAAATATAGGCCAGAAGTTACAAAATGATTATATTTGTTTCATCTGTAGGCCTGTATATATGCATTAACAGTGTTATTAAAATGAAAATAAAGAATGAAATTTAGCTCTTTAATGTGAAGTTGTCCGAATTTGAAATAATTTTTTAAAGAAATCGTGATCTCCCAGGGAACCCCTAGTGACCTTTCGTGGAACCCTAGGGTTCCGCGGAACCCTGGTTGAAAAACCCTGGTCTAATTATTTGCAAATCCTACCATACTCAGCAATGTGCCAAGACAATCACCCTTTACAGGTAGTCTTCTACTTATGACCATTTGTTTAGTGACCGTTTGAAGTTACAAAGGCACTGAAAAAAGTGACTTACAACAGGTCCTCATACTTTTGACCATCGCAGTGTCCCCGTGGTCACATGATCAAAATTCAGGAGCTTGGCAACCAGCATGTATGTACAATGGTTGCAGCATCCCAGGGTCAAGTGATTGCCATTTGTGACCTTCCCAGCTGGCTTCCGACAAACAAAATCAATGGGGAACCACGTGACTCACTTAACAACCTTGTGGTTCGCTTAACGGCCATGTGATTCACTTAACGACTGTCACAAAAATGTCATAAAATTGGGTGTGGTCACATGGTGCCTCACTTAATGACCGCACCACTCAATGATGAATTTTCTGGTCCCTATTCTTTTCTAAGTCAATGTCTAACTGTACTGCAATTCACTCTACATGGAGATGCCCTTGAAGACCACCTGAAAACTTCAGCTGGTGGAGAATATGGCTGCCCAAGTTCTCATTGCAAAACCAAAGTATTGTCACATAACACCATGGCTACAGGAGCTACATTGGCTACCAGTTTGTTTCTGAGTGCAATTCAAGGTGCTGGTTATCACCTATAAAACTCTGTATAGCTTGGGGGGTGGGTATCTTAGAGACTGCCCATCCCAAGTAAATTCTGCCCATCTGATGTGTGGGTGAACAGACAGCGCCTGCCAAAGATCTCCTCCTATTAGGAGGTACTACCGGAAGATGTACAGAAGCAGACATTCTTGGAGACTGCTTCCCTCCTTTAGGACAGCTGAGCCCAGATGCCAGAATAGCTCACACTATAGCATTCCAGAGAATGATTAAGACCTGGCTATTCCAGGAGACCTCTGGAGATGAACAACTGAAATAAAAACTGGTGGCATTGCTATTTTACTGTTTTGTAGTTTATTTGATTGTATTATTAGCTGCATTGTCTTATAAACTTATCTGTACATTTCTTAGGGCTTCTGGAATGTGGTGTTTTACTGTTTAATAAATACATAACTAAATAAATAATTAAGCAAGAAGAAGTTGAACAGTATAGAGCAGAGCTTTCCAAACTGTGTGTCGCGACACAAAAGTGTGTCGCCACACACAGCGTGGTGTGTCGCTACACTACCCGGAAGCGGCGGCGCACACGTGCACGGCGGCCGCCATGCACGCGCGCGCACCGCCGCACGCCCCTCCCGCGCCGCCGCTGTGCGCGTGCCGCCGCACGCCCCCCCGCGCTGCCGCCGTGTGCGTGTGCCGCCGCACGCCCCCCCGCGCCGCCGCCTTACGCGCGCGTGTCGCCGCCGCCGCCGGGTGTGTCACCAGCGGCGGCACTTTGGAAAGCCCTGGTATAGAGTGTAAGGGGGGTAACCTTGACATAAATATACAAGAATTGTTACCTAGGCAAAGGGGACTGAAACATTTGCTAAGTCCTGGGAAACAGGATAATATTCGGAAGCTGCTCAGGCAAACAACTGATTCAGAGGAGTATTAGGAGGAGGGGAGATAGAGCACAATCAGACTTGCAAGATTCTGTTATTATAGCCAATCTCGAAGTGTAGTTCTGGTCTTCCTATGGAGCTATTTTCTGGTCTGGTCTACCTACTGGGGGTGTCAACAGTGCTTCAGTAGTGGCAGTTTTGAGAAATAGTTACTGCCTCAAGGCTACAATCTTGGATGTATTTAGGAGTAAGCCCCATGAAACCCAGTCAGGTTCATGCATAGGATGAGGCTGTGACCCTCCCTCCCTCCCTCCCTCCCTCCCTCCCTCCCTCTTTCTCTCTCTCTCTCTCTCTCTCTCTCTCTCTCTTTCTTTCTTTCTTTCTTTCTTTCTTTCTTTCTTTCTTTCTTTCTTTCTTTCTTTCTTTCTTTCTTTCTTTCTTTCACCAGGCCAAGCCAGGAACTCAGGAAGTGTCAAACAAAGTAAAACTCACACTCTGCAAGCAACAGCAAGGAATGTCTGGGACAACAAACTGAATCAGCCTCATGGGCTGACAAATTCAATACCACACATTCTCCCACTGGTTCAGATGAAATTGCACTTCTTGGGAAATAAGCTGGAAAGATATTTAGAGTTTCATTTGTCTTGCCTCTCTCTTCTCCCCTGCTGCTATCCCACAACATAAGACTGATGGTTCAGATCTTGGAGCAATGCCGTGTCTCTCCAAAGTGAACAGATTCTCATGAACTTTGGCCAGCTGAAAAAACAGAGTCAGTCACCTAGGACTGTAAGGAGATACATAGACTTGTCTACATCAGACCTCATGGTGAAATATATATCTTGCTTCCTTTAAAAAAAAAACAGAATATTTACATCCTATTATTTTAGCGAACAGGTGGCTAACCATGTAAAAGTATTTAAAATAAAACAAAATGTTAAATTATAAAATAAGTTAAAACTGCAGAAGTTCTTATTATAGCAAGACTATTTAAATGTAGGATTAGCAACCCTAAACCAATAAAACAGTAAGACAATTAAAACAACACAATACAACATAAAAGGTCATGAACAAACATATCTGATCTTATTTGGCCACTTCTAAGAGCCAGAAATATATTCATCATGAGGGTATTCCAAACCCAAGTGACCAATTTTTAGTCTCTACTTTTATTCATTACCCATCTGAAGAACTCTCAAAAATGCACAAAAGACAATACTTGTCCAGTGTGTTTTGAGTACTATAAATCATTCTCTGGAGTAACTGGCTCAGTACACAGAGAAACCAAATCAGCTTTTATGTCACTTTTGGACTACAAGTCATAATCATACAATTTTGAGGTCTCCTCCCTTTTTGTTCCTATATTTATTATCTTATTTTTTATTTTTCCCAGAAAATGTGGCGCTTGAAGAATCGTCAACTGAAAGCTATGGAAAGTACACCCTCAGAAGTTTAGTCCCCTCTCTTTCCCTGTGTGATTCAGCCAGATTTCTAGAGTTGGAATGATAATAGTTGAGTTGTTTTCATTGATTTTCAAAATTGGTTAATATTTTATTTCAGACTGTTAACCATCTTGAGAGCCCCATGGGTAGAAAGATAGTTATAAACTGGGTTTCTGCAAGAGTTCCCTTCCTGGAACAAAAAGAAAATTCTTGTTTAAAATAAGCCAGGATTTTCATAGGAAAGCCAGTGCTGAGGGATAGAGAGGAGCAAGATGACTTATCACTTGCTTCTGGCTTCAGACGCTCGTAACTCGACACCCACAGCAGACCACAGAATGACTGAACTGATGAAATTGTAACATCTGTTAGAGAAGACCAATTTCTTTTAAATTTAAATACATCACAGTAGGCTTTTGATAGTTGAAGCTCAACTATGAGACAAAGTCTGAAAAACTCAGCAGATCAACCCACTACATAAAAATAGCAGAAGCAGCCACTGAAAAAACTTCACAAAATATCCAGAAGACGAACACACTCAGGATCGAAAAATCTCTGAAGTTCTAATTTCAGAGCCGTAAACTGACTTCAGAACACCAGCAGAAGGAGGATGGAGTGAACGTCCCCTAGAAAGTTCCACCTATATGATCTTAGGAAATTCTACCATATTCATATTTTAAATAATAAAAAGACCACAGGTTTGAGGAGGTACTCAAAGTTGCTGCAATTTTCACCAGAACATTGCCATGAATAATCTACTATAAAAAGGTAAAGGTTCCCCCGCACATTTGTGCAGTTGTGTCCGACTCTAGGGGCCGATGCTCATCTCCGTTTGTTAGCCGAAGAGCCAGCATTGTCCAAAGACGCTTCCATGGTCATGTGGCCGGCATGACGTACGCGGAATGCTGTTACCTACCCACCAAACTTGCATTTGCATGCTTTCAAATTGCTAGGTTGGCAAGAGCTGGGGCTAGTGCGGGAGCTCACTCCGTCACACGGGACTAGGGATTTGAACCTCCAAACTTGCAATCTTCCAATCAACAAGCCTGGCGTCTTACCCGCTGAGCCACCACGCCCCACCATTAATTAATCTACTATAATTTATAATTAATCTACTATAATTTGATTTAAATTTAGAACCATACAATGGATATTTGTTCAAAAGAAAAATGTTCTCTAATCTTCCATATGCAGTCAAGACCAATTTCATCACCACATACAAAGCAACATGGGGAAAGTAATTACTTTATCTTACCAAGTCCTTCTTCCTAAGCAGCCTCCAGTCCATTGATTTTGTTATCAGGATTTCTTTTCCCTTCTGTATGGTGTTTCCTATGCAGGAATCAGCACAGGTGTCTATAGCAGTGTTTCTCAGCCTTGGCAACTTTAAGATGTGTAGACTTCAACTCCCAGAATTCCCCAGCCAGCATGGTTGGCTGGGGAATTCTGGGAGCTGAAGTCTACACATCTTAAAGTTGCCAAGGTTGAGAAACACTGGTCTACAGTCTGGAGGTCTTATCAGAATGATAAAACATGCACTGTGATGTGATGCAAGCTCCACCAGTTAGTATGTGCAATGTCATGACACACTTACAAAAAAGGTAGAGTTTACATTGCAGCACACATTTCATCACAACACACATTTCATCACAACACACATTTCATTGTTTGACCATACAGCCAGTAACTTTTTAATACAGTAAGTGGGCATTACAAAGGGGAGTGATAAACTACAGATGAATGAGAAACATATGGTCAGGTTTTCCAACCTTCTTATTTGTTTTTCTTTTAAAATAACAACTGATAGGAACATTAGTGTTGGGGATTAGTTCTTTAATTATTTATCAGTATTTATAACCTACTCCAATCCTGAAGGACTTTATGTGGCAGGCAATAACAAAGAACAAATGTATAAAACTAACATAACAATAAAAATCCTCTAATCAATATAACTATGATAGACACCCAAAGTTTAATCAACTGGGGCCAAAGGCTTGTTGAAATAATACATATGTTACTTGTTACAAAATGCTAACAGTAGGAGCTGCATGTACTTCTGGGGAAGGGTACTCTTTAGAGTGGGGGCTACTATGGAGAACGTTCCTTCCATCTTAGTGCTTTTAAAACTATTGGCTACACATTCAATCCATGAAGGAAATAATTCAAGATGACTTTTAAGCGGATACAGAGGAAATGCGTTATATATAAGAAAAATACTTTCCTTAAAACTCCTTCAGGTTTCCTGTACTGTAATCAGAATCTATAAACTTCAAATTTATCTAGCTGTCTAATTATTTCTTTATCCTATTCATCCAGAGAGTCGTGAGTCATCTTAAAGGCTTGCAGGTTTATTTTATCGCATAAAGATTATGATTCATAGATCATACCCATTGCCAAGATCAATTCAACACAGAGTCAGCAACTGGAGCAGCATCTGGATATGGTCTTATTTTCTTTCTTCAAATGGAAAACAACAGGTTATGATTTGAAGAAGGTCAACTGCTTCGACATCTGTGCTAAAGGTTGCTGTGGTTCACATATTTATTATTTGTTAAAGTTTAATTATTTACTTTAAGTGGAACTTCAGAAGTTATTAGGCAGCAGTGATTACATTGCAGAATAGTGAGGCTAAATGAGAGGAGAAGCTTCTTCTATGGTGAAAGTAAAAATGAACCTATGGAAATAAGCAAGACTCTGACAGTGGGGAAAGATTCAGATCTCCTGAACCTGTCCTGCATATCTTAAAAGCTTGTTCATAATGGGGGAGAGGTAGACCCTCAGAGAGCCAGCCTGTAAGCGCTCGGGTTTTAAAGGTTAATACCAACACCTTAAACCATGCATGATAAGTCTGTAGCTTGAATCATGTCAACTGGATTTCTATTTTCTCAGTGGAAACGTTTCACTCCTTATCCAAGGAGCTTCTTCAGTCTGAGCGAATTCAATTTGGCTCAGACTGAAGAAGCTCCTTGGATAAGGAGCGAAACGTTTCCACTGAGAAAATGGAAATCCAGTTGACATGATTCAAGCTACAGACAATTCCACCTGGATGACTGAGAACCTTCATAGACACATGCATGATAAGCAACTGGCAACCAGTGTGGGTATGCCCATGATAGTAACCTCTAAGCACCACCAAGGACACCAGAACCAAGGTCCGATTCCGCCAGAGAGCCCAGAAGGATATCATAATTAAGGGTATCGAAAACCACAGACAGGAAGACCCTGAAGTATAGTTCAAGGTCTCGGGGACTCAGATGTGTTCTCAGCCATCCTTCCACTCAATGGCAGACGACTAAAGAGAGTCAGAAGAATACTGCAAATGAATGACTGGTTATGGAAATGGTATTGGTTTGGTTTCTGGAATCAAGGTCTGAGTTACCTAGAGGATGGGGCCCTGGGATGCTATGGGTTGCACTTCACTAAGACTGCCAAAAACTGCATTGAGCCAAAGTATGGCTAGCTTCAACAGAAAGGCTTTTGTCTATATGCTAAAGTTCAGATTATGAAAAACAAACAAAATGACCTTGAAATATGACAGTAGTAATAAAGAACAGCTGGTGGGATGATTCCCAGGACCACCACCACCACCACCACTTATTAAATTTATATGCTGCCTGACTGCCTGCGACTCTGAACAGTTTACAATTGTTAAAAACTTTTAAGAAAATCAATACAAATAACAACAACAACAACAAAACAGCACAAGACAGAACAACAATGGCAAAGAAAACAAACTCAGTGGGGAACAAAAAGGAAGGAAGGAGGCGTCAGTCATCCTCACCAAAGGCCTGGGCAAAAAGCCAGGTCTTTAAGGCTCTTCGAAAGTACGGTGGAGCCATTCATATTTCAGGGGGAACCTAATCCTAATCAAATGATATAACTTGTTCAAAATGATTGGAAGAAATAAAAAGGGAGGAAAAAGAGCCTTGTATATTAAAAATATCCAGATTTGTACAGAAATCCACGTGAAAGAACATTACTGTAAAAGCATGTGCAAAGGTAGTTTCCAGTTACTAGAACTGCTGGTCAAGGTTTTGACGCAGCATAAAGCCAAGGACAATTGTGGAGCTTTTGCCATGCTTGCTACCTCACAGAAGCATAGTCAAGCCGCCATGCAGAAGACGAATGTTAACCTGGAAGACAGAAATAACGTTCAAAACATTTTGATAGGTAGAGAAATAGGTTGAAAGTAGCAAAACGAACAGAAACAAATCATTCACTGGCGATTCATTCATTGGCGATCACTCGTAGCCGAGTAAGATTGTCTTCCAAAGGTAAAATTTTAACGGTGGATCCGTAAGTGGCTGTAAAGGCCAATTCTGGATCCGCACAACCTCCCACAATGAGGGCATAGGTTTCCGGGTGGGAGGCGAAAAGGAGAAAAGAGCTAAAAGGAAGGCACGTCAGGCAAACCCTCATCAGAAACAAATGCAAAGTTATTCACTCAGGAAATATAAATCAAATGCACAAGGATAGGTTGGAAGATACCTGCTTGGCAAAAGTACTTGAGAAAAAGATCTCAGAATAACAGTTGATCCAAACTGAATATACCACAGCTGTATGATGTGTTGCGAAAAAGGCATACTAGTTTTAGGCTGAAACAACCAAACATAATTCCCAAATCACAGAAGCTAATCATTCCATTTTACTCTGCATTTCTAAGATGCGACAGAGCAGGCATGCTTCACGTCCTCTCCGTTAAGCAATGTCATCTGGTGGGGCCTAGGAAAAGCACCTGCTCTGTCACAAAGGCTGCCCTCTGGAACAGCATCCCCCTGGAGGTTCAGACCACCCCAATGCTGATAGCCTTTAGACCAGTGTTTCTCAACCTTGGCAACTTTAAGATGTGTGGACTTCAACTCCCAGAATTCCCCAGCCAGCATGGCTTTAGACAATCTTTAAAAACCTGTTTTTCCACCAAGCTCTCAGATAAACTGGTGGTATAACCATTTGGCATGCAGTGTTTATCTGGGCTACGGTATGTTGTTTCTTTCTTACGTATAGCTTAATTTTTAAGTTCAGTGTCTCTCTTGTCTGCTTATCATATTGGTTTTTAATTATATGCCACCCAAGGACTATGTTGAGTTCAGCTGTCTTATAAATCAATCAATCAATCAATCAATGAAATAAAATCATTACATCCCACCTTGAGTACTGTGCCCAATTCTGGATACCACATTTTAAGGACGTGGACAAACAGGAAGAGAAACAGACAGGCACAGTGAAGAAGAATTGGGAATATTTAGCCCTGAAAAGAAAAACTTAAAGGGGAATAAGATAGCTTTCCTGAAGTGTGTGAAAGAATGTCCTACGTAGGAAGGCCAAGACCTCTATCCTCCCAGAAAGCAGGAGACAGTATAATGGATGTTGCAAAAAAGATTTCCAATAGTAAGAGCAGTTTGTTAGTACAGGTAGTCCTCGCTTAACGACCATCCATTTAGCAACGGTTCGGACTTACGACGGTGCTAAAACCTGACTTACGACTAGCCCTCGCACTTACGACTGTTGCAGCGTCCCTGTGATCATGTGATCACGATTCAGGCGCTTGGCAACCAGTTTGCATTTACAACCATCGCAGCATCCCACGATCACATGATTGCCACTTTCGACCTTTGCAGCTGGCTTCCAGCAAGCAAAATCAATGGGGAACTGCATGATTTGTTTAACGACCACATGGTCTGCTTAACGACCATGTGATTCACTTAACGGCCATCACAAATACCATTATAAAATTGGGTCGGATTCGCTTAACAATTGTGTCGCTTAGCGACCAAAATTCCGGTCCCGTGGTCGTTAAGCAAGGACTACCTGTATATCCAATTACCCAGAGAAGTGTGGGCTTCCCTGCACCATGTATTCAAGAACATGATGGACAACTATTGTGTGTGGAGTTTTTAGTTGGATTCTGAAGTAAGTTGGATTCAATGGCCCCTTCCACCACCACCACCATCATAATCTCATGAAGAAGATAAATTTAATTCTCTATGCAATTCTGAATATGAAAACATTGTTTCAGATCAACAAGTTTTCATGATGGTCAAGTTATCTTAAAATAATGTCAACTGTAAGTCAAAAAATACATTTTAAATTCAGTTCACAAAAATACAAGGATACTATTTAGAAGCAATTCAGCTCTGGAAGGCTTAAAGTGCTGCAGTGTTTCTAATTAAACATCTCCATCCTTCTAAAGTAATACATCCCCTATGACAGAACTCCATTTAGTTTGAAGGCCAGCTCACTCTTTTTGTAATGCAGACAGCTTTGTAAGGTTTCAGCAAATATTTTAAAAAGGATATGAATAAACTGATGTTGCTACATCTGTACCCTCTTCCCTCAAGAGATTACTAAAATCCCCTAATGTTCTAGCTGTACTCCAGCTTTTCTTAAAACATCAAATTCTGAAGCCAAAACAAATATGCAATCTCCCATCTTGGTTTTTAATTCAGACAGTAAGATTTTAAGGAATGCAGAGGCTACAGACATCCTAATATAGAAAGGGAATTCAATGTTTTTTTTCTTTTGCTAGCTTTGAGAATTTGCATACTGGCAATTCAGCAGATTAGGCAATTGCAATACATTTCAGAGTTGTCCCAGTTTTTGACCCTTCTTGAATGTTTCTCTTTCTGAACTGTATGATTAAACATTAGAACTAATTTAGTATCTTATATAAAAATCAGCCACCGAACTTGTTTGAAGATACATTGCTCATGTGCTCCATTGCACAAAAAGAGTATAGAAATAATATTTAGTACAGGTAGTCCTCGTTCAGTGACCACAATTGGGACCGGCAATTCAGTTGCTAAGTGACCCAGTCGCTAAGTGGAAAATCACGTGGCTGCAACTGTGCTTACGATTTTACTTCAGCTTTCCTTTTCCCCACTCCTCCGCCCTTTGGAATACAAACTCTGGCACTGGGATAATTAGCAAGAAGGGAAATAATGTTTGTATTTACATTGATTGGAGAGGAAGGGATTACAAGAGAGTAAGCAGGCACACAATGGGGAATACACATTGAAATGAATGTGCGGTGCTGAGCCCCAAGCCACTTAGGAGGCAAACAAAAGCAGAAGATGTGAAAGTGATTAAAGTAATGTCAGTTACAGGCAGCAGCTGGGCACCAACTAATTAAGGCAGGGCTTTCCAAACTATTCACGTTGGCGACACACCAACGGCGGCGCGCGAAAACCCAGAAGTGCTGCCGCCATGGCGGTGCTTCCGGGTTTTTGTGTGCTGTGGTGGCGGCGGCAGCGCTTTTGGGTTTTCGCGCACTGCGGTGGCGGCATCCTGGTGTGTCGCGCGAAAACCCATGTGGTGGCGGCGGCATGCCATCAGTGCTTCCGGGTTTTCGCGTGACACACCTGGGGCCCACAGGCAACACAGTATTGTGCCGCGACACAGTTTGGAAAGCTATGAATTAAGGTCACAGAGCTGAGCTTGTTAATTTGCAATTAGTGCCTTTGGGGGAAGCACTGCACTGCAGAGAAAAGCAGCTCAGGAAGAGATTGCTTGTTTAAGCAATCTCTCTGCTCTGTGAGGGGGGGGAGAAAAGGGTCAGGCACAGGACAACATGTACTGACTGACTGTAATGGCGAACACATGACTGAGAGAGAGACGCTGCTAAGGTCATAAATGTGGGCACTGTTCCCAAAGTTACTTTTTCATCACCATCGCTAACTTCAAACGGTCACTGTCCGAGGCAGTCGCTAAGCGAGGTCTACCTGTACTTCATGGTCTATGAAGCTCTGCCTCTCCTGCTGCTGTTCTATCCCTGAAGCATGCAGCCTAAGACCCCAGGACCATTGGCCCCGCAAAAGCCTAGTGTGCAACCCTAAAGCCTCTAAAATTTTCTGCCAAAGTATATATTTAATACAAGTGTGGAATAATTATATTTGCAATATTAAAATAATTCAATTTTGATTTCATTCAATTAAAATTAGTTTAGCTTCTGTCCTGCCTTCATTTAATTTTCAGCGCAGCCCCCAGCATGTATTTCAAAAGACAAATGTGATCCTCTGGAGAAAATTCTTGTAGACTTTCCTTTAGAAGTATATGGAGTCCTCTGAATAGAAATGATAGTACAATAAAAACTGTCTTGCACAGTATGGAGAAGATGTATTCAGATCACAGTGTTGCCAATCTTTAACTTTTAAAAATAAGTTTGACTACACCTGAGAGTTGATAGGCGAGATCTAGAAAGGATCCAATTCTTTCCCTATAATTCCTGCCCAGCAGAAAAGGCAGAATGGATTTGTCCATATGTGGACAGACACGATGGTAGCTTCCTACCTCACACATTTTGAGAGCCAGAATACAAGGAGTTAAGAGCTGTAGCATTAGCACTGTTTGCTATGCCATGCTAATTTATTTATTTATTTATTTTCTATCCCACCTTTATTATTTTTATAAATAACTCAAGGCGGCGAACATACCAAATACTCCTTCCTCCTATTTTCCCCACAACAACAACCCTGTGAGGTGAGTTACTGCAGAATTCATCTATAATGTGTTTTATATCTTGCATTTTACAAAAAAATAACTACTTTCTGGATCTCTGGCAGCCACGTAGTCTTATATGTACTTCTGCTAATAGAGTTCACCTCCTTTCATCCATCTGAGCACTTCTAACCCAGTAACTTTAATATCTTTTAGAACTCAAAGCATCTTACCCCAATCGTGTAACCTTAGTACAGAGCTTTCCAAACTGTGTGTCGGGACACGTTAGTGCGTCGGCTGCAGTGTCTGGGTGTGTCGTGGCTGCTGCTGCCTCTGAGCCCTGCCAGGATTCCACGCAAGTCCTAGTGCCTGCCTTGTGCCTTGCTGCCTCCAAACCTGCCCTGCCAGGATTCTGCGCAGGTCTTAGTGCCTGCCTTGTGCCCTGCTGTAAGAGTGTGTCGCGAAATGATGCCCTGCTGTAAGAGTGTGTCGCGAAATGATGCATGTCTAAAAAGTGTGTCACCAACATGAAAAGTTTGGAAAGCTCTGCCTTAGTAGAACGTAAAAATCAGAGGTGGATTGCAACAGAATTTTATTTTTGCTGGAAAAGAGTTAATTATTACCACTTGCATAATAGTTTTCATATAGCCAATCAGAGCAATAAAATTATTTTTCTGTGCTAAGAGATGTAAAATAATTTAGACATACTGTACGTACTAAAATTATTTTATATTTATTAGGATAGAGCAGTAAATGAACTGAGGAGAATTCATGAGAGATTAATGCCAACTGTGTTTCAGAATCAAAGGACACCCAACACTCACTAACAGTGATGGGTGGATGGATAGACATTCATATAGAGAGATAGAATAATCCTCCTGGATAAATGTTCTGAGCCTGTTTGTTGATAGTGATCGAGAGCTAAGGGTGGGGGAGGAAAACATTTATGTGTTGATTACAGGTAGTCCTTGTCCTATGACAGCAACTGGGACCAGAGGCAATTTCCTGCTGGCTTCCTACAACCAAAGTCAGGGGGGAAGCCAGCAGGAAGTTGCAAGTCCCAGACTGGCAGGCAGGTAAGCGGCTGCTGCCGGGTGGGGGAGGGAGCGGGGGGGTTGCGGGGGAGGCACAGGGCAGGTCAGGGAGGGTGTGCAAGGGTACGAGGGGGTGTGCGAGAGGTACAGTGTGGATTAGGGAGGGTGCGTAGGGGTGTGCGTGAGAGGCACAGTGCAGGTTGGCAAGGGTTGGCAAGAGGTGCAGACTGGGGAGGATGTGCGAGAGGTGTGGCGCGGTTTGGGGAGGGTGCGCAAGTGGCCGGTGTGGCACAAGCACAGAGGGATTGGGGGAGGGTGCACGGGTGGGGAAACTTACCCCAGCGACTTGCAACCTTCTCTGCTGGCTTCCCCATTGACTTTCTGGGGAAGTTGGCAGGGAAGGTTGCAAATGGCGATCACGGGGCACTGCAACTGGTCTTAAGTGCAAACCAATTGCCAAGCGCCCAGATTGCGATCCCGTGACCATGGGGGTGCTGGGACGGCCAGAACTCTGAGGACCGGTTGTAACCACCGTCAATTCAGTAGCGTCATAACTTCAAATGATCGCTGAATGAATGGTTGTAGGTAGAGGACTACATGTAATAATAACCAGTACTGTCAGTGAACTCAGACTCTTCTGCCAAATGAACAAATATTCACAGGAGACTAATTTAATCTTGCATAATTTAGAATTCAGTAACTCTTGATCTGGGCTGCATTCCTGACAAAGTGTTTTTCTTTCTAAATGTGGTATAATATAGAAATATAAGATGTAAAATAGTTTTTCTCTTTTCCCTTATCAATATAAAGCAAATAACTACATACCATTGATGACACTCAGCACTTTGATCTCCTAACTGCAAAGCCTCTTCAGCCTCTTCTTTGCCTGTAATATAACCCAACTTTTTAATCTTTGCCAAATGGAAATTTAACATTGTATAAAATCTTACACATTCATTAACTCAAAAAACAACTACCTAATGCTGAGCTGTCACATAAAATGCCTAAAAAATCTGTATGCTTTGCAGCTTGCTACTTCAGCAAATACTACCCATAAGGATTTAGCTGTCATTCTTCCAGAGCACAAAGCAAAGCTGTAAGATTCCTGCTGCTTTCTATTAAAGTCAAACTCTGGTTTCAAACGTCACTTTCAATATATATAAGACTATCTCTTATTAGGGCACGGTAGATGACTTTTAGCCTATAACTAGATTGATAACTAAAGATACACAATACATACAATCACATTCAAGAGAGAATATTCAATGTAGGCAAAATTCAGCCTGCAGAAAAGCTGGGATTTGGATTTCAATACAAAATAGACACAATTTCTACTGTGAGAAGCAAATGGCCATTTAACGGAAATAAAAAAGAGGAGACAACATAAGAAGCAAAGGGAATTGGATGACTATGAGATAATCATATGTTCAGAAATCTGAAAAGCAGCCTACAGCCGGGACAAGAATCAGAACTGTGAGCTAGCACAAATATACAATATGTTTGCAGTAAAGATAACTGCAGCATTTGTGAAACAATACTGTTTTCTGTTTATCTGAACTGTTTTCCATCTACCTGTTTTTAATGTATAAACTGTTTTTATAGCAATATGAATAAGCTTCAGTAAAATGTTTCCAGAAAATATTTTCCAGGTTAGGCAAATAAGTGTCTGGTTGAATTTAATTGGTAAAAAAATCCACTAAAAGTGTCTTCTTACCATCACAGGCATAGGATTTCTTCTCATCTGGGTCCTCTGTGATTTCATACATATCACTGTAAGCTCGGGCCAGATGCCAAAGGAAATTCTGCTTGTCACCATACTGTAGATAGAATGAATACTAGTTTACATGTTTGCATTTCATTTCTTCTAGATTAATGCAAGCGGCAAGTATACCATATAGCGTATTGTTTCAGGGCTAAATTACAATGCTTTGTGAAGGCCTGTGTTGAAAGGTGGACTAACTAGATTTGTAAAATCAATAATTCTTTTAAAACTCTTCCATTTGTCTGAAGTGCAAAGAAATTTTAGGCTTCTTTTATGTCAGATATAAGAAAAAAGTAGTATCTTTCCTAGGACAAGCCTTAAATCTCTCTTCCCTAACTTGGCACCCTCCAGATACATTGGATTATAACCTCTAGAATTCTGAACTGGGAAATCTGGAAATTGAAGTCCAGTTTAATTGAAAGTAGCAAATTGGAGAAGAATGCCTTTAATAGATTATAGTCTTGTGAATCAGCTTTACTTATCATCAAGTTATTAACATAGGCCAAAGACCAAACAGGCAACTGAAGATCAAACTACTGATACTGACTATATTATAAATGCCTTGCTTGTTAACAGTGGACAAGCTGAGCAAAAACTAATTTTGAATTCTGAATATTTGTCTATCTGGGAAGAAAATTATGGCAGGCTGATGACCATGACAGCAGGTCCAATTTTAAACCCAGCATCTAGTTTTGAGCATTTAGCGAGGACAACCTTAGAATGGAAGTGAGAGGTTGTTTAATTTATTTATTTATTATTTATTTATTATTTGGATTTATCCCCGCCCATCTCTACCGTGGTAGACTCTGGGCGGTTTACAATCACAATATAAAAGTTAAAAACTTATACATTTAAAACTACCATAAAAATAAAAAATAGAAATCCAAAAAGATGGTATGTTCTTAAAAGGAGGATATTATTATGCTAACCACCCCCAGGAGGAACTATTATGTCCTTCGTTCCAGGCAAGGCGGCAGAACCAGGTCTTTAACGACTTCCTGAAGGTCAGGAGCGAGGATGCCCGTCTCGCCTCAGGGGGCAAGATATTCCATAGGGCGGGTGCTATCGCAGAGAAGGCAGTATCAATACAGTATCTCAGAGGAATAAGATTGGCACATTTTTAAAAATTTGAGTATGGGAACAAAAACAAAATTTTGAAGGTAAGCTTCCTTCTCTGTAAACAAATTTGGGAACTATTACCCTAAGTAGTTAACTATTTTTCTTGCTTATGTTAATACAGTAAATACACTAAAAATCTGTTGCATCTTAAAGATTAACAAATATCCTTTTTGGAAATATAAAACAAGCTTGGATATATAACTCTGAAGAACAATTGTCTTTAGTGGGAAAGTAAGTCTGATGACAGCTTTGCTATTGACATAAAGCTAAAGGTAAAGGTTCCCCCGCACATTTGTGCAGTCGTGTCCGACTCTAGGGGCTGGTGCTCATCTCCGTTTGTTAGCCGAAGAGCCAGCGTTGTCCGAAGACACTTCCATGGTCATGTGGCCGGCATGACACGCGCGGAATGCTGTTACCTTCCCACCAAAGTGGTACCTATTCATCTACTTGCATTTGCATGCTTTCGAATTGCTAGGTTGGCAAGAGCTGGGGCGAGTGCGGGAGCTCACTCCGTCACACAGGGCTAGGGATTCGAACCTCCGAACTTGCGATCTTCCAATCGACAAGCCTGGCGTCTTACCCGCTGAGCCACCACGCCCCATGCTTGCTATTGACATGGAGATACTCAAATTTTACTTTATTAACCTTGGGATATTTACTACTAAATTTTTTAATTTACAGGAAGCAAATGTAATTTGATACTCTTAAATAAGGCCAAGTCTCAGGAGTTTTGAGGATTCTAATTGCTTACAAGGAGCATAGGTTAGTTTGCATTTAGACGTTTGGGCTCATTTATCAGTATGGTTCAGGCAGGACTTTGTGCAACTCCTCTATCCTTCTCTGCATGTTAACTCAACACACACTTATTTCAGAAAAAGCAATTAGGAGTGAAGTTTACCACAAGTTTATTGTTAAGCAGCAGTTGGAATCCTTCTCTCTTCTCCTGGTCAGTCCCTCTGTGTAAGCGATCTGCTTGGTGTAGCAACTGGGCAAGTTCTTCTTCTGAAGCGGTGTCCAAACTCAACGCTGCTTCGTCTTCATTGACAAGGTCCAGGGAATCTCTCCTTGCAGTTCTAACTGTTTCACAGCTGATTTCATCTTCTCCTTCATCACTCTCTTTATCAGATTCCCTATCATAATCTGATTCGGCATTGGCTGTAATATAGCTTTAAAGAAAACACAGTATTTACACTACCATGGGGTCAAGCACATGCAGAATTTAAAAATCAAACAACCGATGTCTAAATTCATATTATGAATTGGGGAACTTGGGGAACTGTAGCTCACCATGAGCAAGCAGTGTACCCCACTCATTCTAACTGGCTCCTACCACTTTACACATACCACTAAACTAATGAGAAAATTTATTTATTTATTTATTTAATTTATTATTTCAATTTATTCCCCGCCCATCTCCCATGGAAGGGACTCTGGGCGGGCTACAATAATCAAAATTTAAAAACCATACAAAATAGAAGATATCTAAAAAATATAAAAAATAAATAAAATCCAAGATGGATTGGGGACCGTAGCACAGATCGTACTGCTACGGGGCCAGCCAACCCCAGGAGGCACTACCGCCTCTGTCATCCCAGGCCAGGCGGCAGAGCCAGGTCTTAAGGGCCTTCCGAAAGGCCAGGAGTGAAGGGGCCAGTCTCACCTCCGGGGGCAAGATGTTCCATAAGGCGGGGGCTGTCGCAGAGAAGGCATGCCTCCTGGACCCCGCTATATGGAATTCTCTTGTTGAGGGGGTCTGAAGCATGCCCTCCCTGCATGCACGGGTGGGGCAGGCCGATGTTATCGGGACGAGACGGTCCCTCAGGTACCCTGGCCCTATGCCATGTAGGGCTTTAAAGGTAATCACCAACACCTTGAATTGGACCCGGAAGCAAACTGGCAACCAATGCAGCTCGCGTAGCAGAGGTGTTACATGTGCCGATCTCATGGTACCCATAACTGCTCGCGCCGCCGCATTCTGTACCAGCTGAAGCTTCTGGATACTCTTCAAGGGTAGCCCCAAAAATGAAAGGTAATATTATTTGAATCTGGGTTCTTGGCTTTTTGTGTTCCTTAAATGAAGATGACAAACCAAGACTTGCTCCTGACTTATAAATCCTGGGTTGTTAAAGAGCACATGAGTAATCCCAGTTTGAAAATCCAGTTAACTTTCAGATGTTGGCCCAAGCAGAATGAGCCTAATGGGCACAAATGCGTGGTATATACAAAAATGTAATTGATTCAGTCATCAAGTCTTCTGGAAACTCGTAGCTTACCCTGCATGGGAATGTAGCTAACATGTCAAAAGCAGACATAAAGATATGTCCTGACTTCAAGTGAAGGAACACGCTGAGACTTGGTGTACAGGCTCTAGTGTTTTATTGTTCTACTCTGCTAGACAGAATCCAGCTAAACTGAAATGAATTAGTGATGCTCAGAGAAAAGGCCCAAGAAATTAGGGCGGTGCCTTCTTCAGCCTCTTGGGAGGAAAGCAAAGCGATTCAGTACTGCGCATGCATTTATCCCCCTGGAGGGAGCCCCCTCTTTCTTCACCAGTTATCTCCCTGACAAGATATTAAGTACTAATTGCCTCAAAGCCTTACTTGGAACTATTATTTCTGAGCCACAACATGCATACATGATTATCACTCTGATACCCACTGAATATATGAGCAAGATGTATCAGAAAAAACACCTAAAATATTAGGATTCCTTAATATTATGTTAATATTTTAATATTTTAATATTAAAATGTTAATATTAACATTAATTAATCTTAAAAGCCAGTTTGATGTAGGTTAAAGGCATAAGGGGCGCGATGGCTCAGTGGTTAAGATGCCAGTCTTGTCGATCGGAAGGTCGCAACTTCGGCGGTTCGAGACCTGAGCGCCGCATGATGGAGTGAGCTCCCGCACTCGCCCCAGCTCTTGCCAACCTAGCAATTCGAAAGCATGCAAATGCAAGTAGATAAATAGGTACCACTTTGGTGGGTGGGTAACAGCGTTCCGCATGCGTCATGCCAGCCACATGACCACGGAAGCGTCTTCCGACAGCGCTGGCTCTTCGGCTACAAAACAGAGATGAGCACCGCCCCCTAGAGTCGGACATGATTGTGTAGGGGACACCTTTACCTTTACTTAAAGGCACTGAGCTAGAAACTGGGATACTGAGAGCTCTAGTCCTGCCTTAAGCACGAAGCCAGCTGGGTGGCTTTGGACCGATCACTCTCTCTCAGCCCTAGGAAGGAGGCAAGGGCAAACCACTTCCAAAAATGCTGCCAGGTTGTCCAAGCAATTGCCAGAAATGAAGACTGACTCAAAAGGGACCAAAAAAAGGCTCATAATTCTCATTTTCAGCCTTACCCTTGATGTTTTGACAGCAAATGCAAATTAAATGTTTTACTACTGCCTTGTTCTCCTGATCAGCCCATATTACATTTAACTATTCCTTGCTCTAAACTAAATGTTCCTTACCCCCCCTCACTTTCTCCATCATCTGTGTTGACTGCTCCTGAGCTGGCTGTGAAATATATTGAGCTGGATCCTGTAGAATCACTTCTTTCTCTGGGATACATAAAACGCCGCCGCCGAATAACCTTTTGGCTTTCTTCTAGATGGGACCTGCAAGGTTAGAGATTGGCATGACAGTGGAACCTTAGGATATTCCATGGTCCATTTTCCCTTCTTTTTTGCCTATCAAAATGATTTTTTGTTGTTCTGTTCAGTGCAATTCAAAATGAGTCCAACTCCAAAATAGACATGTTTAATTTAAGAAATGTATGCTCTGCTTTTCCCCTTCACAAATGGGAATGTAGCTTACAAAATATAAACACAATTATTAAAACACATATATAACAACTCACACAATAGATGTGCTAATCCCACACACAACAGCACCACACCCCCTAATCACCACAATAAACCCTCTCCTAATCTCTTGTAAGTGACCCACAGAAGACACACACCCTCTCAGCAGTTATAAACACCAGCAGGAACACACACCCTCCACTTGGGCACAGACAGAACCTTCTAGCTGTGCTCCTGTCCTCTGAAGATGCCAGCCACAGCGACTGGCGAAACGTTAGGAACCAAAACTGCCAGAACACGGCCACAAAGCCCGGAAAACCCACAACAACCAACATATATAATAGTTGATACCTACAAAATGGCCATAGTCAGCAAATAAAACTAAAGAGGAAGAGCATGTGCTTATATGAAAAGAAAATTCTTCAATTGGCAGCAGAACACAAGAACGGGAATGTGACCTAGTCTACTGGGACAGGTTGCCACCACTGAGAAAAACCCTTCCAATATTCTAGGGCAGAGCTTTCCAAACTTTTCCTGTTGGTGACACACACCAACAGCGGCGGCAGGCATCGTCGTGGTGCAGGTGTGTCACGCGAAACCCGGAAGCGCTGATGGCGTGCAGCGGCGCACCATCAGCGCTTCCGGGTTTTCGTGCGACACACCTGCACACTGCAGGCGACACAGTACTGTGTCGCAACACAGAGTTTGGAAAGCTCTGTTCTAGGGAAATATTCCCAGAGTATTTTTTAAATAATAATTTGCCTTTATGACTGTATTCTCATTATACTATGGAAACAATTGCTCCCCAAAAGTGCTCATCATGATTTAGGATTACAAGCATGTCATCTGTTCTCTGAGAGTCTTGAACGTCAGATAAACCCAGAAAATGCTCAGACTCTGTGAAATGCTATGGGAAACTCCCTGAAGATCCTGCTCTGGGTTTCAGAAACATCTTCATCACCTGCTGGCCAGCTAAAGTTAGTTAATTTAAGTAAAGTAAGTCATTTTGCAATTCCACAGTTGTTTGAGCAGAAAAAAAAAACAAGGGGACAACTTATCCAAATTTCTTCCGGGAAACGAAACATTCTCCAATAACTTCTCAAGGGCAGAACTCCGGCATAGTCATGACAGGAGCGCTGCAACAGGGAAGTCACTTTTATAGTGAGATGGGTGGTATATAAATTTAATAATAAATAAAAACAGAATAAAAGCCCAATGGGAAGCATCCCGTTATGATTTTGACTCTTAAGATTTAAATGAAGCATAGGAAGCAAAGAAGCTTGCAGACCACTGAAGTAATGACTTTACAATGAAAGAAAGGACAAGAAGAGCTAAAAGCTGAATTCAGCAAGGGCTGTCAAACTCAACTGGGTATGATTAGACTGACTGACAGAATAACATCTAAGAGTCATCAGTGTATTCCCCTAACCTAAGCAGAAAAGGTTCAGCCTGGAATCTTCTGCAGCCTGGAATCTGAGAAAAGCTGATACAAACCTGACTTCTTCAATAATTCCTCCACCTAAAGTCTGTAGACTATTCCGTAATTCTTCCACTTCATGCCGTAGCTCTATAAGGCTTCTGAGCACCAAATCGAGACAGTTCAGGACTTCAGCCTGCTCTTCATGTGTTAGAAGAGGTGTACGTGGAACACTATCACCACCCTCCACTGGTTCTGGTCTCATCCATGGAACTAGTGTGAGAAAAATGAAACAATTACGAAGAAGTTAGTTTGCCTGTACTGCACAAAACTGCTGCTAGGGGTTAGTGCTTGAAATTCTAGATCAGAGCTTTCCAAACTTTTCATGTTGGTGACACACTTTTTAGACATGCATCATTTCACGACACACTCTGACAGCAGGGCACAAGGCAGGCACTAGGACCTGCGCAGAATCACAGCAGGTTTGGAGGCAGCGAGGCACAAGGCAGGCACTAGGACCTGCGCGGAATCCTGGCAAGGTTCGGAGGCAGCAGCAGCTGCGACACACCCAGACATTGCAGCCGACACACTAACGTGTCCCGACACACAGTTTGGAAAGCTCTGATCTAGATGATGTGGACAAAATCCAGAGCTGCATACATGCATTTGATTGACTGGCCCTGGATCCTAATTTTATGTCCAGTTATTTCTTAATCAATCTACTATAAACAAGTATCAATTTAATTTCTGTGTAACATACTTCTGGGGCTGATGGTGTGTGAATACCTCTGTGTTCCGCTGGTATGTAAGGACAGGATAGGGATCCTGCTCATGTAGTGCCTGCCCTGAGGCACGATCTCTTCATGAGCTGATGGATCTTGTTGAAGGGTTGGCAGGGGAGTTTCCATGGATATTAGTGCTGAGGGACCTCAATTTTCATGCCCTAGGCAGGACATCTGACAGGGATCAGGATTTCCACAGTGACCATGGGCCTGTCCTAACTAATCTTGGGCCCCATGCACATAGCTGAAGGCTGTTGAATCTTGTCTTTGTTTAGGCACAGTAGTGCTGACTGTTGAGAGCCATTACTGAATTGCACTGTTATTGCAGGGACTACCCTGGTTGCCAGTAGAGACTATTAAATCCCTAGACGGCTTGGCTCCTAGGTTCTTGTACAGCCATGTTCTCCAGGTAGAACTGACCTGTCTTATATGTTTGTCCAAGTAGGAATGCTGTGGGTTGCTGTTCCGTGTGAGCTGAGGAGCTTGGGCACAGTATTTTACAGCTGGTGGTCCCTGCCCTATGGAGCAGCCTCCCCCTGAAGATCAGATTGGCAACAACTGGCTTCATTTTAGAAGCCAATCAAGCTTTCAAAGGCCTTTATTCTGAAGGGCCTTTGAACACTGAGGTTGGTTGTGTGGGTTGATGCTATCTGATGTAAAACCAATGCCTGTATCTATTTGGTTTATTTTTACAATTTTTTATTATGTTTTATTTACACAATTTTATGCTTTTATGGATGTTAATTGCCAGAAGTCTTGGGATTCACTCAAGCAGCAAGAAAGAGACCAATTTCACACATAGACATTTCACACACAGACCCAGGGAAATGTGTCTGAACTGAGAAATCAGAGCCCAAGTCTAGGTTTAGGAACAATGTATCTCATAATAATTCTGATAACACTGAAAAACAGCAAGTTGGCGTCTCAGTAAACTGCCTTTATTATTCTGGTAAGTGGCATGGAAGAAGAATCTTCATACATTAAACCTATAACAGAAATGCTTTGTTATGTTCCTAATCATATAAAAAAGCCCTGTGTGTACTGTTATTATTTTAAAATAATCAGAATAGAATTCATGATTTCATTTAGGAGAACAAAGGGATCGTGGTCTCAAATCTTATCTACAATGGAATTAAGCAAAGTAGCAGGGAACATTGGCACTGAATTTCAAATTCAATGAGGAATAATGATCTAATACAACCTCTTACTATTTTGAGTAAGTGCAGTCTTGAATAAATAAAAATGCAAAATACATTAATCACCAACTTACCCTGATTATAAGGCTGAAGGGTTTCTGTATGATCCTGAACGTACATAGGATTTTGCTGACAATGTACATTTCGATATCTTGAGTTGCTTTTCTGACTGGACTTCTTTCTCTTCTGTTTGTAGAAGTAAAAGATGAGACCTAGTCCTGCGGCTGCTCCCAGAATTACACCAAGTCCTACACGAAAGACCCCTGCTTTGGGCATGATTCATCTGAGTAAATTAAATAGAACAGGTTTAGCCCATGCAGGAGAAAGACCTACATCATATCATATTAAAAATAACCCATGTGAACCTAAAATACTTTAAACGTTCTCTTAAGTATTTAAGTATTAAGTATTTAAGGGGCGCGGTGGCTCAGCGTGTAAGACACCAGGCTTGTCAATCGGAAGATCGCAAGTTCGGAGGTTCGAATCCCTAGCCCTGCATGTGGAGTGAGCTCCCGCACTAGCTCCAGCTCTTGCCAACCTAGCAATTCGAAAGCATGCAAATGCAAGTAGATTAATAGGTACCACTTCGGTGGGTAGGTAACAGCGTTCCGCGTGCGTCATGCGGCCACATGACCATGGAAGTGTCTTCGGACAACGCTGGCTCTTCGGCTAACAAACGGAGATGAGCACCGGCCCCTAGAGTCGGACACGACTGCACAAATGTGCGGGGGGAACCTTTACCTTTTAAAAGTATTTTTAAGGACAGCACATGGCAACATAACTTTCATTGTCTCAACCATGTATGCGAGACAGTAGATTGCTGTAAAAAATAAGCATAGTAATGCTTTGTAACTTCAATGGCAATTTCTTGCTTAATTTCACTAGAATTAGATTTTATTCTGAGAAAATATCAGAACATTTCTTTAAAATTTAGACTTAGCCTATATAATTGCTTGAAGACACAGGATACAGATTGAAGATACTGGATACTGAAAATCATGTGACTTTAGGCCCTCCCCAACATATGTACCAGTTCTGGAAAGCTTTGTATAACCTGATTTTTGCATAAATTGGAACCTGACCAAGCATCTTCTCCCCAAACCAAACTTACAGATTTTTCAATGGATGACTGACAAATGGATAGATGAAAGTCTCCACCTTTTAGTCTCTTGTAGGAGTTGCTGCCCATCTTAAGGAAGGTTTCACTATGCTGTATTCATCTATACCCCCTATTGCTTTGGATGCATGCATTACACATTTTTTTACACACCTTGAAAATTATATGTGTCTTATAGAAACAGTTGCATGAAGTTCAATTTATGTAAGTCAGGTCTTATACAACCTGGGGAGCATCTGTACAAGAATGGAGTTTCCAATGAAAAAGCGTCATGTGTCTTCCTACACTACAAATGACAAACTAAGCAACTACTCTAATGTTTCCACTTCAAAGCAAGATGCAGGAACTATCCTCAGAGCTTACAACATTTCAGAGAACTGTATCCACATTTTTCTTTGCAGGCCAAGTTTTTCAAGTCAATGTGCACACCAATGAAATCAACGATACAACTGTCACTTACATGCACGTGTACATGCACGTGTATGTTTCCCTTTTCTATGGTCAATACTCATGGAGAAAATCTATCTATGTGGTCGCTAGGAGTCGAAAACGACTTAATTGCACATAATCAATCAATCAGTCATGATCAATACAATCCTGTGAAACAAAGGACCTCAACAGGTGGATCCCTGCGTCCGGCGTGGTGGGGAACGAAATGTGAACAGCCCAGTCACCGAATACGTTTGAGACCGAAATTCAGATCTTGCCCGCGGAGCTTAGAACTGAAACCTGTGCCAAGCCGCTAGCATGCAATGACATTTCCCTTCTTAGACATAAAGGGACTTGCCCATCACCCACGCCACCCATATGATGTCCTCAGACAGAGCGGGAAATAGCGCACTGTGGGGCACCCCGCTTTCTCCCCCCGGACGAAGAGGAGCGGACGTGTCGGGGGAATCGTTGGCTCTCAGCGCCTCCCCAACGCAATTGGTTCTGCATTTCCGAGGGAGAGGGACGAGCCGTGTTAGCCTGTTCACACGCGGAAAAGCAAGGCGTCTAGTGTCGCCATCGATCGCGTATAACCCCTGACCACATGCCTTTCTGCACTACGATCGTAGGAACGGTTATCGAAGAGCAATCCCCATGAACTCAATGAGGTTTACGTCTGAAGGCAGACACACATAGAAGGGCCTTGTGGAGAAATAAAGCCAGCAGAGTCAAACCAAACAAAGGGAGCTACCAGGGAAAAGAAGCGGAACTCACCGCGTAATTTAAGTATCCCCAACACCGCTTCGCTTCCTGCGTGGTACGTTCTCAAGCGGCCACCGTCCACATCGTTCCTTCCCATTCACCTTCCTGCTCTGAAGCCGCACCGCTCCGTTCCCCGTAGTCGCATTACAATGATATCATCGCCCAGCCCCGCCGCTGGGCTTCGCCTTTCAACTTTGCCCGGCCCTTTACAAACCAGTTTCTTTCCCTAGTTTAAAAAAAAAAGTGACGCGGAGAATTGACGCAAGGCCACGCCTCTATTTCGTAAATCCGTTTGTTTCAAAACATGTGTTTAGGGAGCCAATGAGGAAAAGAGGAGAAAGTGGGAAGGCGGGAGAAGTGAGTGTGCTAAAACTATACGCGCGAGCCTTTGCATTCACTTTGTAGTTGCTGTTGTTATAGCTTACACATCTGCATAGAGCTAGCTTAATACGGGTAGATTTATGAAGGCGTATGTTGCATTTGATTAAGTGAGCTGCATCTTACGAAAGCATATGCCTTTTAATAAAACTTGTTAGTCAGAAAAGGTGCTACCAAATTCCTATATTTGAAGGAGAAAGAGTTTTTAAATAATGTAAGACGCATTTTATCACATCAGATATCCACTTCAAGTTTAATTAAATAAGGTATCTCCAAATTTTGGGAAACCTTAAGTAATACTAATTTGTGAAAAGTGACCTGCCTCAGACCAACTCTGTGTGTGTGTGTGTATATATATATAGAGAGAGAGAGATTAGCACACATATAACATGGTTATTTATTCAAAACAAAGCTAAAAATGTTTTTTATACAGAGGCAATATTGATATGTATTGTCGAAGGCTTTCACGGCCGGAGTTCGATGGCTGTTGTGGGTCTTCCGGGCTGTGTGGCCGTGTTCTGGAAGTTGTGGTTCCCAACGTTTCGCCAGCATCTGTGGCCAGCATCTTCAGAGGGCAGGAGCACAGACAGAAGCGAAATCTCTGTGCCCAGGTAGAGTGAAACGTTAGGAACCACAACTTCCAGAACACGGCCCGCCCGGAAGACCCACAACAGCCAGCAATATTGATACCTTTTTCCACCATTCTTTTGGGCCATAGAATTGTAAGCAAAGCTGTGCATGACACCACTGTCCAGTTTTATTGTTTACGCTAAGCAGTGTAATTGCTTCACAGGTCCTGACTGGGTTTACACCAACCTACATATTTGTCCAAACATTTGCTGGAAGCCAACAAAAGCTTTTCTTACATTTTTATTGTAATAACTCTGAGTAAGAAAAGTTTCTTTGTTAATGTTCAGTATAGTATTTAGCATATGATTGAGACAAATAAATTACATGTCATGAGACTATGAAGGTTCTCAGTCATCCAGGTGGAATTGTCTGTAGCTTGAATCATGTCAACTGGATTTCTATTTTCTCAGTGGAAACGTTTTGCTCCTTATCCAAGGAGCTTCTTCAGTCTGAGCAAAGTTGGTAAGGGAATCCTAAATATGTTTCTAGGGTGGCTGTGTGTAACAGCTACCTAGAAACATATTTAGGATTCCCTTACTAACTTTGCTCAGACTGAAGAAGCTACTTGGATAAGGAGCGAAACGTTTCCACTGAGAAAATAGAAATCCAGTTGACATGATTCAAGCTACATACATGTCATGAGGTAAGATTTTTCAGCTCTTCTACTTTTGCTACTTGTTTAACCTTCTGAAATACTTTCTGGTTACCAAATGATTGTTGTTTTAAAAATGGCTTTGCTTCATGCTCAAATAATAAAACAGCATGATGTAAAGCCATAGCTTAAGACTGTGAGCATTCCATTTAGTGCTATTAGAAATCTCCTTTTGGTCTGTCAGGTCTTACTGGTGACGCAGGATCATTTGGTAAAAGCAAATAGAATAGATTTCATTAGATAGATCTGTAGAGCTGAATGGGAAAGGAAATGATTCTGCAGCAAAGCTTCAGATTGTTATTTGTTGTCCTTTTGTTATCAGTGAAGGAATAATAGAGGATCAAGACAGTGGGAGTTTAAAGTTAGGTCTTAAAGGATATTAAAGATTGTATCTAGACAATAAATCATAGCTTGGATTGTACTGCTAGAATTTGGGTAGAGTTGCCAGCACATCTGCCTTTGTGAAAGTAGTATCAAAACATACATAAATTAAACCACATCCCTGTTTTCATGATCCCCGCAACATCCTTGTGGATTTCTTATAACGTTCTTGCCATTAGAATGCAGAATTCCTAGTAAATTAAATGGGTCTTACAGATAAGTATGCATAAGGTTAGCTTTAAACTATTCTGGATCTAGAATTTGGGGGGCTGGCATTATAACCTCAAAGAGTTCTCATAAGCTGAATGAGACATGCATACTAATATTAACCTTGAGCTAACATTTACCGGTGTTCCACACACACACCACTTTGCTATTTTTTAATCCTGAAACCCTGGAAATGAGACAAGTCACTAAAATTTAATTGTAGCATTCAGGGTGATCAGTCCGTAGCTCTTCCTCATAGGCCTTTTTCTGGTCACAATTTTTGATCTTGTACCTTCTCCAGCTGGGTGGCATCTCTGTTGGATAATGTATCTTGAAAGTATGGACTGTGTAGAATATGCTAAACAACACTCTCCCTGCTGTTGCTTCAGTCCGATCCACAAATGGTTGTATTTCAATAAAACAAATGGAAGATAGTTCCTATATTTCCTGTGTCTGGCTTCATTTGGCCCTAAGAATGGTAGTGCAATTGGGCATGCTAGAGCTGTTTAGTAAAGGTTCCCCCCGCACATTTGTGCAGTCGTGTCCGACTCTAGGGGTCGGTGCTCATCTCCGTTTGTTAGCCGAAGAGCCAGCGCTGTCCGAAGACGCTTCCACGGTCATGTGGCCGCATGACGCGCGCGGAATGCTGTTACCTTCCCACCGAAGTGGTACCTATTCATCTACTTGCATTTGCATGCTTTCGAATTGCTAGGTTGGCAAGAGCTGGGGCGAGTGCGGGAGCTCACTCCGTCACGCGGGGCTAGGGATTCGAACCTCCGAACTTGCGATCTTCTGATCAACAAGCCTGGCGTCTTACCCGCTGAGCCACCACGCCCCTTAAGAGCTGTTTACCTACCTCTAATTTCCAGCAAGCACTTCACTATGCCTTTTTCAGAGCTGTACCTTAGAGCATGTTTCAACCTTTCTTTGTTATTTGTTTCATGCGCACATGTTGCCAAAGCAAGAAATCTGCAATGACATGGGATACAGTCAGTTAAGATGAGAGGTCTTTTCATTCTTGTCACAATGTCTCTATAGTTCAGAAGCCATATGTCTCTGAACACTAGCTGTTCATTAGCAATAGTGTGACAGGACTGGTTGGGTTGGGACACTGTCATTGCTTCCAGCTTGCAAGGCAGCAAATCTTTGCCTCCCAAACCTGTTATCTGTTGTGATGCTACAGTAACAGCAATTTTTCCTCTGGAACATCATTTTATTTCCAGTTGCCATTATGCAAATGCCAAGTAACTGTAAATTCTTTCTTTCAATAGAAGAATATATGTAGCTCAGGGTTGAACTGTGGAGTCCTTGGTGCTCTCTGAACTTGGTTGTTTGCTTGCAGACGTTTCATTACCCAACTAGGTAACATCATCAATGCTTGTGAGTGTGGGGTTTGCTCCCTGTTTATATACAATAGCTTGCCCTGCCAGTGTTGGTGGGGGTGTGGTTTTCTCCTTGGTAGTTCCTTGATTGGGATGTTGTTTTCTGCTTGATTGTTTGTCTCGTGTTAATCTCTGCTTATCTGGGTGTTGGCTCCTGGAAGGGATGTGTTCTGTTACCTAGTTGGGTAATGAAACATCTGCAAGCAAACAACCAAGCTGTGGAGTCCTTGGTGCTTATATTATTTAAAAACTCTTTCTCCTTCAAATATAGGAATTTGGTAGCACCTTTTCTGACTAACAAGTTTTATTAAAAGGCATATGCTTTTGTGAGCTACAGCTCACTTAATCAAATGCAACATACATCTGCCAGCAATTTAAGAGGAATTATATACAACATTAAATCTGCTTTAAGCATTGTTAGATCTGGAGACCACACCCTTCTTTCTCCAAAGACTTAGCTACCAGGCTTTCTCATAATGCTAGGCTTAGCATTTGCTTACTTGCCTGCAGTGCTAGTTTTAGACAAAGGTACGCAAGCTACAGCTTAGGGCCTCACGTTATGAGAAGCCTCTGAAAATAAAACAAACAAACTTAACTTTGAGGATTTACATATTGAATTTTCATTTAAAGGCATTTATAATACAAATAGACACTGAAAGATAACTGTTTTTCTTAGATTATTTGCTTTTTGTAGCTTTTTCCCAAGTAAATGATAGCTTTATTTGTATTTTAATTTTCCTTTCTGGTAGATAAATCATGACCTCACAGCGAACAATCACCGTAAGTTTCTTTGCAAACTCCTGTAGACTTCTGCACAAATATCAGGAGGAGTGTCTTAGGCCATTATTTTTCTTAAAAACATCAGATGATCTACTCCTCTTTCTTGAGCTAACACGCTGTGCTGCTTTACCCACTGTAAAAAATATGAAATAAAAATAACAGCCATGTTGAGACTTTTCAGGGTAGCAAGCCACTAATCCTATCCATTGTGGTCCCTTTACCCAGTTCTCTCTCTCTCTCTCTCTCTCTCTCTCTCTCTCTCTCTCTCTCTCTCTCTTTCTCTCTTTCTCTCTTTCTTTCTTTCTTAATTAAATTTCTATGACCGCCCATCTCCCCCTCAAGGAGGGACTCTGGGCGGTTCACAACACAACATCATTAAAATACAGTAAAAACAACAATAAAAATATAAATACAATCAAATCCAAGTGGCAGGTGGTTCTTACAGTGCAGCTGAACATATTTAAAATATTTGAGGCGGCTCTAGGAAATCAGCCATCCCCGGGCTTGACCACTTTCCTTCTTGCCCTAGGCGAGATCACAGAGCCAAGTTTTTAATTTTTTCCTGAAGTCCAGGACTGAAGGGGCCTGTCTTATCTCTGGGGGGAGGATGTTCCATAGGGCAGGTGCCACTGCAGAGAAGGCTTGCCTCTGGGACCCCGCTAGATGGAATTCTTTCATAGAGGGGTTCTGCAGCATGCCCTCTCTGCAAGATCGGGTGGGATGGGATGATGTAATGGGGATGAGGCATCCCTCAGATAACCTGGTCCCGTGCCATGTAGGGCTTTAAAGGTGATAACCAACACCTTGAATTGGACCCGGAAGCAAACTGGAACCCAATGCAGCTAGCGCAGCAGAGGTGTCACATGTGCTGATCTCGTAGCACCCATAACTGCCCGCACTGCTGCATTCTGCAGCAGCCGTAGCTTCCGGATATTCTTCAAGGGTAGCCCCATGTAGAGCGCGTTACAGTAATCTATATGGGAGACAACCAGGGCATGAGTGACCGTTCGAAGGGCCTCTCGGTCAGGGAACATATCCTATCACAAAGCCAGCGAACCATGAGCAGGAAGGCAGAGTGAGCTAAGCATGTCTCCAAGACTACTTCATCAACACAATATGATGTAACACTGCCCCTTCTGCAATGACATTCAGTAAACAATGAAAGTCCCTGTATGCAACAATCTCATGACTGTATCAGGAAGAAGCCAACTTAAAAGATGATAGTAAGCACCCAGTGACAGCCCTCACTGATCAATGTGTGTGTGTGTGTGCGTGTGCCGTGTGTGTGCCTTCGAGTCATTCTTGACTCCTGGCAGCTGCCTGGACTAATACCTGCAGTTTTCTTAGCAAGGTTTCAGAAGTGGTTTGCCATTGCCTCTTTCCTAGGGCTGAGAGACGGTGATGGCCCAAAGTCATCCAGCTGGCTTTGTGCCTAAGGCAGGACTAGAACTCACTGCTTCCCGGTTTCTAGTCTGACACCTCAACCACTACACCAAACTGGCTCTTGATCAATGGAAGGCTCAGAGTATTTAATGTTGCAGTTGACCCCCACCTGGAAAAACCCATTGATTGATTGTTGATTTAGTGATGTCAAGGTGTTGACTCTTAGACTTTCTCCAGGATGATCTGTCTTCAACCTGGCCTTTTAGGTCTCTCAATGGTGCATTCTTTGCTGTTGTAATCAAGTCCATCTACCTTGCTGCTGGTCATTCTCTTCTTCCTTCCTTCCATATTTCCCAGCATTATGGACTTATTTATTTGATTTATCCTGCCTTTATTTTTTGTCAACTCAAGGTAGCATACATACCTCATGCTCCCACCTCCTATTTTCCCCACAACAACCACCCTGTGGCTGAGAGAGAGTGACTGGCTCAAAGTCACCCAGCTGGCTTTCATGTCTAAGGGACGATTAGAACTCACAGTCTCCTGGTTTCTAGCCCAGCGCCTTAGCCACTACACCCAACTGACTTTTCAGGATAGTTGGTTCTTTGCATGTGTCCACAACATGATCATTTGAGACTCATTTGACTTCAGTTCTCATCATGGGCACATCTATGTAGTTTTCTTTCCAACAGTACAGAAGAAGTTTCTTTTGGGATGTTTTTCAACTTCACAGTCTAACCTACAAGCCTTGTTATTTGCTGCTGATCTCCCATCCAAATAATACCTGTGTGATCCTGCTTAGCTTTTTGAGGTCAGCCAACACCAGCTAGCTGCTACCACCTAGGTACGCACACAAAAGTGTCTGTGGAGGTGGGAATCAAAAGGAAACAAATGATGAAAGCAGCACTCCAAGCTCCTCTCTTTGGCCCATACATCATGATGTTGCATGCAAGTATGAAGAGTGAAGCTTGCAGTGCAACAGCATGATGCCACTTTCATCATTTTGACCAAAATGTTGGATCCTACAGATGCCTCTGTCAGCCTTTATTCCATTGAATTAATTTTCCCCCAAACCCCAAATATTGGTTCTCATCATATATCTGCCATGTTTTTGCAGAATCAGAAGCATTCACATCCTAATTAGGAATTTATATGCGTGAGATGCATAAATATTTTTAATTAAGATAGGTGGAAATAGATGCAGTAAGCATTCAGGAACATGATCTATTAGGTGCTGAAGTGCACAGTGATGAATGGATTTATAAACAAATCTGAAGGGCAGGAAATGATACAAAGGTGCTACTGTAAGAGAATATGCTTTTGAACTGTGGTGTTGGAGGAAAATTCTGAGAGTGCCTTGGACTGCAAGAAGATCAAACCAGTCCATTCTCCAGGAAATAAAGCCAGACTGCTCACTTGAGGGAATGATATTAAAGGCAAAACTGAAGTACTTTGGCCACATAATGAGAAGACAGGATACCCTGGAGAAGGAGCTGATGCTAGGGAATGTGGAAGGCAAAAGGAAGAGGGGCCGACCAAGGGCAAGATGGATGGATGATATTCTGGAGGTGACGGACTGAACTGTGGGGGAGCTGGGGGTGGCGACAGCCGACAGGAAGCTCTGGCGTGGGCTGGTCCATGAAGTCACGAAGAGTCGGAAGCGACCGAACGAATAAACAACGACTATTAAACATATTGGCACATACAATAGGAGATATATTTCCTTTTTATCACTTTTCTGCCTGATGAATAATGCTATGTTCTGTGCAAGGTTTGTTTTGTTTGTTAAGAGTAGTTTTAATATCTATAAAGTCTGAGCTCAGCTGAAAATGCCAAGAAAAGTACTTCTTGCTGAGGGCCAAATATATTGCCAGTATACATCAATTAGTAATATTACAGCTGCCCTAACTGTAGATTTTGCATTTCTATAGACTTCTGAAAGGTACTCTTGTGTTGTGATGCTTTCAATATTTCACCCAGAATAACAGAATTACTAATGAAAGAGCTAATGGAGCTTCTGAGACTAACTGCAGTCGCTTTTGAACTGTGCTTTTGAACTGTGGTGTTGGAGGAAAATTCTGAGAGTGCCTTGGACTGCAAGAAGATCAAACCAGTCGATACTCCAGGAGATAAAGCCAGACTGCTCACTTGGGGGAACGATACTAAAGGCAAAACTGAAGTACTTTGGCCACATAATGAGAAGACAGGATACCCTGGAGAAGATGCTGATGCTAGGGAAAGTGGAAGGCAAAAGGAAGAGGGGCCGACCAAGGGCAAGATGGATGGATGATATTCTGGAGGTGACAGACTCGACTGTGGGGGAGCTGGGGGTGGCGATGGCCCACAGGAAGCTCTGGCGTGGGCTGGTCCATGAAGTCACGAAGAGTCGGAAGCGACTGAAGGAATAAACGACACCCGCCCATCCCTTAACACAAACATTCTGTAGTTCACACAAAGATGAATAACCTGCAGAAATGCAGACAGCATTTATTTGCTGATCGAATACCGAAATGTTCCTTGTTTTGATAGGTCAGCTCTACAAACAGAGGAAAACCCGCCACAGAGGAAGGCGAGTACGTGTCGTCTCGGTTTTTTCCGGCCACGGTCCAGCATTCCCAGACTAACGCAACCCTCGCCGACCCAGCCGAAAAGCTTACCTTACGGCCAGCACTTCCGTGCCAGCCCCGCCCTTACGCAGCTCCCTCCTCGATTGGCTGCTCCGGGGGAGGGCGTTAACCTGGCTTGTCAAGATGTCACGTGTGGGACTGAACTGGGGAAACAGACGAAGCTGGAGCGGCGGCGGCCACCTTGAACACCCTGGTGGGCGCAAAGGGGATCATGCCGTACATTCTCATCAGCACTCAGATCCGCATGGTGAGCGATTCGGGACTGGGGCTGCAACATGGGGGAAAAAAGAGAGATCAAGCATGCAGTTATTATTGGAATGTTGAACTGCACCCGGTTGGCCCCGATGCCAAGAAAGCCAGTGTGTGTGGGAGAAGATATCCAGAGAGGGTGGGAGCTGATGTCTTTACTTTGCTAAAAGAAAGAATGAAAGAACTAACTGATCTCTGGAAATATTCGCCTGGCTGAAATATATCGACACGTTTCTTTCTTTGGCTCGTATGTATGCAGATATGTTTTGACACACTTTGGTCTAGCCCCTTTCATGCCTAGTTTAGGGCTAGTGACTTGGGGGATGATGAAATATCTCAAGTCACTTTGTATAATTTGCATGCACTTTGATAGCTGGATCTTGCTTTCTTTTCACAGTTGCCATTTGCTTGGTTGTGCAGATACATTAATGCCACTTGTAACAATAGATTCCTGATGATGCTCCTATGTTGGCAGGGTCCACCTGTGAGTATTTCTAGAGCAGTGCCTTTCCCAACGTGGTGCCTTCTAGGCGTGTAGAGACTTCAACTTCCAGAAATGGAGTTGGGTGGGATTTTGGGAAGTGGTAATCCTAACACATCTGGAGGGCACAGGTTTGGGGAAGACTGCCCTCGAAGGTGTCAGAGTTGCCATTTCTAGTTTGGTTAATCTCTTAAAGGAAGAATGATCATGGGGCGCCTTAAACAGTGCATATGTGTTTTTGGATAAGCTTTTGTGGTTCACAGTCCACTTCATGGGATCATGGATCTGACAATGGATTGTGCACAATGATGTGATGATACATTTGTTAGATTTGCCGTTGTCATGTGAACCTATCCATTTTCTAGAAACCAAGAAACTCTGATCATAGTGGGATTTACTTCTAAGTAAATTTCAGATGTGACTGCCCATGATTATAGAAAACAGCACATTTGATCAGTACAGTGATACATAGAAAAATCTACATGTGCATAAATTTTAAGCTTACAGATGTGCAGAAAATTGATGGTCCTTAGTTACTTCTTCTGGCTACTTACAGGTTACCTTGGGAAAAGGGACTGTGCAGATTCATCATCCTACTCTTAGGAGTAAAGTCCTGAACTAAATAAGCAAAGTCCCTTATCTCCAGTGGATGCATGGTATAGGTCAGTGTTTTTCAGACTTGTCAACTTTAAGATGTGTGGACTTCAATTCACAGAATTCCCCAGCCAGCATCCACTAGTATTGATCATGTGTAGATAGCCTTCAGGGATCCTGCAAAGCGTTCCAAAACTATGCACAGAAATTGAGCAGCAAACTGATTTTCTGTGGATTTTCAGCAAACAAGCAACGGTGAAGGGAGAAAGTGAAATAGATGCATTAAGCTTCCAGTTCCTCCCTGTATGACACCGTCCCCCTCTCCTGGCAAAAGGCTGAACGATGAGCAATTATATTTATATCCACTGCAGTTCTCAGCTACTGAAAATAATTACTTTTAAAAGAAAATGCTGCTCCCAATTGCAAAAAGTCCTTCCCCTGCTATAGAGGGATCTGTGCCAGCCAACCCAGAATACTGGGGTGAAATGTGTGATTAGAAAAGAACAAAAGCTAGAAAGAAACCAAAAATTAGTTCAAAAAGATCAATTGAAAATATTCCATGGTGTGTCACATGCAGCCTGTTGGGGGAGCTGTAACAATGTTTAATGATACATGCCTATGTACAGTCTTGCACACAAATGGCGGCAAAAGTGAATACAGAATTGTTGCCCACTTTTTACCAGTGGTTTTAATTTAATTTTATGTAAAGGATAAAACATTCCTTGTGTCCCAAGAGTGAACTCTTGTGGCTAAGAAATTAAAAACACTCTAAAAAAATTAAGTATCAAACAAAACAAAAAAATCTGCAAGTATGCTAACATAATTAGCAATAACTATTCAATCAACCAGTAAAGACGATACAGATAGTGTTGGGGTGAGGGGAGGAGAAGTGCTTTTTTCCTGGTTTTTTAAAGAGGGGGAATGGGAGCAGAAGGCCTTTGGGAGATAGATTATTCCCACTACCATCTGTAAGGCCTCTCAAAGAAAGTCTCTCAGCCCAAAGTGCTGGGCAGTGTATAATGGATTTAAGTTTCAGGAAGGAAAATTCCAACCGAATGTTTTTAAAAAAGCTTCCTAAAAATGAGAGTAATAAATTGTGGAATCAATTCCCCCGAGGGGATGGGCTTTCTTCTGCTGGATGTGCAGGTCCTCTTGTGGATAAACATTTGTCTAGTGGTTAAGGTGCTGGGCTAGAAACCAGGAGACTGAGAGTTCTAGTCCCGCCTTAGGCATGAAAGCAGGCTGGGTGACCTTGGGCCAGTCACTCTCTCTCAGCCCTAGGAAGGAGCCAATGGCAAACCAGGAGACTGAGAGTTCTAGTCCCGCCTGAGGCATGAAAGCCGGCTGGGTGACCTTGGGCCAGTCACTCTCTCTCAGCCCAGCTCACCTCACAGGGTTGTTGTTGTGGGGAAAATAGGAGGAGGGAGTACTAGGTATGTATTGTCGAAGGCTTTCACGGCCGGAGTTCGATGGCTGTGGTGGGTCTTCCGGGCTGTGTGGCCGTCTTCTGGAAGTTGTGGTTCCTAACGTTTTGCCAGCATCTGTGGCCGGCATCTTCAGAGGGCAGGAGCACAGACAGAAGCAAAATCTCTGTGCCCAGGTAGAGGTACTAGGTATGTTCGCCGCCTTGAGTTATTTATAAAAATAAAGGTGGGATAAAAATTAAAAAAGAAAAGAAAAGAAATAAAAGAATACAAAACAAACAGAAAGAGTAAATGGGCATTTCTCACAATGGAGGGATGTAACTGGTGAGGTCCCTGGGATTTTGTTCTAGGACTGGTGCTTTTTAACATATTTATAAATGATCTGGAATTGGGTGTGATGAGAGGAATAGACAAGTTTGCTGATGACACTAAATTGTTCAGAGTGGCAAAAACAAAAAGGGACTGCAAATTGCTCTCCAATGGGATCTCTGCACGTTAGGTAGTGGGCGTCAAAATGGCAGATGTCATTCAACATAAGGAAGTGTAAAGTGATGCACGTTGGTGCCAGAAATCCTAATTACCCATACAAATAGAGCTAGCAGTGACTGATGAGGAATGAGATCTTGGAGTAATGATAAATAGTTCAATGAAGGTGTTGACACAGTCATTCATTGGCGATCACTCGTAGCCGAGTAAGATTGTCTTCCAAAGGTAAAATTTTAACAGTGGATCCGTAAGTGGCTATAAAGGCCAATTCTGGATCCGCACAACCTCCCACAATGAGGGCATAGGTTTCCGGGTGGGAGACGGTCATGATGAGGGTTTGCCTGACGTGCCTTCCTTTTAGCTCTTTTCTCCCTTTCGCCCTGTACTCGTGCTTCTTCAAAGTTCATAGCGCCATTAATAAAGGATGACCTCCAATTGAAACGCTCATGAGTTAGGGCTTCCCAGTTCTCAATGCTGATATTACATTTTTTAAAATTAGCTTTGAGAGTATCTTTGAATCTCTTTTGCTGTCCACCAATATTCCGTTTTCCATTCTTAAGTTGGGAGTAAAGTAGCTGCTTTGGAAGACGATGGTCAGGCATTCGAACAACATGACCGGTCCAGCGAAGTTGATGTTGGATGATCATTGTTTCAATGCTGGTGGTTTTCGCTTCTTCTAATACGCTAACATTAGTCCGCCTATCTTCCCAAGTAATTTGCAGAATTTTTCGGAGGCAGCGTTGATGGAATCTTTCAAGAAGTTGGAGGTGGCGTTTGTAGAGGGTCCATGTTTCACAGGCGTACAGAAGGGTTGGTAGTACAATGGCTTTGTAAACAAGCATTTTGGTCTCCCTGCGAATGTCCCGATCCTCAAACACTCTACGCTTCATTCGGGAGAAAGCTACACTCGCAGAGCTCAGGCGATGCTGAATTTCAGCGTCGATGTCGGCTTTTGTAGATAGATGGCTGCCGAGATAAGAAAAGTGGTCGACATTTTCTAGTGACACACCTTTAAGCTGGATTGATGGCGCTGCAGAGGGATTGGTTCAAACTTGCTGGTAAAGCACTTTGGTTTTTTTAATGTTAATCGAGAGGCTGAGCTTTTCATATGCTTCTGCAAAGATGTTTAGGATAGTTTGAAGATCTTCCTCGGAGTGTGCACAGACTACGTTATCATCAGCATATTGAAGTTCTATAACAGAAGTTGCAATTACCTTATTTTTTGCTTTCAGCCTACTAAGATTAAAAAGCTTTCCATCTGTTCGATATATAATTTCTACACCAGTAGGAAGTTTCTCTTCAACAAGGTGTATAATCATAGCGATGAAGATAGCGAATAAGGTTGGAGCAATAACACATCCCTGTTTAACGCCGGATTCCACTTTAAATGGATCGCTTTGAGAGCCATTGTTATTCAGGATTGTTGCCATCATGTCGTCATGGAGTAACCGCAAGATGTTCACAAATTTATCAGGGCATCCGATTTTCAGAAGGATGGTCCAGAGAGCAGTACGATTTACAGTATCAAAAGCTTTAGTCAGATCAATAAATGCCATGTTCAGAGGGCGGTTTTGCTCCTTGCATTTTTCTTGAAGCTGTCGTGCAGTGAAGATCATATCCACTGTTCCCCTGGAAGGGCGGAAGCCATTTTGCGTTTCAGGGAGGATGTCTTCTGATACAGATAGGAGACGGTTTGCGATGATCTTTGCCAGGATTTTGCCTGCTGTGGCTAGAAGGGAGATGCCTCGATAGTTTCCACAGTCTGTTCTATCACCCTTTTTAAAGAGAGTGATAATTATGGCATCCCTAAAGTCTGCTGGAATCTCCTCCCTCATCCAGGTTTTTTCGATGAGCTTATGAAGTTGTTGTGTAAGTTCAGGCCCGCCTTCTTTAAAGACTTCAGCAGGAATCCCATCAGGTCCACTAGCTTTGTTATTTTTCATTTGTTTAGTGGCTTTACTGACTTCCTCCAAACTAGGGGGTACTGCAAGCTCATCTCTTATTTGTTTTTGCGGGATTTGCAAGAAGACTTCATCAGCCACAGTAGAGTGACGATTAAGGAGATTGTAGTAATGCTCTTTCCAGCGCAGTGCAATAGACTCTTTGTCCTTTAGAAGTTTAGCACCATCTACTGAGCGTAAGGGATTTGTACCATGGTTTGTTGGTCCATAGATGGCCTTTATGGCATTAAAAAAGCCCCGTGCATAATGAGCATCTGCAAAATGTTCGGTTTCTTGGGCTTTTTTTTATCCACCATATGTTCTTAAGTTCTCTAGTTCTTCTTTGGACTTCTGCCTTTGCACTGGCGTAGATTTTTTTCTTAACGGCACAGTTGATATCTTTTTGCCATATCTGGAAGGCTTTCCTTTTCTTGTCAATAATATGTTCAATCTCACTATTGTTCTCATCAAACCAGTCCTGATGTCTCTTAGTCTGGTATCCGATAGTTTGTTCACAGGCTGAAATAATAGAAGTCTTCAATTTAGTCCAGTGTTCCTCAACATTTTCAGGAAGTTCCATAGGCAGATGTTCCTTGAGAGTTGATTGAAAGCAAGCTCGTTTAATAGAATCTTGAAGGGCCAGTGTATTCATTTTACGCCTTGGTTTTCTTCCTTGGAGCCTACGATGAGGGACAATCTTTATGGCCATCGTGGATCGAATTAATCGATGGTCTGTCCAGCAGTCATCGGCGCTCGTCATGGCTCTGGTGAGAAGTACATCACGGCGATCTCTAGCACGGACAATTACATAATCTAAAAGATGCCAGTGCTTCGACCGTGGGTGCTTCCATGATGTTTTAAATTTATTTTTCTGGCAAAAGAGTGTGTTAGTAATGACAAGGTTATGCTCTGCACATTTAGTCAGAAGTAAGATTCCATTCATGTTGCTATTGTCAACTCCTTCTTTCCCAATGATCCCCAGCCACAAATCAAAGTGACGCCCAACTCTTGCATTGAAATCGCCCAGGAGGATAATTTTATCCTCCTTTGGTATCTCTGATAAGATGGTGTCCAGCTGGGTGTAAAATTTTTCCTTGATATCCTCATCTGCATCTAGTGTTGGTGCATAAGCACTTAGGATAGTTGCCTGTTGGTTTTTGGCGAGTTTTATTTGGAGAGTTGAGAGTAGTTCGTTAATGCCAGTGGGAACTTCTGACAAGAGCTTCACAAGGTCGTTTTTGATAGCAAAGCCTACCCCATGTATTCGTCGTTCTTGTTCAGGCAGTCCTTTCCAAAAGAAGGTATAACCTCCTTTTTCTTCCTTCAACTGTCCTTCTCCTGCTCTTCGAGTTTCTTGGAGTGCTGCTATATCAATATTAAAACGTCTCAGCTCCCTTGCAATAATGGCAGTCCTACGTTCAAGTCGTTCACTATCCATATTGTCTTGCAGTGTCCGTATATTCCATGTTCCAAAATTCATGTGTTTTTTACGACCGCTAGATGGTGACCCCACTGGTCGCGGTAATCCAGTCAGGGAGAAAATGAGGCAGACTATGTTTAGGGCACCTTTTCTAGCCCCCTCCCCATATGGGGTGAGCAGAGTGGATCCTAAATAGGGCTGCTCAGTTGTGGATACAGCTGCCGAACTACTCAACTGCCTCGATCCTTGAGTCAGGGCGACTGAATCCGTATCCACCGCCCATGTGCTGGTCCATGACTAGGAGCTTCCGGATTTCACAGTCCTGCCCCCGTTGCCATTCGTCAATCGCCATGGGACTTTTGGTTGTTTTGGGTTTGGTGTGGTTGGAAGACGCCTGTGCGTGAATTTGTTTTATGTGTGGAGATCGGTGCACAACGATCAGCACACAACCTTCACAGAAAAAGGCTCTAATCCAATGGCATGGATACCATGACGATTGGTGACCTTTTGTCTGCTGCAGCCTTCATCCGCCTTCGCAGCCGTTGTAACAATACACCTTGTTATCTTCCACCTGTTTGTCTGGTTCCTCCCCTGGACCTTACCGCCATGGGTGGCGTATGCATCCACTGTAAAAAAAGGCCAACAACATGTTAAGGATTATAAGCAGTACAGGTAGCCCTTGCTTAATGACCCCAATTGGGACTAGAATTTCCATCGCTAAGCCAAGCGGCCATTAGGCGAAACATCATGTGACTGCACTGCTTAGCGATGACAGTTCCAGTAGTCGTGGTTGTGGTGGTTAGGCGAGGACCACGCTGTCGTTAGGCGAGGAACTCACGCTTCTGCCCTGCTGCACTTGCCTCTTCAGCTCTACCCACCCGCCTATCTCCCCCCCCATCTCTGCCCTTTTGGCCACCCTGCACTCCACCACCACCTACCCCTGCCGCCCGCAGTTGACCTTTGCCATCTTTTTCCTCCCGCTGCTGATGAGTCACTCCCGGCTGAGGCAGCTGCTGGCGCTTCACAAGGCTTTCATGAGGCCTCTGCAAGGCTGTCCGAAGGTCTTGCAAGGCCTCAAAAGTTTGCAACATTGGGACTTTTTATTTCAGAAAGGTTGCAAATCACATGCTTGAGGTGTACCAAATTATGCATGGTGTGAATAAAGTGAACAAAGAGAAGCTATTTTCCCCTTCCCCAAATACTAGAACCAGAAATTGAATCCTGGACAGACAAAAGGAAAAAAAAATTATGTAACGCGTAACTAAACTTTGGAATTCGCTACCATGAGATGTGGTACTGTACTGCCTACCAACTTGGCAGGTTTCAAAAAAGAGTTGGACCAATTCACAGAAGTCATAGGGATCCATCGCGGTTAGCCTGGATGACAGTGGGACTGCCTCTGAAGGCCATTGGCTGGGAGAGTAGTGGGCTTCCTTGTGCAGTTGGTTGGCTTCTGTGAAAACAGACTGCTGGTCTAGATGGGCCAGGGGTCCATTGCTTATGTTCTTATGTTTAGGCAAATGTTGGACTTCCATTTGTCAGGGATAAATTAAGTTAGATTCTGCACAATGCAGGGGGATGGTCATGATAACCTAAACAATTTTTTACAGCTCTATGATTCTGTGAAAAAGTGGCCTGAAATTGTATCATGAAAATTTGGCAGCAAGCTGGTTGATTTTCAGGGGCATGATTTTAGGGCATTTGTGGTATATGCATGTGTTAAGGGTGGAATGGGAAAGTTTTGCTTCCCAGCAGGCTCCCACTCTTATCCTCATTTAGAGTGAGAGGAAAAAAATTGCTACCCAAAATTGGCCACTTTGCTGCCAAATGGTGGTGTGATCTTAAAGTGTCAGTAAGCTGCAGATGCAGTGCTATGGTTTTATTTATTTATTAAATGAACTTACATAGCCGCCCATCTACCAGAAGGAACCCTGGGTCTGATTTTAATGAATATAAAATTCCTATGGGTGAAGGCAACTGATCAGACATCTTGATTCCAAACCATATAGGGTGCGTTTAATACATTGAGATCAGTAATATAAACAAACTGGATGCCAGTGGAGATCTTTGGCAAATACATTGGAAGTAGCTGTCATGTTCTCAATAATGTTGGTGCTATTCCAGCTTAAAATGCATTGTAGCATTAAATCTCCATTCATCTATTTTTTCCTTTTATCAACTGTGTGTGTGTGTGTGTGTAAACAATACAATGGAGATTTTAATATTAAGTAAATAGCTTAAGACTGAAACCTTTATTATATAACAAATACCTTGATCTGAGTCACATCGTTTTTCTTTTTTAATGTCATACTCAACTTTGAATGAAAAAGCTAAATAATTTTTGTAATATTGATATCATAAATTCTAACTAACTTTGATAGAGTATCTTATTTCTTTCTCTTCTCTATTTTCAATACTTTAAATAATAGAATGTCAGTAATCTTTAATTATGTTACATAAATGTCACTGTACTGAAATAATAGAACGTATCAAGACATATAACAACACAATCAAAAGGAAAAAAAATAAAATGCATTGTAGTAAATTTGGATGTACTAATATGGGTAAGTGTGCAAAGCTGAGTGGTAGTATGCCAATCTCAACCTGAAGACAAAAGTACAGTTTTGGAGACTTTTGTAAACCATCTTGAACTGCTGTTTCTGCTGAGTATCTTTATTATCTGGTGTTCAAATTTTGCCAAGGGATAGATAACTGGCAGAATGAAATAATGGGATGATGCTAATGTGGTTTTCATAACAGAAGTGGTCATTTCTCTCTGCAGGAAGTTGGACCCACGATGGTTGGTGATGAACATTCAGATCCAAACTTGATGCACTATCTAGGGGCCACTAAAAGAAACATGCTGGGGAATCATTTGTAAGTATTTAGGTGGGAATTTCATTCCTCTTTTTGCTTCTTACTTCTTGCTTAGATCACTGTTTGTTAATCAGTAATTTTGACAACACAAGATTGCTTTCCCAGAGCTGGTGCCCAGTTGTGTGGAAACCTTTCATTAACAAATTATATATTCCTAGCCACAGCCTCTTTGTCATCTTCATTCCTCTGCTCGGGAAAATTGTGTGCATTCTTCAGGATGGCTGGATAATTCTGTTGTACCTAAGACATTTCCTAAACTTTTCATTAATTTAAATTAAAGCCCGAATGACAACAATAACTATACTAGAATCCTATTTACTCTAATGATATGACAGAGAAAATTTCATCCAGGTGCAGTGACTCAGCCATTTTCCCTCAGTCCTTTTCTTGCTTCAACCCCCATCATTACTCCAGCTTGGGCCTGTCTTCCAGTTCAATGCGTTGGCCTCCTGCCAGTTTTATGCCATCTGTTTTCTTTATATGTTTATGTGTCTTTAGAGTGTGAAGTGCAAAATGTCATCTAAAGTATTTGGTTTGAAATACTGTAAATAAATGTGAACATAAATATACATCTTGTTAAGTCATACTATAGTTGTTTTGGCTTAAGACTTTATGTTTAACCCAGACCTTGTGGTTTCTAAACCATTATTTATATCTTAGTTCAACTCAGCCAGTTCCTTATTGAACAAACTATGAACAAAACAAGGCCTGGCTTAGTGCAGTATGTGATCTGGGTCAGTTTTCAGGGTGCTATTTATTTCTTTTTTATATATAATAATTTTATTATGTTTTAAAAAAATACAAAGATAAAAAACTATATAAACTATATAAAAGATGACTCCCCCCTCCCTCCAGACAAGTATACATAACTGGGGAGTCTTTGGTGCTCTCTGAGCCTTGTTGTTTTCATGCAGACGTTTCATTGCCAGGCTAGGCAACATCTTCAGTGCGAAAACTGCGAAAACAGTGGTTTTCGCACTGAAGATGTTGCCTAGCCTGGCAATGAAACGTCTGCATGAAAACAACAAGGCTCAGAGAGCACCAAAGACTCCCCAGTTCAACCCTGAGCTACAAATATTCTCTTCGATAAGTATACATAATTTTAGTAACACCTTCTCTAGTATTTCAATAAAAAAGAAAAAAAGATCTCTTCTTCCCATATCTCATCCCTTATCAATAATCAAATTATAAAACTCATCTTTCAATCCTAATCAGCAAAAGTCTATTAAGAGCTACCAGAAATAGTAATGTATGTATTTTAACCTTAGTCAAAAAGATCCATTTTATAATCCAATGTATAACTTTCTCTAAAAAGTAAAAGAAAATAAATCTCTCTCCAATAAGTAAGGTAAAGGTAAAGGTTCCCCCGCACAGTCGTGTCTGACTCTAGGGGCTGGTGCCTAGAGCCAGCCCCTAGAGCCAGTGTTGTCCAAAGATGCTTTTGTGGTCATGTGGCCGGCATGACGCATGCGGAACGCTGTTACCATCCCACCGAAGTGGTACCTATTCATCTACTTGTATTTGCATGCTTTCGAATTGCTAGGTTGGCAAGAGCTGGGGTGAGTGCGGGAGCTCACTCCGTCACGCGGGGCTAGGGATTTGACCCTCCGAACTTCCAACCTTCTGATCGACAAGCCTGGCCTCTTAACCGCTGAGCCATCGCCCCCATAAATATCTCCAATAAACAAATTCTTAACAAATCATCATTCAGTCCTGGTCAAAAAAGAAATCCCATTAATAGCTACCAGAAACCACAACATATATTTTAACCCTGATCGAGTAAGTTCACTTTGTAAACCTTCTGTTTACTTTTAAAAGGCTTGCTCTTTAATCCTATCAAGTAATGTCCCACAAGTTGATTTCTTACCATTTTCTCTTTGTCTTTCAGGAACAACTCCAGTAATTTCTTTTTGTCTCCTCTCAGAAACAGCTTTGTTGGTTTAAGATATTCCTTTTGTAAATCCGAGATAAAAAGGCTTTCCAAGTCATTCTTCTTATTTATTATTTGTATGTCCCCTTTTTTAAACTCCAAATTCAAATCAGCCTGAGTTTGCAAATCCAAATTAGCATCCTTTCCCATATCACGCTTGTAGCCTGGTGTTTTTAAGTCCATCTTCAGATCAACATTCAAATCAGCCTATCTCTCTCTTGTATTCAGTAAAAACTCTTCTTCTATAAGGAGTACCCTGTTGGGGGAGATGGGCGGTCATATAAATTTGAATAATAAATAACTTGTTAAGTCCATTTTTATAGTGTCAGACAATCTTAAAAGTAATTTCTGTATACATTGTTCCCAGACAGCTTTGATTTCTTCTATAGTCAAATAATATTGCTCCATTTTAAAAAGTCACTTCTCCTTCAATTGCAATCTTTAGTTAATTTCAAAATCTTCACATATATTTTATAACATTTTAAACAACCTGCAGAAAATATTCTTTCATATCCATCTGGCCCCTTAGCTTTCAAAGGCAACATTCCAGTCCCCCTTTTGCTGTTTTCCAAAAGAATTTTTTTTCTTTTTAATCTTAAAACATACATAAATATTCTTTCATCACAGATAGGAGGAGGTTTTCCTGGTGTAATGAAGCTTGCCCTTCCAGAGGTTCTTAAAGTTCAAAAGATTGGTAATAAGCAATTTCCTAAAGTAATTAAAAAAGGAAGTAGATGAACCCCGTATCTCTGCTAAAGATGCCGAACCACAACATGGTTTTCCCTCAACTCCCAGAGCTCTAAAACCCGCTGGAGATTGCACTTTTGTGATCTCTTCGGGAGGCGAGGAGCTTCTGTATGGAGCAAACTTGTGGGTAATCCTAGTCCTTTCCTTGATCCAGAGAGGGGTTCTGAGGAGTCGATCAGTTCCCGGCTCCTCTTTCCACTTTGGCTGTGTTCAGTCCGCCATATCTTCCCTGGAAGCCCCCAGGGCACTATTTATTTCTGAAGACCTAGAAAAAATGTAAAATCAGCTGAAGACAGCGTTTTAGATTTGAAGATGAGAAGTAAGGAGTGTTTTCCTTTCCTGTTTACTTTTCTTCACAGGTACTAGAACTAAAATATGGTGAAGGAGAGAGATCACAATCATGTTTACTTGTGTAGTTCAAAAGCATGCCATTTTATAAGTCATACTAAGCTTTTCGTCATGTTGATGTTTCTGTTCTTTGCCTTGCCATTGTTAGTGATTTCATAGCTTTTACATGCAAGCAAGCTTAAAAGCTCAGGTGTGAAGCTAGTGTATAATAATCATAGGTTCTGCTTTGAAGATGACTCTTCTATTTAGATTGTCAGAAGAAGTCTCTCTTTGAAGGTGTCTGCTCTTTGAAGGGCTGTGCAGGCCAGTGGAAGGGCAAAGGGCCTTGAATATACCCCCTGGATAGCAGTCTGAATAGGCCCATGGGTTCTTTCCTGCTACTATGGTGAGATATGTTGTGTTTTAATATAAGTTACAGTAATTATGCATATAGGAGGAAAATTAGCATAAGTCTGTTTTAAGTAAAACTATGCTTTTTTTTCTTGGATTATATAAGGAGTCCCACCTGAGAGCTTCTTCCAAATCTTGTAGAAATACCATTTCCTCATCAGTTTTTGCACTGATCTTTGGGCCATGTCTTTAAATACTGTACATCTGTTCTAATTCTTACTACATTCAGTAGCGTAAGATGCAGGCTTGGGTGCTTTTGTCAACATGACAAAAATAGTGTCATGCCATAAGCTTTGTCCCTTTCATACGTGGGTGCAACATCATGATGCACATACAAAAAGGTGCAGGGCTTATGCCTCAATGGCACAATGCATTTGTCATCCCCCCACCTCTCCCTGTTAATGCCTCTGCTACTCTTTTTCTCCTTTCCTTTCTTGCTTTTCACCTCCTCCTCTTTTCACATAACTAAAAGAGGAGGGAAAATGAACAAACTCTCAGAGGGACATAACATTGTATTTAAAAATACTAGCCCGGAAGGATCAGTTCACAGATGAAAACAAGTACAAATCCAATAGAGAGAGGCCTGCAAGATATCAAAGCAGATCAGGGTAGAGCTGTATTTGTAACAAGCCTGTAACATTTAAACTCTTATAAGTATTATGAATAATCCGTAGTTATTTATTAGGACCAAGTATACAGAAATGGGCAAACTTTTAACTCTCCAGAACTCTTCATAAGGTTATTTTTTCAATAAAGCTGCCCCTAGGCTCCTTCATCACTACTTTCCAAAACTTGGATGTGGATCTTGTATTCTCCCAGGTTTTCAGAAATGTAGGGCAGCAAAGACCCAGAAGGTTAATGTTAAACTCTGAGCCACATATTAAATTTCTGTTTAGCCTCTCCTTTCAATTAACTTTCTGGTTTTACTTATTTGTTCTTAGAGCCTAAACATTCAGTTGACTTCCTCATCAATATTGACACAAATTATTTGAAATAGTTTGAAAAACTGAACCTCTTTTCATTTTTTATGTATCTTGTTTACAACAGCTGGGAATATTATGTGCATGATGCTCCGCGGATCGTCTTGGACAAGCTGGAGAAGTGTGGTTATCGGGTGATCAGCATGACAGGAGTGGGGCAGACATTGGTGTGGTGTCTTCACAAAGAAATGACAGAGAACTCTGATTTTCTCCCTCACCAAAATATTGCTGTAAACCACCCAGCATAAGCCTGAGATTGCATTGCTCATTTTCAGGCATTTTGAAGCAAGACTTTATCAGAACCTGGCTTTAAAAACACAGGCACTGCTACAAGATTGTTCTAGGAAATGTGGGTGGCCCCATTAGCTTCACAGCTTGGGGGGCTGGAACTTTCCTAAAGAGATGAATCTTTATTAAGCATTATTTCAGGTGCCAATCTGAAACTGGCCATGTTACGGTAGTTATCTCCACTTTAATTATTGAGCAATGACAATTTGGCATTAAATCCACTATATTAATAACAGTCTCAGGCTAGATCAGGTGTGACACAGTAGTGAAGTATGATCATGCATAAAATAGCTGTTACATTGATAGGAATATTGTTACCACACAAATTTATCTCTATTGATTACATGATATGCTTACATACTACAGTGTTCCCATTCAAGAGTGTGACTAGAATCTTTAGATTGTGGTATGTGGTTTTTCCATTATCTGTACATGTATGTCCTGAAATAGTAGAGAAAAGATTTATAAATATTCCCGTATCAGTTTTTAATTGTACCAAGTTGCCCTTTCATTGTTGGGATTATTTATACTATGTCTGCTGAAAACCATTCCTAAAGTAGATGGTAAACTAATAAAACAATTTAATAAAACCAACCTAACATTGTCTCTCAAATTGTTTGTTACCAGGCAGTTTTAAAACACCACTAAATTCTGTAAAATATCAGTTGACAACCATATTAAATCTTGAGCAAAAATCTGAAGTAATGGGTATCCAAAAGGGTTACACTAATATAAAATATACAACTTAAATATTGGCAGGTAATGGAACTAATACACTGATCTAGTGCAGCTTTTCTCCCTCATTCAAGGAACTATGTTAGTTTCACATTGTTTTATTGCTGAACTGGAAGTGTCAAATAATTAACCCCCTTTGCATCTGAAATTATTGTTGTTTAGATTGCATTGCCAATACCGATAGATGGTTCAGTTTCCTTGCGATATGGGTGGCTATAAATGACCACCAGTAGTGGTTAGAGTCCTAGATAAGAATTGGGGAAATGGGTCAGATCACAACTCAGCCTTGAAGCTGGGCTGGCCACCAGCTTTCAGCCAAATGTATCTCACAGATTTATTACGAAGATAAAAATTAGGTAACTATAGAACTCTTTTAAACACAAGAGCACGTTAAATCTAACAAATAAGTAGATTTACAAAGAATATGTTGGAGAGAAGAGCATGGTATGCCTTTAAAATTATATCAGTCTGTAGAGTTACCATGAGTAGAAAACATTTTCTATCATAGGAAATGTGCTGTAGAGCTCCTATTGTTTCAATGAGTAGAGAAACTTGGTTATCAACAACTAAGGATATGGTTTTTCAAGAAGGCAGATTTGCCACTGTAAATTCCAATTGTCAGAGTAATTTAAGCAATACTTTGAGATTCTTGAAATAGATTTTCACTTTGTATATCTCCTTAATCAGGGTGATCAGTTATTCTTCCGAGAAATCTACAGCAGTTTTTAAGAAGATTTTGCTTCAATAGTTTTTATTGATTTAAGAATTATAAGCAAAAATGCATGATAATGCCACTTCCTCTTCTACTATGTACAAGACTCTTCTTCATCTTCCTGTTTCATCTGTTCAATTAGCTTCTGTCTCTCAGCAGCTTGGCGCATCCGCATCATCACAAGACTTTCATAATCCCTCTCAGAGACTACTGAACCCTGTGGAAAAAAGCGACTGCAGTTAGTCTCAGAAGCTCCATTAGCTCTTTCATTAGTAATTCTGTTATTCTGGGTGAAATATTGAAAGCATCACCACAACACAAGAGTAACTTTCAGAAGTCTATAGAAATGCAAAATCTACAGTTAGGGCAGCTGTAATATTACTAATTGATGTATACTGGCAATATATTTGGCCCTCAGCAAGTACTTTTCTTGGCATTTTCAGCTGAGCTTAGACTTTATAGATATTAAAACTACTCTTAACAAACAAAACAAACCTTGCACAGAACATAGCATTATTCATCAGGCAGAAAAGTGATAAAAAGGAAATATATCTCCTATTGTATGTGCCAATATGTTTAATAGTCATTGTTGTTTATTCGTTCAGTCGCTTCCGACTCTTCGTGACTTCATGGACCAGCCCACGCCAGAGCTTCCTGTCGGCTGTCGCCACCCCCAGCTCCCCCACAGTTCAGTCCGTCACCTCCAGAATATCATCCATCCATCTTGCCCTTGGTCGGCCCCTCTTCCTTTTGCCTTCCACTTTCCCTAGCATCAGCTTCTTCTCCAGGGTATCCTGTCCTCTCATTATGTGGCCAAAGTACTTCAGTTTTGCCTTTAATATCATTCCCTCAAGTGAGCAGTCTGGCTTTATTTCCTGGAGAATGGACTGGTTTGATCTTGCAGTCCAAGGCACTCTCAGAATTTTCCTTCAATACCACAGTTCAAAAGCATCTATCTTCCTTCGCTCAGCCTTCCTTATGGTCCAGCTCTCGCAGCCATAGGTTACTACAGGGTTAATAGTCGTACATATTCAAAATTAAGTAGCTTAAGATCCCAGATTCTAAACAGCGTTGATATTTAGAACAAATTACTCTAAAGATTTTATTTATAAAGTATACTACTTTTTAGAAAAGCTTATAGCTGTTTCAAAAAACAGTGAGTTGTTAAAAGCATTGCTGTATTACTTCTTGAACCTACAGTATACAAGCCAGATGACCTTTCCTGGTGGATATACAGGTAGTCCTTGACCTATAACCATTCGTTCAGTGACTGTTCAAAGTTATGATGGAGATGAATGAATGGTGATTACGACTGCTCCTTGGAGTTCTGGCCGTCCCAGCACCCCCCCGTCATGTGGTCGTGATCTGGGCGCTTGGCAACCTGTTCGCACTTACGACCAGTTGCCAAGTGCCCCGCAATCACATGATCGCCATTTGCAACCTTCCCTGCCAGCTTCCCCAGAAAGAATCGCCCTGACCCACAATGCACCTCTGTGCAACCTCCCCAACCCACATGGCACCTCTCTCGCACCCTCACCGACCCACGTGGTGCCTCTTGTGCACCCCCATTATCGACTTTGGTTGTGGGAAGCTGGCAGGAAGTTGCCTCGCCTAACAATCGTGAGATTCAGTTAATGATGGCAATGATTAAGATTCAGTTAATGAGGGACTGCAGGGATTGCTGTCGCTAAACTATGTGGTTGCTCCTTATGACCGCATCGCTTAGTGATGGAAATTCCAGTCCCAATTGCCATTGTAAGTTGAGGACTACCTGTATGTATGCCTTCAAGCCTGAAAAGTCTTTGGAGGATTTCTGAGGGAGCTGTAGAAAAGAAACAGACAAACCTAGCTAAGAGACAGGCCAATACAATGTGTGGAACTATAGTCTAGAACAGTGTTTCTCAACCTTGTCGGCTTTTTAAGATGTGTGGACCAACTCCCAGAATTCCCTAGCCAGCATGCTGGCTAGGGAATTCTGGGAGTTGAAGTCCATATATCTTAAAAAGCCGACAAGGTTGAGAAACACTGGCCAGGAAGACAAATTACCCATAGAAACTTTGGTGCATTTGGAAAAGGTGGGATGGGGGAGCCAACGCTATATTCTATTTCTTTCCAGAGAAGATTTTGGAGGCACCCTGTAGTTATACAAGGGGATGGAGTCTGTTTCCTGGCAAACATACACCACTGCATTTCACTCACAAAATTAGGGTACCAGGCCCACCCTCATTAAGACTATTAAAAACCAAACAAAAATGAAGAAAACTGAATAATCTACCAGTGCTCTAATTCCACAAAAAGGACTTTGGTTTTCCTTTTGGACTGGGTCTGGGGTGTGGTACAAATGAAGTGCCATAGAACAAATGTAATGGCTGAAAGGAGGAAACGGAATGCCAAGATAGGTCTAACATGGCAATTTGCTATAAAGTTCATATATATATGGAAAGTGCTATGAGATTGTATGTTGGTTTTGCTTTAACTCTGCTAGCATTCATGTTGGCATAAACATCTTACATCTGGGTAAGTTTTCTCCTATGATGGAACTCATTACCACAGGATACAGGATTGAGAGATTAAATCATATTTTAGGATTAAGATTACGGCAGCAGGCCTAACATAATAGATACTAGGAATGATTTAAATTATAGCTTGCAAGCAGTGATTTTCTCAATATCAGATGCTATGCAAAAAGCAGCAGTAAATGGCTATCACCACATTGTCCAGAGGCATCTACCTGACAGAAGCTGACCTAGATCTTTTAGGATAGGTGAAGTTCTTTATTCCATGTTCTCTCATCACCTACACATGCTACATAAGCAAAAGCATACATCATTCTCATATGTATGTATGTATGTGTATTTTTGTTAATTATCTGACTAATAAGATTAGTTGAAGAGCTCCATATGGAGAAGAGAAGAAACTGGATTACATCAGTTCCAAATTTACTCACATGGTCTTGTAAGAAAGTGTTGCTATAGAATCTATATAATGGAGAAGTCTGAGTAGTGGAATTACAGAATGTTGATTCTACTTGTTTTGTTGGATATTAAATACAATTTAATAGGGGTGGCGTGGTGGTGTAACGGTTAAGACTACCGACTGTCAAACGAAAGGATGGCAGGTCGGCAGGTTGAGACCCGGAAGCACCGTGTAACGGGGTGAGCTCCCGTTCTCGCCCAGCTGCTGCCAACCTAGCAGTTTGAAAGCACGTACAAATGCAAGTAGATAAATAGGTACCACTCCGGTGGGAAGGAAACAGCGTTCCGGGCGCCTCGGCGTTTAGTCATGCTGGCCACATGACCACGGAAGCGTCTATGGACAATGCTGGCTCCCTCGGCCAAGAATCGGAGATGAGCGCCGCCCCCTAGAGTCGGATACGACTGGAAGGGGAAACCTTACTTTACCTAAATACAATTTAGGAAATCTTAATGTAGGAACATTATTTCCAAGATAGAAAGATATTGGTACAATTTGTCTTGTCCTTTTCTTGCTATCTAAGGAAGCAGCTAATTAATTTTGATACTGGAGTTCTCTTTATATGAATATTTACAATAGGCATTTGACCTGTGATAAATGAAAGTGATATGATATTCCTTTGTTAAAGTTAAGGTATTGAATCCTTTGCTCCTAGAGCTATTAAGAAACCGCATTAGTACTTCCTGTTATATTGCAGTAACAGGAAATTTATCCTGGCTGCAAGGAAATTAGACCTTTATACACAGTGCCACACTGCAGACATTCCTGATTTTAGGCTGAGAATGTAACACAGCAAGTTTCATAGATGAGCAAGGATTGAAACAGTCTTCAGGGTATCTACAGCTACGAGAGCATACTGATTCTCATTAAGGTGTCTGGAAAAAAAATTCTTTACATAAGTTAATGAAGGCAAGATTAACTGATTACCGGATCAGAAAAATAAATTAGAATTTATCTTGTTGATAGGCCAACAATGTTGATTCAAGTCTCATTTTGATTGATGTTGACAATAGGAAAGAAGGATGAAAGAAGAATAACCTTTTAAGAAAATAAACTACTATAAGGTTCTTACAAAAAGATGATGTTAAAAACAGCCAGAGGAAAGAAAATACTTGAAGAAATAGCTGAAAAGTTGTTATTGAATCCAGGAAAATTCAGCTTTTTAATACCACAGAGAGAAGATAAGATCAAGTTCAATGGAGAAGCAAAAGAATTAGACAAAAACATGGGCAAAGACAACTTATTTTTTCCTAACCGTTTACCATGTTATTGGATGTAAGTAAGTTACCACCACTAGAATTCTATGTCTTATTGCCCCATACTATTTCAATAGGGGACGAAGAGAAGGGAGGAAGAGACATTCTATTTGCAGCCATATGTGAAATTACATAAATCTCTCATATTTGGAGCTTGGCCAACAGAACTAAATTTGCTAGTTGCTCTTTCATTTCCGTATCTGTACCTTCTTCCAGCAACACTCCTGAAGAAAAAAATCAAAGTGGTTCCAGTGTTCCATAGCAGCTCTGATTTCTCTTGAGGCAAATACATGGGCTGATGCTTCAGAGTCATACACACCTATTTCCTGCAACCTAGGCAATTAGCTAATAGTATAAATCCCAGTTTCTGATGTGACTGAGTCAGCAAGGGCTTGGCACAGAACACACACACACACGAATTACCACCCAGAAAACATACGAGTGGCTGAGCGAGAAGTGAAAAGTAACACTGAAGGAAAGGTGCTTGAAACAAAGAAATATGAAAATATGCTATGATCTTTCAACTACTGCCAAGGAACAAAACCACAATGTGCATTGAACTGGATGTGCTTCCTTCTGTGTTCCCCACTTGGCTGCTTCTCTATTGGTCCATCTCACCGTAAGTATTAATTCTAAATTTCGTTCTGTTTAAAGCTCAAAGCCACAGTTACTTAATTTATAAATCCTTCAGGTATTTTTGCGAATAGACGCCTATCTCTCAGGAGCCAATACTGAACTTTTCACAGGAAATTCAATACTTTCTGTTATTGTGATAGTTCACTCTAGGATCCAGGTGAAGTGTTGTACAAGTACTTCTACTTTAATTCAACTTTGATTCATCAGCACATTTTGGAAGCCATGACACAGAATACCTTTCCATAGTAAAGATGGGCTAACGTAGGGATGGCAGGCCACAAATAAGAAACAATGGAGATTTTCATATGCTCTTTAACTGCCTAGCCACTGAATACAATGGGCGTCAGCTGGTTGATGCAAATGGAGAGAAACGTCACAGTCTGACAAGTAGAAGATGGGGAAGATAACTTATTGATATGCTGGTCAGCTGGAGCAAGCCCAGGTTAGACATTAGTTTTTGACCTTAAGAAGAGGCATGAAGAAATAAAAGCTAAAAGTAAAAGGCCTACTGGAAATCCCTTATAGACTTTTTGCATGAAACAGAAAGAAATGCACTTATGATTTGTGGTTTTGATGATTAGAAAAAAAACCCCTAGATAATAGAAAAAAGAGCTTTTCTTTTTGTAACTACAGAGTAAGAGATAACTTTGTAATCATAATTGTATTTGCTAGAAAGAAAATAGGAAGCGGCTTCTTTCTATTTCTTCTCATCTTTTTTTCCTGCACCTTTGTCTTTGTATTTTTTCTTCCTTTTCCATTTCTTTCTTTACTCTATATTAGTTTTTATTTTTTTAAAGTGTGTGTGTGTGTGTGTATATATGTATATGTATATGTGTGTGTGTGTGTGTGTGTGTATGTATGTATGTGTATATATATATATATATATATATATATATATATATAAAGTGAAAGGCCTGATGAGCAGAACAAGTAAAGCTGTTGTAAGTTTACAGAGCAACAACAGGGAAAATAGGAACTGAAGTGAGTGTGAGGAAGTGGAGAGACACACACACACTTATAAAAAGCTGTGGAAGAGACTGTGGAAACGGGGATAACAAAGGAGGAGGCTTGAGTGTAGAATAGGGGAGATATAATCTAATGAAATAGAAAGATGACCTGAACCAAAGCAAAAGCAACTTTACCAATATGGTATAGGTTGGGGAATAAGCTCACTCCCAAAGAATGCCATACTTTTTGCCACTGCAGGTAGAATTTAAACTTATGATGCTTATCAAGTTTATAAGGACTGGACTAACTGTAAATGTCTAGCTAGGTGGCAGCACCCAGCCAACTAAGCAGAGTTGAGCCTGGTTAATATTGGATGGGAGACCACCAGGAAATACTAAAGTTGAACAGGGAAGTAGAAAAATATCCTAGAAGAAAGCAATAGCTCATCACTTTTGTATTGTTGCTGGGAAAACTACATAGACATGTCCAAGAAGTCAAAAGGAATCGAGCTTGACTTGAAAGAGCCTCTATTGTAATTCTGTGAATTTGGATTTTGAATAAGCATTCAGGGGAGTAAGAGAATAAAAGAACCTGGAGTTTATTAATTGCAAATACCTTGTAGGTCTTGTATTGTGCTTAGATATAAATGCATACCAAATAAAAATACTAGTAATAAAACTTTTAATTCTGAAATACATTTTCTACTGGCTGTTAGTTTTAAGATGTTTTAAGATTTAGCCTGATTTCCTGGGCAATGAGAATTATCATGAAAATCACCTCTGGTGCATTCCTTACACCAGTGCTTTCTAAAGTGCCGCCGTTGCTGACACACCAACGGCGGCGGCATGCGCGGGGGCGTGCACGGCGGCAATGCGGGGACGGGGGCGTGCATGGCGGTGGCGGCAGCAGCCTCCGCTAAAATGCAGAAGCGCTGATGGTGCGCCGCTGCAGCTGCCGTGCACACCCCCACTGCCGCTTCCGGGTTGTGTGGCGACACACCAGACTGTGTGTCGCGACACACAGTTTGGAAAGCTGTGCCTTACACGTTCCTTCTTTCTTTCAAAGATGCCAGCAAGTCTTAATTTTGAATACACAAAGCTGCTTGTTAATGTCTTTTTTTTTCCTGCTAGCGAATAGAAGAAAGGGGCTCACTGACTCCAGGAGCCTCAGTTGACCTGAAGACTATCGATCAGTTGGCAAACACCATTTTTTACTGCTTCTCTCAACATGGACACATGGCGGAGAGGATCTATCAGGTCCTCTGGTTTCTTCAAGCGGCTCTCACTCAGGAGGCATAAGAAACTGGGCGATCAGGCTATTATTTTGAACCAGAACAGCCAAACATTAGACTCCAATGAACAGTATGACAAAAAGAAGTTCCCAAGAAATTTTAAAAAAAAGCCAGACCATTTTTCATGTCAAAGTGAACAAAACCTTGCCGCTAAAACACAGCCGCCTCCCAAACCACCTCGCTTGTATCTGGACAGTGCCAGCTGCCCCAGCATAATAAACCACAGAGCATCTTCCTCGATAGAAATCTCCTTTTTAAGCACTTCCTGCTATTTTCATAAGGCTACTCAAACACCGCCAGACCTATTTTACAAGGACCAAACCATGAACTCTGAAATTCTCTCCAAGCACAGTAAGCCGCCCCTTGATCCATCAGACCCTTTCTTTTCCTTCACACTAGACTTGGGGCCCTCACTCCTGGACGATGTTTTACAAACACTCAGAAAACAGAATTTACTATTAAATTAACTGGAATTCTCACTAAAACTAAGGAATTAATCATACTGGCTCTTCTGATTCATGGACTAAGTTACTTTTGGTTCTTTTTAAAATTGGCCTTTTCCTGTAAGAAAACTGTGTCATCTCTTAGAAGTTATTATTAATCTTCCTTTTCTATTTCATTTTGATGAGCAGGCAATATACTTGCTATATTTGGACCAATCAGAAATCCTAGAGCATATATGCATGTGCAAGAGAATGGGTGGTTTTGGCAGCAGGCTCTGTATCTTATGGAATGTATGGATTTGTTTGGGTAAAATAATCTTAAATATCTCAGAGGCCAGCTGTTGTAGATAAGGCTACTTTAGACATAGACGGCAAGAGTCCTGATCTATCAATAAGTGAAATGGAAACTCTGAATATGTTTATCTTCCTTTGTGCCAATACAGAGTTTCTCTAATTTCTTCCTTCAACATGGGGGGATGGAATTATATTAATAACTGCATCTGCATCATACTATGAATATAAAATGTGAAAGAGAAAGTATATACTAATCGTTATTAAACCAATTTATTTTATTTCCTTTGTACCTTCTTTAATTTCCAGTGACAAGTATTCATCTAACAGCGTAAATGGGGAAAATCTTAGTATTACCCTTTCCAGGCTGGCACCTTTAAAAGTGTTGGGCTGCAGCTTCTAATAGTCCCACCCAACTTGATCATTGCTGTGATGAAACAAATCTGAAAGGTGTTAGATTGGGAAGAAAGGCTGCCCTACTATATCAACTACTATATCTGCTGCCAGCAATCATTTGCAGGCATCAGAGTGGTTTACAGTAAGCATCAGTTAAAGAAGCAAAAAGCTGGCACGAGGAAGCCATAGTTTCAGAAGAAAGCAGCGAGTGACCTCATCCAAACTGGATCAGACCAAAATAAAAGCAGCTGCATTAGGCAAACCTAAACATGACTAATGCCATATATATCTCACAGAATTAATACTTCTACTGAATTCTGAACTCCACCTACTGCTGCATACTTAAGAATATGACTGCACCATCAAGATAAAGATGAATTGTGACAAGAATTCCTAATATACAAAGGGCTTCCATTGTTGCTTCAACTTCAGGCTGATATGAATAAGTCGGTGTCAGAAGTGAACTCACATATATTTGCTCAGGATGATAGTAAGTATAGTCAGCCTTTGCCATTTCTTCAGTCTTCTAACACACACACACACACACACACACACACTAGCATTATATACCTCAAGGGGATTACCAACAAACAGGTTAAAATCACAAGATGTTTCCTCCTGGGTGCATCAGAATGGCAACATTTACACAATAGACGTATAATTGCCAGCAAATGGACAGATCAACCCTATGGATGGCGGGGAGGGGAGTGCATGGGAGGGATCTGTAGTGAATCAGTTACCTCACAACACCTAGAATAGGAAGTTGTGAGAAGGTATTTTCCCACTGGTTTCTTTGCCCAGTGTAATTGTAAAACTTTTTTCCTCCCATTAAAATCAATGGGATAGAATAAACTGTTTCAGCTCCAAGTCTGGTGTAGCTTGCAGACCCAGCAGGGGAATGAAAGGACTAGTAAAGGTAAAGGTTTTCCCCTGCACAGTCGTGTCCGACTCTAGGGGCCGGTGCTCATCTCCGTTTCTTAGCCGAAGAGCCAGTGCTGTCCGAAGATGCTTCCATGGTCATGTGGCCGGCATGACGCTGTTACCATCCCACCGAAGTGGTACTTATTCATCTACTTGCATTTGCATGCTTTCGAATTGCTAGGTTGGCAAGAGCTGGGGCAAGTGCGGGAGCTCACTGTCACGCGGGGCTTGGGTCTCGAACCGCCAACCTTCCGATCGACAAGCCTGGCGTCTTAACCACTGAGCCATCGTGCCCCCTGACAGGACTTGAGGGCAGGTATTTTTTCAGCTAGTGGGCTCTTTGACATTTTGCATGGCATGTGTGTCCTCACAATAGGTCCATTTGGGATGCTCACCTATTCCACAAAATGGTTGTCATGGTAAATGTGACTTAACTCTAACTAACCGTTTATTACAAAGCAAATTGGTGAGATCTGTTATCCTTTCTATTTATTTTAGTTTTTATTCTTTATTGCCATAATATAGAGAACAGATTGAAGGAAAAACTACCATAACATACAAGGCAGCATAAATATAAAAAGCAAAACACAAAAATAAACAAAAAACAACAAAAGGAAAAAATACATATATTTATATATCGGGGGTCCTTCAGATATTCACTCATGCTCTAATCTGCTCACAGCTTGACTACTACAACATGCTCTACATGGGGTTGCCCTTGAAGACCACCCAGAAGCTTCAACTGGTTCAGAATGCAGTGGTGTGAGCAGTAATGCCTCAGTATAACCATGTAATACCTCTGCTTTGCAAGCTGCATTGTTTGCCAGTCTGCTTCTGGGTGTTAACGAAGGACTACCTATATAAGAGCAACTCAATTTTTAATTGTGCTTTGATCACAATAATAATATTGACTGGTCTTTCCATTATATTTATAAACAGCCAATTTGATGGCAATTCAAACCCCAAGTAACCTTATCTTTTCAGTAAAGTTACATTCCATGGTCAATAAGGCCAATATTCTTCATAAATAAATTCCAAGATTTCAGTACATCATATTAACATCATATTAATATATTTAATCCTTATTTCTCTTCCCAAAATCAAATTAACAACAGTGTGAGAATTAAAAAAATGAGACAACCACAGAAGAGGCCCAAATGATATATACAAAAGCCTCTTCAATACATTATATCTTTCAGCTTAAAGAAGTGAATACAAACCTTTCTGACATATCAACTGTCCAATACATTTGAAAAAGAATCTTTCGATAAATTAATCTCATTTTAAGATCCTAGGAAACATTATGTAATGTTCTTCAAAACATGAGACCATTGGTTAGTTAAAATAGAATATGTTAACTGTTCCAAAATTCTTGCAAATAACTAATCTCTATCTAGATAATAGTCTTCAATTGACTGGAAAAATAAACAGCAGATTTAGAATCTTCCAAGACATTTTCCAGTCATCCAAATAATTTAGGGGCTTCAGAAACTGCTAGCGCATATAATCCATATTGTGAAATAATGTAGGGTCATTCTACAGTTTTAAGTGACCCAAGTTCTTCTTGCAAACCAACTGAGCACTGAACAAATACTTATCTCCTCTGTTATTGCCAGCTGGTTCAGGTGCAATCTACTCCTTCAGGAAAAAAGAGTAGTCTTTTATCTTGTTTTAGCCTAAAAATATACTGATATAAAATACATTTATTTAATTGCTCTTTAGCAGGAAATCTACTGATATATGAACATTGAGTATATGACCTGATTTAAATTGCAATATGTTCAATTAAATTGTTGCTGTGTAGTCAGAAACAAAACTCATGGATCATCTAATAATAGCAGAAAAGAACAGCCCAACCCCTGCAATCTAATAAGGCCTTTATTTATTCAGCACAAGTACCTCACCCCTATAGGCTACATACTTAATTAAAGCTCCTAGTTTTCTTTACCCTTTAGCTTAGACATGTCACATGGCCTCTTGGCAAGATGCATTGTTAATAAAAAGAAACCAAGACAAAATTAGATTTCATAAAATATTTCATAAGAAGCAATAGCTAAAGTCTCCCTTGAATCAACCTTGACTCCTGGTGACTCCATGGATACACCCATGTTTTCTCAGCAACATACGGAAGAGATATGCCATTGTGTTCTTCCTGGATGTTTTTTGAACTTCTCATTCTAACCTGTAGTCCTGGTGAAATCTCATCCAGATCCTAACCAGATTTGATCTGCTTAGCTTTTTTGAGATCAGGCCAGTTGAGCTAGATGCTGCCATCTTATATGACATAATAAGCAATACTCAATATCAGAGTTCTACTACCAAATTATGAGCAAGCAGCAAACAACAACCCAATCAAGGAGAGTACAACACCCCCACCAACACAGGCAGGACAAACCAGGGTATATAAACAGAGAGCAAGTTCCACTCCCTTTTCGCACTGAAGATGTTGCCTAGACTGGCAATGAAACGTCTGCAAGAAAACAACAAGGCTCAGAGAGCACCATGGACTCCACAAGAATTTTTAATTGAAGTCAGTTATTCCTCTTTCTCCCTTAAGAACAGGACTCAACACCAATAATATATATGGGGACTGCTTGTGATAGCTCTGTCAATATTGTAAACAGAAAAAAAATCTTGGCCCCAAACAACCTGTGGTTTCTGCTGGATTCTATCCTGTTGAGTATTACCAGTCATAGCATTCTTTTCTAAAGCATTCTGGACAAGATAAGCTGTGGCAGTAAACACAGCCCTGTGGAACTGGACTAGAACGCCAATCATTGCAGAGCTCTAAATATATCCCAGGTGGAGCTACATAGGCCCCAATAAACCTCAGGGCCACTGAGAGGTAGTTTCTCAGGACTAGCCACTGTGAATTAAGCCCAAATTACTTGTTAGCAAAACAAAGCACACACAAATAAATGCTTCTCCAGAAAAGCTGACAGTATACCTGCTCATTAAGTATATAAGAGCTATTCTTTTTCACCCACATATTGCCGGAAAATTGTATTCAGGTCATGTCTGGAGGGAAAAGGAGGCCAAACTATGGCCAAAGCATCTCTTAAATTTGTTTATTTACATTTGAGCAGAGGCCACAACACACCAGATTGTTAGTTGGGGGATGGGGATAGGAACATGTTCCCCATCTCACTTATGTACAATTCTTGTTGGAAGTAATGGGAGTTGTAGTCAAGGAAGGGCCAATTTGGGGGGAAGGCTACTGTAGAAATATAACACAGATCACATTTAAAATGTATGTTTACCTACTCCTTAGTTTTCCTACAATCACCTAGTTCCATAGGCTTTCTGTCTGTGAGTTCTTCAACAGATTATTTCCTTTTTTTTAAATAAGAATTTTATTAAATTTGAGACAAAGATAAAAACTACAAAAAAGCAAAACTACAAAAAGGAAAAAAAGGGAAAAATAGTGTAAAACACAAGAAAAAAGAATTTTAGAGCTTACATACAAAGGTGACTTCCGACTTTCAACAGCAAGAATATACACCAATTTCCATAATCAATCCCTTACTCTAAATCAAACCAAGATCACATTATTTCTATAAATCCTTCCATTAGCACATATACAAATCACTAATGCAATTGCTCCTTCCCCTTATATATTATATTATATTATATTATATTATATTATATTATATTATATTATATTATATTATTATATATATATATATATATATATATATATATATATAAATCAGTTTCCCTCCCCCATAAGACAACATTTAATTATTTCCTTCCTGCCACTATTCTATATATTTCTGTCCACTATAATAAAAATCAAATTATAAAATTAACAAAAATCCAGTAAATCTTAATCCAAATCATTAAAGAGAAATGAAATCATAATAACTTCATTATCCATCCAATTGCACATTCTTAAATTTTTACCCAACTTCAAAATAAACCAGGACATTTACATATCTCCCTATTACAACCAGGGGCGTAGTGGCTCAGCTGTTAAGACTCCAGGCTTGTCGATCGGAAGATCGCAAGTTCGGAGGTTCGAATCCCTAGCCCTGTGTGAGGGAGTGAGCTCCCGCACTAGCTCCAGCTCTTGCCAACCTAGCAATTCGAAAGCATGCAAATGCAAGTAGATGAATAGGTACCACTTCAGTGGGTAGATAACAGCGTTCCGTGCGTGTCATGAGGCCACATGACCGTGGAACCGCCTTTGGACAGCACTGGCTCTTCGGCTAACAAAGGGAGATGGGCACAGCCCCTAGAGTCGGACACGACTGCACAAATGTGCGGGGGGAACCTTTACCTTTACCTATTACAACCAAGGCATTTTTCTTGCAGAATCAACAGATTATTTCCTAATAGTGTCAAATACATGGCAGATATAAAGTCAAAATAAATGAACATTTAAAAATAAAACATTATATTTGCAGACATATTTATATTTCACAAAAAACACATTTTTTTGCCATCAACAGAAGAGAAAGAGCTATCATGTTAGAAACCATAGAACAAATCTGTCTTTATAAATGCTATTTTAAAGGGTCTATAAGCCTATATAGTATATTTGGAGATATGAAAATATAGTTATTTAAGAGGAATTACATTTCAGGGAGGTTGTACCTGAGATCAGTTTCATACTGCATATTTTAAAAAGTGCATTAAATTAATCAGTCCCCTAAAAATATTGAGAGTTTTCAATAATTAGAGGCATAATGCTTATTCTGAGTATAGGGGTGAGGTAACTATGGCCCATAGTTGGAAAAGGTGTGGTCCACAGAAGACAAGAGAAGCCGTGTTGTTTCCCTTGTGGCAAATCGGCTTGAGATAGCTGGGAAGGGAGGGGGACGTAAATCTGCAGTCCACATGTACATGCATGCAGCCCTGAATCTGGTAACACTCTTTAGCATCAGATTGCCCAACCTCTGTTCTAAAGCATGAGTTCTCAGTATAAGGAACCTCTGAGGAGGACTTGTTTATCCCTACTCCCTTACCTGAAATATCTATCATGTACATCTGTTTCCAAGGCTCACATTTCTTCAGCTGCTCCTATATTTCTTCAGTAACCAACCCCAACAGAGTAAATGCTGTGGATATTTCACTCCACATTTTTAATTAGCAGTAATTCTATTAACTCTAGCATTGTGGGTTTACATGAATCCCAAACTGAAGACAAATTTTTATTTGTTTCAGTTAGAATAAATCTTAAAAGAAAAACTTGTAAGTGGCTTAAAGAATGCCTTCCAAATCAGAAATATAAAGAATGAGAATATGTGGCTAACACTCTTACTGACTACATGTAAAATCAGATTATACTTTAAAAGAGAACAAAAGCAGCTTGTATTGTTACCTGGGATATCTGTGGATGAATAGTGCCATCAGCAAACACAGTGCTATTCTGTGGTTGACCCTCTAGCCAGGTGATTTTTAAAGGATTGTCTGTTAGGCCAACTTCATTCTTCACTGCCATCTCCTAACAAATAAAAACAGCCAACATTGTGTGATCATCTGTATTTCATCGATCCTTGCTCCTGTAATCAAGCCAAGCAAACAGAAGAACAGGCTGCAGGCAAAGTAATTGAACAGCTGTTTGAAAAAGAACTGAGAAGCTCAGTCCAGGCTTGCTCAGAGTTCCCCCCTAAGCTCCCAAATTAGTTCATATCATTTCATATCATAGGACATCAACTGACAGTAGAAGGACAAGAATCCAGTAGGCTATATCATTTTACAATATATTGGTAATTCTTTCCACAGACCCCAATATCTACCAACAGATATTAATAGATACCTATATCAAATAGGAGGGCATTTTTACAAGCAGATTAAAAAATATAATAATATTAATGACATTTACCTACAGAGGTACTTGAAGATGGCTTCTCAACTATTGTAAGCACTTTGTATTTTACTTGCAGTAACTTCACTAAAGACCAGTCCTATACAGGTAGTCCTCGTTTAGTGACTGCCTCAGACAGTGACTGTTTGCAGTTACAATGGTGATGAAAAAGTAACTTTGCAACCAATGCCCGCATTTACAGCCTTTGCAGTGTCTTTCTCTTAGTCATGTGTTCACCATTAAAGTCAGTTAGTAGATGTTGTCCTGTGCCTGACCCATTTTATTTCTTCCCTCCCCCCTCACAGAGCAGAGAGATTGCCTAAACAAGCTATCTCTTCCAGAGCTTGTTTTCTCTGCAGTGTAGCGCATCCCTAAAAAGTGCTAAGGGCAAGTTAAGAAGCTCAGCTCTGTGACCTTAATTAGTTGATAAGAGCCCTCCCATTGGCTTGCACTGCTGCCTGACACTGACAAAACCCAAATCAGTTTCACACAAAAGGCTTTTGTTTGCCTAAGCAGCTGCCTTGCAGCCACCAGCACACTAGACAAACAGCCAATGCTAGTGCATTCCTTTCGATGTGTATTTCCCACTGTCTGCCCCACTCTCTTATAATCCCTTCCTCTCCAATGAATGTAGATATAAACATTAATTCTCTTGTTGCTAATTATCCCAGCACCGGGGTGAACATTCCAAAATTTATTTATCTATTTATTATTTAAATTTATATCACCGCCCATCTCCCCCAACTGGGGGACTCTGGGCGGTTTACGATAAAATCAAAAGTTAAAAATATAAATATAAAATTACAATAATCAGTATAAATAGAATAGATAGATATAAAATCCAAGGGCTAATAGGTCTCAAATAATAGGGAGGGCAGTATGGCACCAGCCACCCCCAGGCGGAGCTATTGACCTTCCCATCCCAGGCAAGGCGGCAGAACCAGGTTTTCAGATCTTTCCTAAAGGTCGGGAGTGAGGAAACCCGCCTCAGCTCCGGGGGCAAGATATTCCAAAGGGCGGGCTCCACTGCAGAGAAGGCCCACCTCCTGGACCCCGCTAGATGGAATTCCTTTGCTGATGGGGTCCATAGTATGCCCTCTCTGCATGACCGGGTGGGGCGGGTCAATGTTCTGGGGATGAGAGGGTCCCTCAGGTAACCTGGTCCCATGCCATGTAGGGTTTTAAAGGTGATAACCAACACCTTGAATTGGACCCGGAAGCAAACTGGTACCCAATGCAGCTCGCGCAGCAGTGGTGTTATATGTGCCGTCCTAAGATTGCTTGCGTGGCCGCATTCTGGACCAGCTGAAGCTTCCGGATACTCTTCAGGGGTAGCCCCACGTAGAGCGCACTGCAAGAGTCTATATGGGAGATGACAAGGGCATGAGTGACCATTCGGAGGGCATCTCGGTTAAGGAATGGGTGTAACTGACACACAATCCAAAGCTGTGCAAAGGCCCTCCTGGCCACGACTGCCACCTGCTCTTCGAGCAGGAGTCATGAGTCCAGGAGGACCCCCAAGTTCTGCACTGGTTCCGAATGGGGTAGTGTAATGATATGAAGTTTTATTGTTCAGTTTATATGAATATAAATATATATATAAAATCATAGTTTTAATAGAACCATAAACTGTTTATGAACTCACTGGGGTGTTCAAATTGCTGGTATGCATGAAATGAGGAATGTGTGTTATCAACAACAGATAACAGTTGGCACAGATAGTGGGTGTAAGGAGAACGTACTGAACAAGAAAGGCAAGGTCAGAACGTTCTGCTCAACTGGCTGTGACGTATACAATTTTGACACTGGCTGTGACATATACAGTTTTGACACTGACTCTGACGTAAATTTGGATTTAACATCAGCTATAAAAAGGATGACCTGCAATTGCAGTTAGAGGTGCGAGACTCTCCAATGGGAGCAGGGGACGCCCTGAATGTCTGACTCTCAGCCCACTCTAATACGTTTGGCCAACTGTTAGGAGTGGGATGTAAGTATCTAGTAAGATGCTAGTCCTGTAACTGTTGTTAGTATCGATGAGATACTGTTAAGAAAACTTTGGTCCTGTAACTGTTGTTAGTATCGATGAGATACTGTTAAGAAGGCTGAAAAGGTGAATGCAAATAGCAACTTGGATAGCCTAGTGAGGCATTATTATTTATATTAAGTTGATGGTTAACCTAATGTATTATTATAATAAGTTTTAGAAGATCTTGTAATTTTATCCATTTATTATTTTATTATTTTCTAATTGTAAATACTTGCTTTGCTTTCTGTCTGAATAACACAAGAATAAAAGAACTATTATTGAACTTTACATGGAGTAAGTTGTACTCATTAAAGTGGATTTTATGACAGTAGTGCCACCCCATCCAGAACCAGGGTTGACAACTTTCTGGATACTGAGAGGCCATCAATCCACAGCCACTCCGTCTTACCAGGGTTCACTTGAAACCTGTTGTTCCCCATCCAGACCCCCACAGCCCCCAGGCACTGAGATAGGGTGGTGACCGCATCACTTACTTCACCCGGGATGGAGATATACAATTGAGTATCATCAGCATATTGATGATACCTCATCCCGTGGAGACGGATGATCTCACCCAGTGGTTTCATTTAGATGTTAAATAGGAGAGGAGAGAGAACCAAACCCTGTGGCACCCCACAGAAGAGGGGTCGCGGGTCAGATCTCTCCCCTCCTATTACCACCGATTGGGAACGGCCCTGGAGGGAGGTGAACCAGCACAAAATTATGCCGCCCACCCCCAACTCCCTGAGCCGCCCCAAAAGGATACCATGGTCGATGGTATCGAAAGCCGCTGAGAGATCCAAGAGAGCCAGGATGGATGCACTCCCTCCATCCCACTCCTGCCAGAGATCATCCATAAGTGCGACCAATGCAGTCTCCGTCCCATATCCTGGCCTGAAACCTGACTGAAAGGGGTCTAGATAATCTGTTTCCTCCAGAATCCTCTGGAGTTGCAACACCACCACTTTCTCAACCACCTTTCCCAAAAAGGGAAGGTGGGAGACAGGACGAAAATTGTCCAGGATAGTAGGGTCCAAGGATGGTTTCTTGAGGAGGGGGTGTACCAGCGCCTCCTTAAAGGCATCCGGAAACACCCCCTCCCCCAAGGATGTATTTGTCAGGGTATACCCAGACATTGTATTAAGAATTTTACTGCAGTGAAGAAGGTAGCACAGCTGAGAGCACTGAACAATTAGCTCTGAGGAAACTGAGGAGCTAATTGCATACACCTGAATCAATCACCACTGAATGACTTAGCAAAGTTACATGGATATAAGGCAGTTGGGAGGAATCCATATTGCTGGGTGTTGTAAGAGTTGCTGGATGGTTTATTGCTGTGTATAGTTTGTTAAAAAGTATTTTGCCTGTGTATATATATTTGTATTTAGTAAAGTCTGTATATAAGTCACAGACTCGAAGCAAATTTTTGTTCTGAACCACTCTTGGGTTGCACCAACCACGCTACTCTGACAGCATTAACCATAGCCTGGACCCAACCACACGTCACCTCCTTGGCCGATTTTCCCAGCCAGGAAGGGCACGGGTCTAGATGGCATGTGGTGGCATTTACAGTCTGGAGGATCCTGTCCACTTCCTCAGGCCCAACAGGATCAAACCGTTCCCAGATAACAGGGTAAGTACATTCCCCCGGCATCTCTCCGGACTGTGCCTCACGCTTAAGAGTCCAACTTAGAATGGATCTGAGCGATTTTATCTTGCAGATGCTCCGAGAATTCTTCTGGCGGGGAAGTGGGAGAAAAAGGGCTATAAGATTTGCCCTTTTACCCGGCTTCCTTGTGAGTTGAGTTCCCGAAACCTTCCCCACTGTTTGGGCTCACCTGGCCGTTTGGGGTCATATCCTTCTGATGCTGTAAAGCAAAGGAAAGCTGAAGTAAAACCGTAAGCACAGTCGCGGTCATGTGATTTTCACTTAGCAACCGCTTCGCTTAATGACCGAGTCGTTGGAACCAATTGCGGTGGCTAAATGAGGACTATCTGTACATTGTGCTGTTCAAATGGCCTAGTAACATGCAGAGTTTCTGGGCCAGCCCTGAAGAAAAGCTCCCACTTGGTGCACTATGTTTCATCACCATTGTAACTGCGAACAGTCGCTGTCTGAGGCAGTCACTAAACAAGGACTACCTGTATAGGACTGGTCTTTAGTGAAGTTACTGCAAGTAAAATACAAACTGCTTACAATATTGCTTGAGTGAAATTGTGAGCCAACTGCAACGAAATTTCATTCTATTGTGCACTTGTATAGTGTATAGTGGGATGACAATAAAGTTATTATTCTATTCTATTCTATAATAGTTGAGAAACCATCTTCAAGTACCTCTGTAGGTAAATGTCATTAATATTATTATGGAAGGGGCTTTTTTTTCTGATATAACTGGTAATGTAGCAGTAGCATCACCCTCTGCAACATGCGGACTCAGCCAGGGAAGAAGCAAGTTGACTGCCACCAGCTCTCCATGGTGCCATGATACCACACAAATATGATACTCATAAAAATCTATTCTCAACATCATAATAATGATAACAACTGGATTACAATCTATAGGCAGTCCTCACTTAATGACAGTAATTGGGACTGGCAACTCTGTCGCTAAGCGACGTAGTCGTAAATTGCGCCGACTTATGATGGCAGTTCCAGTTGCCATTGTTAAGCAAATCCTACAGAGTTGTTAGGCGTGATGTCATGTGATCTCCATTTGCGACCTCCTGCTGGCTTCCCCATTGACTTTGCTTGTGAAGGTCGCAAATGGGAATCACATGACTGCAGGATGTTGTGGCCCTTGTAATTGTGAACTGGATGCCAAGCACCCAAATCGCAATCACATAATCGTGGGTATGCAGTGATGGCTGCAACTATGAGGACAAGTCGTAAGTCTCCTCGTTCAGCGCCGTCGTAACTTTGAATGGTCGCTGAATGAGCGGTCATTAAACAAGATCTACCTGTACATTATAATGCTATCTTCTTCAATAATTGCCTGCAGAACCTCTTGCATTAGGGTAGCTATTGTGGTACATTTTGATATTTCTAAGTTAAAATACAAACAAAAATAACTTACAGCAGCTTTCACTGTAGCAAATTCCACAACTGCACTTCCAGCCTTCTTGTTTGAGATTAGCAAATTAAGAATTTCACCATACTATCAGAATTAAGAAGAAATGTAAAATAAGATGTAGGCCTAAAAAAACAATATATTCTAAAACTTGATCTGAGGACTAGAAGCTAACTCCTGTGACAACTGGACTTACAGAGAATGTATGGACAGAGGATGTTTAGCCTTGAGAAGAAATGACTGTGGGGGAATATTATGACTTTCAAGTATCTGAGGGGTGATAAAGAAAAAGGTCAAGATGACGTCTTTACTGTTCCAGATGAATGCAGGACACAAAATAATGGATTTAAGTTACAAAGGGCAGATATTTTGAATATTAAGAAAAATTTCCAAACATTAAAAGCCATTTGACCGAGGAGAGCTAGGCTCCCATTCACTGCACGTGTTCAAGTAAGAGACAAAACAGCCATCTCTTAAGAGATGCTTTCATTTGCACTCCTGTATTTAACAGAGGGTTGGACAATGGCCATTTGTAACTATAATTAGATGAAAGCTCTGGCCAAAGACTTTCTACAATATAGATAGGAAAAGCACTGTAGTGAGATTAGGATAAATGACAGCTAATCTTATTTGTGTTGCAATGTATTATATAGAATCCTTTTAAGAATGCTATGCTGAGTTTTCAGATATTTTACTATAGGAGACACTGATTTGCACAGGCAATGTTATGGTTCAGATATGATACAGACTCTAAGAAAGTTCAAAGACGACAGCAACCACCACCACCACAAAAATAATATATATGCTGCCAGACTCCTAGCGATTCTGGGCAGTTTACAAATTGTTAAAAACATTTTAAAACAAGGAAAAAACAAAAAACAAAAAGTATATAGATAGCAGAAATGACAAACCAGATGAGAACAAATTTAAAAAAGAAAAATGGCAGTTTCAAGCCTTGCAGAACAAGCTCATAAGATGCAAATAACAGAGTAGTATTCAGCCTAGTTCATTTTTTTCTCCACCAGCAAAAATAATGTAGTTTTCTAAGGTAAAACAAAGTCTAAACAAAGTGCCAGCCAAGTTATCCTAGTGCAAGAATGGGCAGTGTGTGGCCCTTCAAAAGTTAATGGACAGCAACTTCTACTGATCATTCTAGCTAGGGCTGATGGAGAGCTGAACATCATTGGGAAGACCATATTTTTCCCACACCTGGCCTCAGCAGTTGCTCCAGAAGTATTTATTTTTTTAATTTTTATCCCGCCTTTATTATTTTTATAAATAACTCAAGGCGGCGAACATACCTAATACTCCTTCCTCCTCCTATTTTCCCCACAACCACCACTCTATATTAATAGTAACAAAGCAAGAGATTATGTGAATAAAATATTATTCACCTTAACATTTGATAGTTCTGCTTCACTAACAGTTCCTATAGCATCCCTTAAACATGTTAAGTCCTTGAAGTGGCTGGCCCAACGCAAATCAGTCTTTCAACTAGAAAAGTATTTAACAACTTTCTTGCCCCAATATCTCAGAAGAGCTTTTACTACAGCTCATTTCGACAAATTAGACTCTATGGTAAGATATGGGAGGTTCCAAGGAGTTCCATACGAAGAAAGATTATGTATTTGTGGTGCCCCAGCTGTTGAAGAAATCACACATATCTTATTTGATTGCAAATTATACTCTGTAGAAAGGACTGACCACCTAGATTTATATTTAAAAAACAAAAAATACTGGAGCAGCCAGCAGAAACTTTCTCATTTTTTACAGGGAAAGAACCAGCTCATTACTAGCAAGACTCTTCATATCAAAAGCAAGTTTAGAGAAGACAGATTACTTAGACCAGATTGGAGTTGACTGTAGGGGTGATGGTTTGATATGAATTCATATTACAGTTTTACTTTTATCTACTTGTATGCTTATAATGGCTTTTTATTTTATTTTATTTCATACCTGATATGGTCAAAGGACTAAATCAATAAAGTATCTATCTATTAACAGTTCCTATCATATTGTATAGTTTATATGTTTTACTTCACCCTCAGGACAGGAACTATACATTTATTTCTTATGCTCACAAGATGTGTCCTAGGCTAGATTATTTTTTATCTCCTCTTCATTATTGGAATATGTTTTAGATTCTTCTATTCATCCTCTTCTTATATCTGATCATGCTCCTCTTAACCCTTCAATTTAAAAAGCTTAAGCCAGTTCATGGAAGGCGGTATTTTGTTCCTTCTTTGTTATAAGTGGAGAGCTTTTTGAGTAGGTGGTGGTGTGTGCGGTGGCAGCAGCGACGGCAGCGGCGCGCCATCAGCGCTTCCGGGTTTTAGTGCGAAACACGAGGCCACCATGCACGCCGTTGCCGTTGGTGTGTTGCCAACGGCGGGACTTTGGAAAGCACTGTATTAGACAATTCACCTTACAATTTTTTGAAATTAATTATGATTCATCCACTCTACATACTGTATAGGACACTTATAAGGCCTGTATGTGAGGTCATGTTATTGCTGGTGCTTTTTTAAGAGAAAAAAGATCTTCTGCATCAACAGCTAGAAAATTTGGTTAAAGAGAGATTGCTAGATTATGCAAAAGATCCTATGGAGCAGGCCTATAGTGCATTTGTATTAGCCAAGAGACGTTAGAAATTAATACATATTATACAATGCCTTCCTTTGGTAACTCATCTGGAAAAGATTTATAATTATCACGGCATGATCTCATTGGTTTATGAAGAAATTTACATTAAACGTCTTTGCTTATTCTTACAGAAGGGCCATAATTATACAGAACAAGCAGCTTGCATTCTGGTGGACCTTCTCTTATAATGAACAGACATACGCTAGTGCATTTAGCCTGTCTGCTTAGCTATCCCCACTACTGCATATAGCTAAACAATCCCCAAATGCATTGCTTAAATGCTCTCCTATCCAAGATGCCAAACAAGACAGAATTCAAAAGCCAAGAACAGATCTTGGACTTCAGTCCTAGTTCAGAAAGAAAATAAGCCAGGATTCTTAGTTCAAATGATAGGTCAAATTGAATGCACCAGCATATAGTTCATTCAAGCCAAGCCAGAATACACCAAAAGCCTAGTTTACTGTTCCATATGAATGTGATTAAAATTAGGTAAAGCCAACTAAGATAAGAAGACATTTTAGAACAGGACCTTTTGTAGAATTTGCAGGAGAACTTCCTTTGAGTAACCTCCTTTAGTTTCATCTTCTTTCTTGCACTTCCATCGTAGCTGATGGAGAAAAGTCACAAATTAGTTTCACATAGTTCAGGGTCCAAGGTCTACTATATATCAATACCTGCCATTTAGTTTTATTTCTATGATACTATAAATACAATTAATTAGAATTTTTACAGATACTGAATGAATTTTCACAGATACTGAATGAATTTTCACTTTGCCTAAGAAGAGGCATATGGAAGAACGCACAATTTAGAATAACAAAAAGTTATTACATACACCAAGTAGCATCTGGAAATCTGTCAATATTCCAAGTCACAGAGACTTAACTTCTAATTACCTTCATCCTAGTGCCTAGATTCTAGATTAAAGTGCAAGGAACACATTAAGGTGAAGTAAGTGACAATTCCAATAAGGAGCGGGGATGCCAAGGGCAGGCCAGCTTTCTGGGAGGCTGCAGGCGATCCATGTGGCTTCTATTGATGGAATGATAAATTAGCTGTTCATCTTTCTTCATAGCTCAAATTTTTGGGGATGTCTTACTTTGAGCTTGGGTGTTCCTGTGCCATTCCTTCCATACCCATCTTGTTTACCTCAAAGAAGAAAATCAAATGAAATGAAAATTACGATTACAATAGTTTTGAAGATAAAAAAGAATATCCTTTTTTGCTAAACAAAATCTTAAAGCAATTCAGTGTTCTAGTTCACCTTACACTATTTTATCTCTAATGTAAAGTATTCTATTATAGACAAAGTTTACACTATCCTGATATACAAGTCAAAGGATGTCTTAATTTATTCAGTATTCCCATAGACGGAGCATCATTGTCAGTAAGAATGGAAAAAAAACACCTTAGGGAAATGGGAATGGCAGAAAGACTAATGATGACTGAAAAACTAATCCTTCATGTCAACCAACACTGAAGAAACTGCAACAAATATCACAAAGCTTTTGATTAACATTCATTAAACTAATTCTCATTTCCTCACTGTCTAAAGTCATATATGAAATAAATGTTACAGGGTAAGACCTGCAATCCTGTACACATTTACTTTGGAAAAAGTTCTAGCGAAATCAAGGAAACTTACTTTTGAATGGAAACTAAGGTTCTATGATGGATTGCCCAATTTAACTCTGTTTTTTTAAAACCTCATGTCAGGATGAAGGCAAAATATTCTATCTCTAAAATTCAGGCAAAAGCTCTGCCCTTGCCTGGCCTTACTTCGTATTCGCTCCTTCTCAAGCTGGATTTGTTCCTGGATGAGTTTTTGTTGTTCCTCCAATTGGCGAGATCCCTCTTCACGTAACCGTTGGATCTGGGATGAGCAGCAGAAAAGAAAAATCCTGGCAATATTGCTTAAAAGACTGGCTCTAATAAAAGAATCTAGCCTTTCACAGTTTTGGGGGGGAAACTGTCATAAGAAGTTGACTAATCATCTGTCTAGCTCCACATTCTATTTACTGATCACAATTAAACAAGGTAAAGAGCTTTTTTTTAAAGTGTGAAGTATGAACATAGAAAACTGTCTATATTGTCAGATTATCTGATCATCTTGCTTAGTAATCTCTACATTTACTGGGGGAGTTTTCCTAGGTTTGCAATCAGACGTTCTATTGGAAGATGCAAAGGACTGAAATCTGGAACCTTATCCATACAAAGCATGTACTCTCCACTAAATTAAATAATACATATCTTTGTGCTGTGCTTTGAAGCCTGAAATGCAAAGATATTTTAACTAGCATTGTTTATTTTGTATAATTCAATAAAGTTCTCCACCGCTGTTATTGAACAGAAATATATCAACCAATGTATTTTGTATAAAATATTATCTGTTTGCCACAATTACCTTACCTCTTGCTCCAACGTCCTAGTTATCTCAATCTCTTCCTCCTTGCTAACCCGGGAGTGAGCTTCCCTTTCCCGAGCTTCAAGATCTACAGCAAAGCACAACAACTGACTGCAGAGTTGTTTAGTTTTCAATGGTTTTCATATGTACAATTAAGAGAAAAATTCAATATAGATAAAAAGTACCAGGTACAGAACATTGTAAAACAGAATTTGAAAATGAATTATGTACAAATGATGAACATGTGATTGCTAAAATGCATAAACATCTCCCCTTGTGGGGGGAAATGGGCGGTGATATAAATCAAACAATAAATAAAAATAAATAAATAAACTTTTGTTGAGATTTGGAACTGAAGAAGAACAAGTTAAAGAGTGTATGATAAAATGGGCCAAGAACTTTGGTTACAATATTCAAATGAATCAATGGGAGAGAATGTAGCCAAAAGGTTTGAAATTCACCTTGTCTTATAATTTAAAAGAGAATTTTTATAAAATGATGTACCGTTGGTATATGTCACCGTCTAGGATGTATAAAGGTACTTCTAACTACTGTTGGAAATGTGAAAAGCATGAAGGGATATTTTATTATGCATGGTAGGAATGTGAAAAGTACTGGACACAAATACATACGATGCAACAAATTTTAAAAATTAATATTCAGATGAAACCAGAACTTTTTTGTACTAGGATTTATGGATACGCAATTAGAAAGGACTCATGGACGATTGGTTTTGTATATGGTAACTGCAGCAATATGCACAAAGATGGAAAAATACAGAAGTACCCACAATGGAGGAGTGGACCGTGAAGATGGCAGAATTTGCAGAAATGGCAAAATTGACCCGTTTGATTAGGGACTAAACAGCAAGTACTTTTATAAAAGATTGGAAACCTTTTTGCTGAAAATCGACAAAAATGAGCTGGTGACTTTCTGGATTTGCTGATTAAAAAGTGTTGAATATGGGAAGAAGGGAACTATAATGTAAATCTAAAGGGGGCAGAAATGATAAAAGTTTGTATCTGCTGTATAGAAGACCGGAAGCCATGTTTTTAGCTTCCTTTTCTCTTTTTCCTCTTTCTTTCTTTATCTGTACTTTCTAGCACTTTTTCCTTTATTTTTTTCCACTTTTTCTTTATATACTCATTCTTGTTTATCTTTTATGAAAAAAATTCAATAAAAATAAATATATATAAAAAAAGATCTACAGCAAAGTAAGACCATAAACTTAGCATTTTTTAAAAAATGTAACAAGATAAAACTATTTAAATTGCAAGGGTGCTTCACTGTACCTATAGTCTTAATGGTACATAAATATGTAATTTTAATGAAAAGAAATGAACTGTATATATATATCATTATTGCAAGGATGCCAAAATCTTGGAATTTATTTTCTTAATAAAAAAAAAATCTAAGTCTACATACCAAGCTTGACTTTCTTCCTTCTTTCATCAAGTTTCTGGGTCCTTTCTGCTGCTTGTTTCTTGGCTTTCTTCACTCTATCATAGGCTGCCTGGAGAAAAAAAACAGGACAAAACACATTGAAAGAAAGTAAGAATTACAATCACCTCTTTACAAATATTAAATTCATCTACTTGAATTGTTGATAGTTCCATATATTTCTGTACCTTTCATTACCAAAGAATAAAAAAGAAGAAAGGGGAAGTAATTGAGGATATATTAGTGAGGGAAGAACTGTAAAAGGATTCTATATACAGACAAGTGAAATAACAATGTTATTTTTATAGGATGTCTAAGTATGCATTTGATTCACTAATAAATTTAGTTTTAGACATCTATGGAAGTCGGCACAGAACTGAATGTCCAGTGTTAAACATATGAAGACATTAAACAAATATGAAAAGTTGGGGGGGAATGCAGAGGAAATGTTGCCTTATCTGCCTGTTTTATGTTGTGTTTTCCTGAGCCTTTCTCTCTCTACTGTTCCTTCCTGAAAAGTGTGCAGGAAGATGGCTACTCCTGTATAATAGCAACAGAAAGCAAGTATTCTGTTCTTCATCATGAGAAACAAATCCATATTATGGATGCATTCTTTCCTTAAAGGATCCATAGTTTGTTAAAAACACATGTGAGAGACAGATGGTTGACAGTATACCTCTTACTCCTGGGTATAACTCTGCCCCTCACAATTTAAGATAAGATGCTTCTGGTGAACTAAGAAGGGGCGTTCCACATACAAGCAAGTAGTTGCTGACAATGAAGCAATCTGGGTAGCTGAAGCAATCTGGGCATCTGAGCAGTAGCTAAAAGAAGTGCATGAGGTTTCTTGCTTGTCCAATCACTCATTTGCAATGGCAAAACTAAATAATATTTGCATTTGTAACACAGAATCAAACCACTTACCCTTGCTGCTGCATCTGTTAGAACTGTTAATGCCTGAGACAACTGATGGAAGAGCTCAGCTACAGGGCAGAACATAATAGTGTAAAAAAAGCATAATAGTATAGGGAAATTCATATCATTTTGGATATGTATCATTTTATTCACTTTACTTGGATAAAAGATTTAACACAACTGGACCAAGCATCATATAACATCTGAAATTAAATCTATACAGTAAGGCTTATTTTAGAATTTAGAATCACCCCATCTCTTAAAACTCAATTTGGTATTGTTGTTTGTTGAGTTACTAATTTCTAAGTTTATAGCTAATTGAAGACAAAAACTCCAAAGTCCCACACCCTTTAGTATTTCAGTTTTTTCACAAATAAATGTGATATTTCAATTCCCCCCCAAAAAAATACACTTAAAGGGACCAACTCATCCTCACAGGCAAGAACAATTCAAGACTGGCTTGGCTGGCCTCTGAAGTGGGAGAGGAAAAGAACTGGAGTGAGAAGGCTGCTCTCCAGGTAGAAGGCAGAGAGTGGGAGGAAGAATAAACCCCCTCCCCGCACTGGAATTCAGGAGGCCCTCTTTCCCATAACCGTTTTTCCCCCCAACATGGCCCTGGGGCCAGACTTGTCTTAATGACAGACCATTTGATAAGACATTTACATTGATGGGATGGATATGTTAGTGATGATCCAGGTATGTGTGCAGGTTTTGACCCTCACTAAATTAAAGACTAATCTGACAGGCTCCTTGGCAATGATGATGGCAGTGTCAGTGGCAAAGATCATTGGTAAGGTAGGCCTTTGAGGTGACCTATTAGGACAGGGCTTTCCAAAGTGCCGCCGCTGGCGACACACCAGCGGCGGCGGTGGTGGCAGTGCGGCGGCGGTGCGGGGGGGCGTGCGGTGGCACATGCGTGCATGGCGGCGGCAGCCTCCGCTAAAACGCGGAAGCACTGATCCCGCGCCACTGCTGCTGCCGCCGTGCACGCACGCGCCGCCGCTTCCGGGTGGTGTGGTGACACACCACGCTGTGTTTGGCGACACACTTTTGTGTCGCGACACACAGTTTGGAAAGCTCTGTATTAGGAGAACCTATAAGGATCTCACTGGATCTTTCTCATCAGCAAACTGTTAGAGCTGCTGGACCAGCGTGAGAGCAAGCTATGGAGCTGCACCAACTAAACTATTGACAACTGTTCAGCACTGCAGATCAATTGTCATAATTGCCGCTGCTCAGCAGTTTCATGGCAGCACTAGTGGTGCTGGCTCTGCTCTTCTCTTAAGCATCAGTGGCAGCTTCTCCTGTCAGAGCAACCTTGTAGCAAACGTGACAGCAGCCCTGGGTTGCCTACTGTCTACATAGTGGAGAGTGTGAGCACCTGGATGATGGTGTTGAGCAACAGTGAGAGCAGGATCAGACCGGTAATGCTGTGGGAAAACCAGTCTACATCCAATGACTGTCTTGCAACCTGTCTCACAGAAAACTGCCATCTTTCCTCACACTCACTGTTACTGATTTCAGAAGAACTGTTACATGCATTATTTCTATCTTCCCATCATGGCATATGGTGATATGTCTTTAAGTGGGGCTGGTTTAGCAAAGGCCTATTATAAAAAGGTAAAGGTTCCCCCAGCACATTTGTGCAGTCGTGTCTGACTCTACACGCAGGGCTAGGGATTCGAACTTCCGAACTTGCGATCTTCCGATCGACAAGCATGGCGTCTTACCCGCTCAGCCACCACGCCCCTTTTAAGGCCTATTATACAGCTGCCATAATAAGTGGATTTTATTTTTATATAGTACTATAGCTCTGACTGTGTCAGGGGCTTGCATGTAGGTATTTTATGTGATTTGACTGCTGTGTCTGGCTGATTCCTGGCAATACACTGATTTGTTGAAGCTAGTATTGTTTCAACCTTAAATCTTGAACCTGCATACAAGCAATTTGGAGCCTCCCCCAGCAGATGCTACACCCATTGCTTCAGTTGGTACCATATAGTGGACTTTTTGAACAGTGTAAACTGTAGATTTTTGCTATCTGTGCTGGATGATTGGTATAGTGGGGACATAACTGTTTGCTGTTCCCCCCAACCAAAAGGTGGGCAGCTGACAGTGGCTCTCCAGCTTTTCCCAATCACCTCAACTTATAGTCACAGTCGCGGCATTTAACATCCAGTCTGAGAATGGGGAAGAGTATAGGGCGGTGTGATTGAGAAGTAGAGAGTGCAATAGTTGGTTGGGGTCAAGGATAGTTCTTCAAACTGAACCTGAAAATAAATCAGCAATGTGCACTGAAGAGGTGTTACATGATCCAATCATTAGCAGGCAAATAAATTAGAAAACAACCTGTTAGCTAGTTGCATCACAAGCCCAAGAGAGAAAGACCAATAAATGCCTTTGGTTTTGAAAGTTCTTCTCTTTATGAAGAACCACAAAGAAACTGCTACACAAAATACTTCATCTACCCGCAGTACATCCATAAACCTATTTATGCTATTTGGATAACAAAAATTTATTTGGAAAAAAACTATTCACTCCTGATGGATCGCATGGGAAACAGTAAAAAGGAGAGTATGGCAGATTTTATGAAGGGTATCCATACCTGCTTTGGGATTATCTGGATGTTTATCTGGATGACAGGTCAGGGCCTTCTGTCTGTAGGCTTTCTTGATCTGTAGCAGAAAGAAGATGGAATGAACAGTATGATCAGATCAGCTGACTACAGCAACTTTCAAAGTGATGGTCAATAGCAAACATCAACTCACTGAAAAGTGATAGAAATTGTTTTAAAAATTGGCAAACATTTATTTTTGTTGCCCAAGCATATCTGCCCAAACATGTCAGTCTTTGATAGATTACAGTATAATAATAAAAAAAAACAACGTACTGATATTTTCCAAATATACGATTTAATTGCAATGGAAGGTCCATTTTTTTCAGGCTGAAATGGATTAGTATTTAGATTACAATATTTAGGATAAATTGAAACATTTAATATAGAAAATCTTTACTTCTAAACAGAGACTTATGTTATGCTAAAGAGAGACAACTGGATGAATCAAGGTGGACAAAACACAGATAGACATGTCAATATCCATGAGGGTTACTTAACACTTTTCCTTTATTAAAGTTTCAGACAGTAAACCTGAGAAGGATGGAAGGCAAATCTGTACTACTAATCCGTACTGCAGTGAATATGTCCTTGGGACTTGGAATCAATCAAGTCTCTTTGATAAATATCCCTGAATATTTGGGAAGATGCAACTTATCTATCCTATATAACTGTTTCTTGCAGAGAAATCAGGGGGATATAACTCAGCTGTAAACATCTGGACTGTAGTTGCTCAGGAAAACAAAACAAATAAAATATTTGGCAAGGTAATTTTCTTGGCTGCTACCATTTCTGATACTGACAAACTGGAAAAGGCAATGACATTTGACCCAAAACTACTAAATACAATGATTAAGCTTTATTTCATATAGCATTCAAGAACGGAAACATGTCTGTATGTACTCTCTGTGTCACTGTTATGAGTAGGAGATAAAATTACACCTATTCCAAGTATGGCACTCATACTTTTATAAACTTCTAACTTGCTCCATCATTTTTAAGATAACAAAATTACCTTTAACCCATAGAGTTCTGCAACTCCTAATTAAACCTGTATATTGACAATCAGTGTTAGCTCTAATCACAGGTAAGTGGCCCTCATTATCATTTTTGTGTATCCAACATAGGCAAACACAGACAAATCTGTGGTTAAAGGTTTCACACTTTCATGGTACTTGATGTTTTAAAAATATTTTAAACACACAAAATGACAGGCAGGATTTTGTGCATGCATAAAGTAATTTTTTTCAGTCTCAGTATCAATCGTTATTTGGCTGGAACTTTTGTGAATAATGAGGGCTGGGTATATTTGTATGAATGATTTTCAATCTGTTCTGCTTTCAACAAAACTTTTTAGAACTATCTGCCTGAAAAGAAATTTAGGAAATATTTTGGGCTATATATTTGGCAAATAAAGGATCTATGAACCTAATTGTTGTGAATAAATTCAAAATTGTAGCTGCATATCTGTGGGCAGATCAGGAGCAGTTGAAAATCTGGATTTGAAAGACATTTATTTTATTGATTTTATCAGGGAGATACTCCCAAGTTTCCTAATCCTCAGGCAAAAGCCATGCTGACTGCATCTTATAAGAATTATAAAGGAAATATATGGAACACCTTATATTTCCTATGTCCAGAATTGTATCTCAGTTTAGGTTGTTGGGTCAGATGATTTTTTTCATCTCAATTCCAGCATTATGCTTCTGTGATATTAAAAACTATGAATTTCTTTATACATATATAAATTAAAAAATCACTTCCATTCATTTTATTAACTGTAATATTCTCTATCAGGAAAGGAAACTGAATCAAAACTTATTCTGATAGCATATTAATACCCAGCTACCAATATACTATCCAAATGTTTATGATACTTTAGCACCATCTAATGGAACACATGAGTACTGTCTTACAAAAAGTAACTGTGCTCCATGCATAGGTAGTCCTTGGTTAACAATGGCAATTGGAACTGGAATTTCTATCGCTAAGCAACGCCGTCGTAAAGCACGACATCACATGACCGTGTTGCTTAGCGACAGCAGTTCCCAGTTGCCGTTGTTAAGTGAATCCAAAGTCGTTAAGCGAGGACGTCATATGGTTGCCATTTGTGACCCCCCGACTGCTTCCCTGTTGACTTTGATTGTAGGAAGTTGGCAAAGAAGATCGCAAATGGTAACCATGTGACTGTGGGACACTGCAATGTTGTAGCATGAGCCATCGCAATCATGTGACCACGGGGAAGCTGCGACAGCTGGAACTTTTACAAAAACTGGCTCATTTTCTTGGGAGGGGAGAGTCTATCTTTCCCATTTCTTCTAGAGCCTGGTATGGGAGGAAGAATTAACAGCATATCATAAATATGTATGGCAAAAGTATATATCATGATATGTTATACCAACTCAAAGCAAGCATTTAATACTGGAGCGAATGTGGACCACAATGGTGCTTTCCTTTGTCTGCTTGTCTCTCTTGTGTTGTCATATACATCCTCTTTCAAACTCCATCAGTCTCCCTATTGTTCTTTCTTCTTCTCATACATGAGTGAGGGAGGGAATGTGTTTAGAGGAAAAAAACACTGGAGAAAGGCTGAGGAGAAAGCCAGCGTGGCCGTGTTCTGGAAGTTGTGGTTCCTAACGTTTCGCCAGCATCTGTGGCCAGCATCTTCAGAGGGCAGGAGCACAGATAGAAGCAAAATCTCAGAGATTTTGCTTCTATCTGTGCTCCTGCCCTCTGAAGATGCTGGCCACAGATGCTGGCGAAACGTTAGGAACCACAACTTCCAGAACACGGCCACACAGCCCGGAAGACCCACAACAGCCATCGAACTCCGGCCGTGAAAGCCTTCGACAATACATAGAAAGCCAGCCACAAACCAAAATCTTTGCACAGTCTCCATCACCCTATTAACTTGCCATAGGACAGAGGGAGAAGCTTATCAGTGCTACCTGAGAACACTGGGATTTCTAGCTCTGTAGAAGGAATAGAAAAGACAGCATATCCCATTTCAGGTCCAGACTATTCGAACAGAGGCTCTTGCAAGTACAAAAACCTCCAAGTGGGGGTGACAAAACTGAGTAGAGAACAAAACCTAAGTGATCTGCTGACAGAAGTATCCAATTTAGGGAAATCCAAAAAGGAGGTGACTGAGCTCTGAGACATATTTGGTCAGGGCTCAATGAACTGATGAGTTAAAATAATAGAATCACATTTTCTAGAAGACGAAACAAATTGATATCTTACGGTTTTTCGGGGGGCAAATACAAGATCTTATTATTTATTTATTTATTATTTCAACTTTTATCACCGCACCAACTCCCCCAAAGGGGAGGGCTTTTCAGGGCTGCTGGGGGCAGAAGGAGAAATTTTGATTTAAAAAACTGACATGGAGAAAAGAATTAAAATATTTACCCATTTACCCATCTGCCCTGCACTTGTTTTGATCCTTAAAAGATGGATTTGTTAAAATAATCTTAAGCATCTTTATACAGGCCTTAATCCTTCAATGTTCAGCAAGGCTTATTTTTTAATGACATATCCATGGAACTTGGTCAGTGAAAAAGGAGATAAGAGAAAAACAGGCAGCTTTTTCTGTAGGTCAATGATTCTTTCAATGAAAACTGATTTCCCCACCCTAATCTAAAGCAAATCTAAACCCACCCAATCATTTTTTTATTTTTGCAGATCTACTTTTTATTTATTTATTTCATTAAACTACCAACACTGTACAACCTCTGCTGGTAATGATTGTTATATATTCCAATTTACATTATTTAGCAGTTTTATAAGTATGCCTAGAAACATAACTAGGGGACACAATTTATAGGGGACACAATTAAGATTATGTCTCCTACAGTCTTTCTATGGGCATCGTCAGTCATTGTGGAAACAGGATGCTGGACCACATAGACTTTTGATCTGATCCCATACAACTCTTCTTAAAATTTGTTTTTTCCTACAACCTTATGGATCCCATGGGGAGCCTGTGAGGTGGCTATACTGTTTATGTGATTGTTATTCTCCTGCAATCTTGGTTTTAATTGTTTTAATCACTGTTCTATTGTTTTAATTGTTGGTGGTGATTGTATGCCCCCCAGATTCACATTCAGTGAGATGGGCGGTTATATAAATTTGCTAAATAAATTAATAAATAAGTATTTTCCAATGAGATCTGGATCAACCATGGCTTCACAAGAATACTGATCTAAAGTGCAGGGCATCATAATCCTCAGGAACTGGAGGCAGTCATTGTGCAGTTTTGACAAAGTAAATATTGGGGGCTAGCCCTGTTCCCAAGCTCCCCAACGGCTAACACTCTTCTCCACAAAGCTTGTCCTGGGTCTTGTTTCTCAAGCCGTCTAAAGCGCGACCGAATATTGGTACAGCACCATTAACGTATGGCGAAGCTAATAACCAATGAAGAATCCCCATACAGTACTGGTCAATGGTCGGGCCTTGATGTAGATACGAGTCCCGGCGCATTTTAAACAAGTTTGTTCAATAGCCCCATTTACTCCAGTAGCAATTACACCGCGGTAAGCCTACTTAGGACCGTTTTTCGCTCCGTGGGCCGTTTCCATCTGCACTGGACCGCGACCCCCATTTGCCCTCGCCAGCAACGACCGGGAATGATGGAAGTTGGAATCAAATGCACCTGGAGGCCCCAGAGCTCACTCATCGGCGGGACCTCTAGGAAGAGGTTATTACGTCTGGTTTATGTATGGCTTGTAAAACGCCGGCAATTTCAAAGCGTACGCTGCTTCCCGGACCGCCTCTAACTTCTATCAAACGGCGTTCCGAGGTACGGTCTCCCTTCCCCCAGCTCGGGCCTTCCTGACCTCTTTATCCGTCGCTTTCTCGCCCACTCCCAAAAGCGCGTACAGGTCCAACTCCAGCAGTTCTTTATCAACCGCCATTTCCCTCAGACTTTCTTCTTCAAACTGTTCCGGGCCGGGATTATTCGCTCGAGGTTTCTCCCTCCCCCACCCCTTCGCCCCGATAGCGATTTGGCTTCTGGGAAACGTAGACTTTTCTCTTTAGAATGTCTTCTTCTCCAGACGGAAGGTGGGAGTCACGTGAACTACAATCCCCACAATGCCAGTTCGGTACTCGGCATCGTCACTCAATTAAAAATTCCGGAGCAATGGTTGGAGAAATCGCCGAAACCCCAGAAGGCACTGCGTCACGGAGAGTGGGTGGGGAAGAGTCTCGTTGGGAAATGTAGTCACTGTATTGCATGTCACCCACTTAGACACCGGGATCGTAGAAGGGATGTAAGTACATACCAGTCGTCGCCTGCGATAGAAGGAGCAGTAGCAAGACTTTGAAAAAGGCAGAAAAGGCCTGCTGGATTAGATTAGATTATGCTAAAGTTGCCTTAATCTTTTCCTTTCTCGTAGGCATCTTGGAGTAACCTTCCCCAATCTAACGCCCTCCTAATGTGTTGCACTACAACTCCGGTATTTCCCAATATGACTTGTAGTTTTACATACCTAGCTGGACATGATGGGAATTTTGGTCTGATGCATCTTTAGGGGTAACAGGTTTGAGAAGTTTATTATAGGGGAGTGTGCTGATTTGTTTCCCTAATTCACCATGGCAGTGTGCAGGTACTTGAGTGCAGTTTGGTGTTTCATTTCCAGATGATAAATTCCCAAACATTTGAGGACAGGCGTTGCTTTGCTTTTAGTTGCTTTGAGATCTGGCTACCTGAGGGACCGTCTCGTCCCCATTACATCGACCCGTCCCACCCGATCATGCAGAGAGGGCATGTTGCGGACCCCATCTGTAAGAGAATTTCATCTGACGGGGTCCAGGAAACGGGCCTTCTCTGCAGCAGCTCCCGCCCTCTGGAATATCCTTCCCCCAGAGGTACGGCAGGCCCCATCTCTTATGGCCTTCTGAAAACAACTAAAGACCTAGTTTTGCCAGCTTGCTTGGGGCCGGAGGGGAAGCAGCCACTCCTGGGGATGGCTGGCGCCCTAAGATATACATGAGCGGCATTAAAACTGTCATTGCCATCTGGATTTTGTTTTATCTTTTCTACTCTATATTTATATTTGTATTTGATATTATGAATGTATTAATATATTTTAATGTTTTATTTTTACTGTAAACCGCCCAGAGTCGCCCCCCTTCGGGGGGGGGGGGAGATGGGCGGTAGCAAAATTTGATAAATAAAAATATTCCTTGCACTTCCACTCCTGAATGTCACTAACGTTCAGCTGAAGGTGGGATTCTCTTCTGCCTCTTCTTCCTCATCACCATCAGTTTCATGATTGGCCCACTTCTTTTAAGAGAGAAAGAGAGGGAATAATAATAATATCTTATTAAATTTATATGCCACCTGACTTCCAGCTACTCTGGAAGGGTAAGTCAATGCTAAAGAGGTGGAAGAAAGGGAAGGAGAGAAAAAATTCTAAAAGTAAATACGTATCTTTTAAAAAATACTTAATGTAATGATCATAAGTGATGGCTAGTGTCCTCTTTTTTCCTTTCAATAACGTTTTGTGCTGTTTTGTTCTGTTGTGAATAGAACATACTCTTTGGAAGAGACTATTGTATGTTGATTGGCAGTGGGTCTGCTTCTGAATGTTATAAAGATAAAATGATCTACAGCAACTGGCTAGGAATTATGGGATTAACACATTTGGAAGATACTGGGTTGGGAAAGGCTAATCTCTGAATTTTTGTATTTTCTCTGTGATATTAACTGTTATTAGATAACCAAATACATAAGTAAAGGTAAAGGTTTCCCCTGCACAGTCGTGTCCGACTCTAGGGGCTGGTGCTCATCTCCGTTTGTTAGCCGAAGAGCCAGCATTGTCCGAAGACACTTCCGCGGTCATGTGGCCGGCATGATGTATGCGGAACGCTGTTACCTACCCACTAAAGTGGTACCTATTAATCTACTTGCATTTGCATGCTTTCGAATTGCTAGGTTGGCAAGAGCTGGGGCGAGTGCGGGAGCTCACTCCGTCACGCGGGGCTAGGGATTCGAACCTCCGAACTTGCGATGTTCCGATCGACAAGCCTGACGTCTCACCTGCTGAGCCATTGCGCCCCCTAATATATAGTAATATATATTACCAAATATATAGTAAAGTTTTTATTATGGAAGCAAAACCGATTATCACTATAACCTCTATAGTAGATCATGTTTTCATTGAATCATTACCAGCATTTTTTAACTACACTTCACTCTTACTCTTTGTCCTATCTCTGAAAAGAAGAACAATGGGATAGCTGCTTGTAGACAAAATAGAATCACTTGTCCCCATTGATATTTTTTGTGAAAACTGTGAGTACCAACTCATTTGGCTCGCGTCATGGATAACCGGTGTTATGGCTGTGCATCCAAGTTTACTATCTTCAAGAAACAGGCAAGTTTTTCTTCACTAAACTCTCTGTCAGCATTGCAGGCACTGAACGTGATAAATCTGTGTTGAGAGAAATGAAGTCTCATACAGTAAAATGTGGAATTCTCTTCCAGTAGAGTTCACCCAGATTTCATGGTTCAGATTCATGCTTCTTTTGGTCCATGTAGTCAGTTTTAGTTATTTTAATATTTTCAGTTATTTTAATATTTTACATTTTATTTGTTTTATGGATTTTTTGGTTCTGTATGCCACCCAGAGTCTGTTGGAGTCGGGTGGCTGTAACAAATTTGAATGAATAAATAAATGATGGATGCTAAGCAAATCTCTGCCTTTCAGTCTTAGTTATTGTTTGATTATTTTGTTTTTCTATAATAAGATAAGTGATAAGGGATCTTTCCTTAAAACTTAAAGGTCCCACAAGATGGTTCTGCTTTCACTTTGAATCTGTCTATTTTAATGCACAGTGGGTGGAGAATTCGTGTACGCTCCTTAAAAAAAAGAATGAAATAGAATGCGTGAAATACAGTGATAAACATATACATTAATGCTGAAATATTCAGGCCTTTACAGGGAAAATGTGTGATGCAGACACATGATTCCATATCATCTGTTTACATTATGTGGATGAAAATAACTTTTTTTGAGAAGTGTTTGAAAGCATGTTACTGCTTCTAAGAAGTTCTCCAGTAAATTTTGATGTTTTATCTGTCAGGGCATCACTGATGATGTATTATCAATCTTAAAACTGGGTGGGAGGGACTCACCAATGGGGGGGAGTAATTTAAATAATAGCATATGACACCAGGTTCTTCATAGTGAAAATATGAAAAGACTTCTCCCAAAAAATATCTTTGGGAATTTTTGAGTGGCTAATGATCACTATAGTGTATGCTGTGGCACCTGAACTCTTTTGTTTTCTCTGTTTGTTTACTGTTTGTATGTTTTGATTGTCAGCTGTTTTAATATTTCTTGCCATGACTTGTTTAAAAAACTGGTAGGATATAAACAGAATAAAATAAATGATATAGTATATAGAAAGAGCTGTTCTGTATCTGTTATATTCCATGCTCTTGCATGTCAGGCATGTGCTTTGAAGGAACCTGGAGGAAAGATCTTGTTTTCATATTGATCTTCTATAGCAAGAGACCTCAGTCTCAGGCAGATTATTAATTAATTAATTAATTGTTTGATTAATTAATATAGCCGCCCATCTCACTTTTACGTGACTCCAGGCAGCTTACAACAAAACAAATAAAATGCATAAAATACACAATATAAAAAACCAATAAAAATAAAACACATAGCAGCTGGGTATAACCTAACCAATCATCTACACAACCAGGAGACGGGCTCTAACCCATGCCCAGTGCCCCCAGCTTGGGCACAAAGACCCACATGTTCTCTCCTAGGAGGCCTTAACCAGCCAGGAGGGACATGGATCTTACACTGAGGTGGCTGCACTAACAGCCCAGAGGACCCTGTCCACTTCCTCAAACCCAACAGGATCAAACTCTCTAGGCCAGCCCCAGTAAACCTCCACAGGACCTGCATCAAGGCCAGAGTCCAATTTAGAGGGGATCCGATCGACTTATACTTTACTCTCTTTAAGGCTGCAATCCTTATATTTGGGCATAAATCCCACTGAGTGATCACAGTGAGATTTCTTTCTGAGAAATGTATGCAGAGAATTGATCTGCATATTGCATGTCTAAAATATGTGAATTAGGCAAATATGCATTGGAAATCATTTATTTGTTTGTTTGTTTGTTTGTTTTATATGACTGCCCATCTCCCCCAACGCGGGACTCTGGGCGGTTTACAATAAAATCAAGTTTAAAATACAAATATAAAATTTCAATTTAATTAGCATAATATAAATAAATATAAAATCCAAGTTTGGCGAATTGATTTCAAATAAAAGGGAGGACATTATGGTATTAACCACCCCCATGAGGAGCTGTTACTTTTCCCCTCCCACGCTATGTGGCAGAACCAGGTTTTCAGATCTTTCCTAAAGGTCAGGAGGGAGGAAACCTGCCTCAACTCTGGGGGCAAGATATTCCAAAGGGCGGGCGCCACTACAGAGAAGGCCCGTCTCCAGGACCCCACTAGATGAAATTCCCTTATTGATGGGGTCCATAGCAGACCCTCCCTGAATGATCGGGTGGGGCAGGTCGATGCTATGGGGATAAGACGGTCCCTCAGGTATCCTGGCCACATGCCATGTAGGGCTTTAAAGGTAATAACCAACACCTTGAATTGGACCCGGAAGCAAACTGGCACCCAATGCAGCTCACGGAGCAAAGGTGTTATATGTGCTGATCTTGGTGCACCCAAAATTGCCCATGCAGCCGCATTCTGCACCAGCTGTAGCTTCCGGATATTCTTCAAGGGTAGCCCCATGTAGAGCGCATTGCAATAGTCTATGTGGGAGATGACAAGGGCATGAGTGACCGTTCGGAGGGCATCGCGGTCCAGGAATGGGCGTAACTGGTGCACAAGCCGAAGCTGTGCAAAGGCCCTCCTAGCCACGACTGCCACCTGCTCTTCGAGCAGGAGTTGTGAATCCAGGAGGACCCCCAAGTTGCGCACCGGCTCCGAATGGGGCAGTGCCACCCCATCCGGGACCAAAGATGACAACTTCCCAGATAGCGCGGGGCCATCAACCCACAGCCACTCGGTCTTGCCAGGGTTCAGTTGAAGCCTGTTGTTCCCCATCCAGGTCCCCACAGCCCCCAGGCACTGAGACAGGGCGGCTACCGCATCATTTACTTCACCTGGGATGGTGATATACAATTGAGTATCATCAGCATATTGATGATACCTCATCCCGTGGTGTCGGATGATCTCACCCAGCGGTTTCATGTAGAAGTTGAATAGGAGAGGAGAGAGAACCGAACCCTGCGGCACCCCACATAAGAGAAATCATGTGCACATAATACAGATATTTTTCATGGAGAATTGATATTGATGGCCAGTCCTTGCCAAGTTTGATAGCAGACTGAGACTTGTTACCATGGTATATTATATATGGAATGTCTGAAATTAAGGGTTTATTTTCAGATTTCAAGAACAAAGATGAAAGATCTAATGATATGAGCTCTATGGATCTTAGCAAGCATGTGTGTGTGTGTGTATAGAGAGGGATTTTTGTGTTTTTGTGTTACACCTTATGGTATGGAAATATTTCCCTTATGAATTGTATACAAGAAGGGACATGGGAACCTCCCAGTCTTCCTGCAGCTGTTTGCTAAGAGTGCTTTCCTCCATTTAGTCTTCTTTTCCTCTCTCAGTGTGGTTGCAAGGGTTGTGGTCGAGGATTTTGCTCAAGCTGCCTTGGATTCAGTGCCATTGTTCCCCATTGTGGGGGCACTCAACAGAAGGTTTGCAAGCAATGTCAAAGGGAGTTAACAAGGTAAGAACAAAACTGAACTCTGATCAAAGTGATGAATTACAGAGCTTAGTCAACAGTGGGTTGCCACTTTAGCACCTCTGTGTATTAGCTGGAATCCACACAATGATTTAAGAAACGTGCCACCAGTATTCCTTAGTCTACAATGCTAAAAGGTTCTTTCTGGCCGATGAATTCTGGTACCTAAGTTCAGATGCTATTCGGCCCAAACTCACTCTCCCATTTTGGGGGGCCTTGTGTAAGATCTGTCAGCTCTCATGATCCTTAAGGTGCCTGACAAAATGTCAGATAAGGAATGGGGATGGGGTTGTGCAATACACAATGCTAATGAACTGTGCAAATTTTTATTAATGTATTTATTTTGCACGTATTCTGGCTCCCAAGTGCTAGGGCGATAGATCCAGCCAAACAAGACATCAGTAACTAGGACCAAATCAAGAAATATATCTAAATACAGGTAAGGTAAGGTTTCCCCTTCCAGTCGTATCCAGCTCTAGGGGGCGGAGCTCATCTCCAATTCTCAGCCAAGGGAGCCAGCGTTGTCCATAGACGCTTCCGTGGTCATGTGGCCAGCATGACTAAACGCCAAGGCGCACGGAACGCTATTACCTTCCCACTGGAGTGGTACCTATTTGTCTACTTGCATTTGTACGTGCTTTTGAACTGCTAGGTTGGCAGGAGCTGGGCGAGAATGGGAGCTCACCCCATTACGCGGTGCTTCCGGGTCTCAACCTGCCGACCTGCCGTCCTTTCATTCGACAGTTAGTCTTAACCATTACGCCACCGCACCGCCCATATCTAAATATATGAGTAAAAATTAACTGGCAATGATGGACTGGAGCACTTGAACAATTTTAGAAAGTTAAATACTGTTTTGGGCAAGAAAATAACTTAATTTCAGCTTTGAAACAACGTTTAGAAATAAAGTACTATTTGGAATAAGCAAGGCTGTTGCCTGAGTACTTACATGGTATTTGAATTGTAATACTGATGGACTTTCAGACATAAAAACATATGTTTACATGCAAAAACTCATGAGAAAGGCTCAGTTTATTCAGAGCCTTTCTGCGTAGAGCCTTTCTCTGTTTATGTGTAGCAGTTTTTCTTTCATCCTCTATTTTTTGACATTCTTATTTTTCTTTTCAGTGGATCATCTCAGTCAAATTCAGGTAGATGGTCTCCACCAGAGAACTATAAGAAGTGAGTCCTAATAATCACAAAACTGGTTTTGCTCCATGATCTTTATATGTCTTGTAAAGCAAAGTGTATATATGTGTGATTATCAATCACCAGTGGCCTTAGCTATTAAATAGCTATCTGCCTTTACTTGTTGCAGGATTTGAATTCCTTATGTTGACAAGCAAAAAAAAAAGTAATGCCTTTCTCAACATAACTAGAGCAGGAGTTTTCAAAGATTTTCTGGCTGTGGAACTTGTTAGTTTTTAAAAAAAAAAAAATCCCAGAACCCCTGATCAAGAAGCAAAGCACTAGTGATAGAAAATTGGCAATGAAATGAAAAGTAAACTAAAAAATAATATGCATACACTGAGGGGTATATATCTAGGATGTGTGTGACAGTTTAATATTGTGACGCTGAAAAATTATGCAGGGAAATCACCATTTGTGATGTCACGTAGAATGAATCTCTTAGGAATGCCTGGCTGAAGCCACTTAAGCACCTTCTTCTGCCTACCTGCCTGCCTTTGCAAATGCAATTCTCATGTATGCTTACTCTAGAGCAGGGCTTTCCAAAGTTTTTCCTGCGGCGACACACCAACCAGCGTTGGTGTGTCGCCGCGGGAAAACCTGGAAGTGCGGCAGCGCGCAAAAACCCGGAAGCGCTGCTGCTGCTTTCGGGTTTTGCGCGCTGCAGTTGGTGTGTGCCGCGACACACAGTTTGGAAAGCTCTGCTCTAGAGAAAGTTCCACTCGAAATGGATTTGAGGCACACATGCATTGTAGCCGAGCAATGTAATCCTAGGTTTATTAATTCCTGCATAGCTCAAGGGGACTTACTCCTAATAGGAATGTCTCCTTGATGACTAAGTAGACCTCCTGGGAACATGCCCATGCATACACACACATGCAGTTTGCAATATGGAGAATGAAGAGGGAGGGACTCATTGCAATTGTTCTTGTGCTGCTAAGCAAGTTAGAAATCCTTGCCAGATTTCTAGCTTCCTCTGCTTTCAACTCCCTCGACTCCCTTTTAGAAAACATGGGCTGCCTGGGAAAATGTTTGTCAGAATTTGGGGGCAAGTGGGATGTCAGAGTTTGTGTCTGCATATGTGGGAAGAGAGAAGACTTGAGTAGTGGCTCCTTCCTGGACTGTTCACAAACACTATTTATTTATTTATTTTATTTATTTGATTTGTATGACATTTATGACCAATCCAGACAGTGAGAGGGGAAGAGGCAGCGTCAAGCAGGGGTGCGACGGGGTGGTTGAAGGTGGTTTAAGACCAGGGCATTCTGTTTTTTTCCCCCCTTAGTTTCCCATGGAACCCTGCAGAACCCACTTTGAAAAACTACAATCTAGAGTATGTTTGCTATTAAAATATATATCTTCTTTTTTCTATTTACTGGAGTAGGTGGGCTTCTTGTGCATATATGTACATACACACAAACTTACTGGAATGCAGAATATAACTTCCATTCATTAGAATAGAACTGTTTAATCCTCACGTACTGGCTGTTTGATTTATAAATCAGCTGTCAAAGATCAAATTAAAAAGGAAAAAATACATATTGGTGATAAACTGGATTAAAAGAAGCAACAATTGGGATAAACTAACAGGTAAAATAAGTTTTTGAGTAAGATAGAATAAGATATCTTTTTCTCCCTCCCTCTCAAACAATAATAGTAAAACAGGAAATAGCATTTTTATCAACCAGCAGGTGCTTCAGGCCTAAACAAGGTTAAACCCACTGGCTTCTGATGGCAGTGGAGCAAAGTTTAGCAACTATCTTAGAGATTTCAGCATAAATGTACAATCTTGAACTCTGGCCAGTCTATACATCCAGCAAAATGAGGGTGTATCAGAAGTGATTGCCAATCCTGATATATTCCTCCTCTGACCCTCCTATCTGTAAGGATTGATCCAGTCACTCATGCTTGTAGGTTACTTGATGACTCAGCGCTGCTTTATTTCAGAGAACATGTGAATGGATTTGGCAACTATCTCTCTGTTTCTATGACTTGCAAGGCTCACGTGTAATCTGTCACTTGATGCCCCAGTGATCAAATTGTGTATGTGAACCAAGTCTTAGAGAAGCATTTCTGATGATCCTGTTAGTTCATGCAAGGACCTCTTTTTGCAGGCGGATTGCAGCTCTTGAAGCCAAGCAGAAGCAGCCCCAGAGGCCTCAGAAGGGCTTGGTGAAATCTCAGAGCCAGACAGACCCCAGAGATCGAGGGCTATCAAAAGAGGATCAGATTCTAACAGAGAGACTGGAGAGGCTCAGGAAGGCAGCAAAGCCCAGTGAGTTGCTCATATTTCCATATGGGATAGAAGATAAATCAGAGTTCAAGAACAGAATTCTTAATGTTCTGTTTATACATGCAAGCAGAGAAGCTGTCCGACTTGTGCTCTTGAAACAGTTTCTAAAAGTAGGCAATGTGAGTGATACAGGTATACCTCAATTTTTGTTTCCATAGTAGATTAGCATTGAGCATGTTAGATTAGATCAGTGTTTCTCAAACTTGGCAACTTTAAGATGTTGCCAACTCCCAGAATTCCCCAGCCAGCATTGCTTAATGTTGGGTTCCTGCTGTTCTCTGACCTTTTTTTTCGTCCTGCAGATGTTTCATTACCGGGCTAGGTAACATCATCAATACAGGGGGGAGTGGAGAGAGCAATGCAGTAGATTTTCTATTCACAGGGAGAAGATGAGGTGCCCTTTTCTGAGTAACTTGCTACTTAACGGAGATGAGCTTTGTTGGGTGCATGGGGAGGCCAACAACTGACAGTTCCATATCCCTGAAACAACACTGCCAGCTTCTGCATTTTAAAATGTGCCATTTTGCCACTGGTTCATATGTAAAGAAATAAAGTTTCATGCTTCTTTTGATCACTGTCAGCAAATAAATCTGCTTTTAATTGGGCAGAGTCTATTCCATCCCAGGCGGAGATAGAATCTAGACTGGCAGCACTGAAAGCTGACTCTGGAGGACCCGTTCCGTCATCCCAGGAGATGGAGGACCGTCTGGCAGCCTTGCAGGGCAGAACACTTCCATCTACAGCTCTCAGGCCTGTAAGCTACCATTGCTTAAAAACAGACCTTTCCCAGAGCTTTTCTAGCCAGGGAAAATGATTGAAAATTACCTGGCTGGTTTGATTTTGTGTTCCAGCATTGTATCCAGTTGTGCTCCAAAGGAGCTCTTTGTGAATGGAAGAGGAAGGGAGAGGATATTAACAATTATCCTTTTTTCCTTGCAGTTCCTTATACTACCTCTCCTACCCCCCAAAGTCCTATAATTTTCCAGAGCTGATATGGGATGGAGGAGATGGGGGAAGGCTGTAGAAAGAAAGAGAATTCAGCAAAAAAAACAAAAAACCTTCCCCTCTCCTATCTTTTCACAGTTGGAGTGACCTAGTTCTTGGATGTACAGTCTGAAGCTCTAGGACCAGCTGCAGCTCTCTGAAAGCCTTGGCTTTAGCATCCCAAGTTTCCCTGAAGTTGCCCCCAGATTGCAATGTTTAAATGAGACAGAAAGGAAAATCATTAAATATATGGGCAGTCATTGTTTTAACTGTATTTAATTTAACTTACTTTTAATTAGATTTAGATATAAATTTAATTCAAGCAAATTTAATTTCCTGTACCTCTCTTGCTTTGGTCAGGTATACCAGGTCTCCAGCAGCAAGACACAGGTTGAGCAGTCAGATGACTTGCTGAACCAGATGGCCGAGGAAGTCACCATTGATGAGAGAGGGGGCTTCAGAATTACAGCTCAAGGTTCCTCTTTGGCTTTGATATGGATTCTTATTTTTAATGTAGAAATGGAAGCAAGTAGGTCCTGAAACCTCATGCCACAAACTGCCCCTCCACCACTGATCTTGATCAAGGGGCTGCAGAGGTGGTCCCTCCAGAGTCCTTGCATTGCTCCCCAAACCCCTTCCTGATCATCCTGTTCAATGTTGGCGAAGCATTGCCACTAAAATCGTATGGTTTCTGTTTGTCTTCAGATTTCACTGAGAAAATGTCAGTGTTAATCAATGGAGGAATCAAATAATTGTCTATCCAGCCTCTTCTTTAAGCCATCCAGCAAAAAAAGAAACCTACCACCTTGTGCTCCATTATCAAACCGCACTTCACTGTCAAAAATCTTTTCCTAACATTCATCTGAAATTTGCTTTTTCGTAACATGGCCGTTGTTTGGTGCTTGCACTCAGTTAAAGAATGGATCATGCCCGTCTTCGGTGTGTGACACCCTCTCAGGTACTTGGAAAGTGCTATCGTATTCCTACTCCCCCTTATCCCCAATCAAGGCAAAGTCTTTCTGTAGGCTAAAGGGACTCTTGTTCCCTGCCTGCTTTGACACAAGCACAACGTCGCCTTTTTGAGTGCTGAGAGGATGAACACGCTTAGATCAGTGGCGGACTGGAGATTAGAAAAGCCCTACTCAAGTTTGCATGGGGAAATGCAGAAGTGGCTGGAGGACCAGCTACAAACCTCCGTGGGCTATATCTAGCCCTCAGGTTCGAGTTATCCCATGTCTTTTTAAATCTTAAATTTAAACCTTAATTTTTTTATTATGAGGCAATTAACAATTGAATGAATAAACAGACTCCAGTATGATTACACTATGGCATATTTAAGAGTGTTTGGACTGTGAGGTGTCTTAGTTTTTGGCCAACTATTGTAAGAAGTTGTAATAGCTGAGTGACTGTGGTGCAGATGTGAATTCACTCTACGTTTCTGCTTTTCAGAAGTGAGGGCACAGAATTTGAATGATTTAAATCAAACAGATGGCACTGCAGGCATTCCAGATCTGCCTTTGAGGCAGTTGGAGGAGGAGAAAACTAAACTATTGGCACAGGCTGCTGCTGAACTCAGGGAGGAGAACACCAGGGGGGAAAAGATTTTGGAAGTGGCCAAGCGATTGGCAGTTTTAAAAGGCAAAGATCCTGAGACAGGTATGTAACAAGAAACATTCTGGTCAGCTGAGGAAGACTTTAGTTTATTGGAAGACAAATTTTGGTTGACTGATAGGAAAATGTCCAAGTCATAATTCTCAAAAGAACTTCTACTTCCTGGTGCTAGGATTGTGATTCTTTTAAAACGGGTGGGCAACATCAGGCCCGCGGGGCTCCCGCCTAAGGCCCGCGGGGCTCCTGCCCGCAAACCCCACCCCTTCCACGTGATTGGCTCCCGCCCGCAAACCCCGCCCCCCAGTGCTTGTGATTGGCTCCCACCCGCAAACTCCGGCCCCCGGTCCGCGGAAATCCCAGAAACCCTGCCCCCCACCTCCCCGGTTATAAATATCCAAATGGCCCTTGGCAGAAAAAAGGTTCCCCACCCCTGTTTTAAAAGGAGATGATTAATAGGGGTGGATAGCTGAGAACAGGAACTCTTTGTTTCTTTCACAAGCAAAGCTATGAAAGCCAAAGCTCTCTCTGCTCAAATGGGCTAGACAAACAGTACATTCATGGGGCTCCTCCAGACCTGGCACCAGCATATGGCACTGTTGAGCAGCTGATGAGCCTCACCAGTTTGCCTTCTTTTGTTTTTGCTTTTCAAGATCTGGGTTATGATTTCTGCAGTGATCCTGATGTAGTATCAGCCTGGGGCATGGTGATCATTGTGGCACAACTGATTGGTTCACTGCTGTTGCTGTTAGAACCAGATACGTCTATAGGACTTCCAAACGGGGGGGTTCTGACATTGGATTAATCCACCACAGGTGGTTTCATAGGGGCCCCTTCCGGCTTGCAGCTAATCCCATTTCTACATCTCAAGTAGGCTTTCTTTAAAATAGCCTCACTTCAATATTAACCAATAGTACTGCCCATATGACTGGCTCAGTGGCATATCAGCAGCACACTAGCCTCATGTCCCTCATGAAGCCAAGGAACTAAAGAAAACTCAGGCTGGCCTGATCTTTTTCTTTTAGTGGAAACCTAATATGTAGAAATCAGTATATGAAGTTTTTTTTTTAATAATGTAGAGCTAAGACTGAATTGGGGCATGGTGGCTCAGCGGCTAAGATGCCAGGCTTGTCGATCGGAAGATCGCAAGTTTGCAGGTTCGAATCCCTAGTCCCGCGTGCAGAGTGAGCTCCCGCACTCGCCCCAGCTCTTGCCAACCTAGCAATTCGAAAGCATGCAAATGCAAGTAGATGAATAGGTACCACTTCGGTGGGTAGGTAACAGCGTTCCACACGCGTCATGCTGGCCACATGACCGCGGAAGCGTCTTCAGACAACGCTGGCTCTTCGGCTAACAAACGGAGATGAGCACCGGCCCCTAGAGTCGGACACGACTGCACAAATGTGCGGGGGGAACCTTTACCTTTACCTAAGAATGAATTGTCCTAGTACCTGCAGATGAAACTGCTGCAAATGGCACAGGTACGTTGACCTGCCAGCATTAGTAGGCTGGATTAGCACTGGCAGTGGAAAAAGAAAATCCTCTGGTTCTTAGAAATCACACTGGCTTTAAGAAGGTGGTGCCAAAAGTAACATGCAGCTCCTGAATCCTACCAGAAAGAGAAATTAACATAGGACATTTAAGGCTGAAGGAGAACAGATCAACTACTGAGGAGATAAGGATGTTTTTGAGAGAAGGACCAAGGAGAACAAAGATGAGGAGGATGGCCTACTGGTTGCTTTGAGGCCAAAGAATATTGTACCTGTATCAGAGGATGAAATGGAGATTACCTGGGGATCTTCCAGGATGTTCTAAATCAGAACTAATAGAAGTTGGGCTGTCACATATCCCCTCTTCTGCTTTGTAGGGACTAGAAGGATTAAGGGTCAAATTAAACCAACTCTATGGGAGAATTGTGGAAAGCAAGGCAGTGTGTTGTACAGCAGGATTTGTGGATGTTTGCAGTGATATGAAATGATGAAAAGCTACCTTTATGAAATCCTTATTACATCTTCAGTTTCCTTCTTCGTTCTTCAACAGTTACTTTGGATGATTACAAACTCCCCAACAGTGATGAAGATGAGGAGGAAGCCATTCAGAGAGTTTTGAAACAGGTCTGTTGTAGCTGATGTTAACTTTTGCAGAGTTAATCTGATATCTTTTACCTCATGCCCAAGCCTGGTTTTACTGTGTATATTTTTTATCTTCTGAGCAAGTTCAGAAGATAAAAATGGCTTTGCAAGCTTTGTAGCTGAGTGAGGACTTGAAATTCAGTGCTTATTTATCAGGTTGTTTGCTAAACTGAAGATTAAGAAAGTAGAAGAAAGCAGCTTCTGAGAGGAGCTTTTGTGTGAAGAAAAGTATTTGATAGATAGATAGATAGATAGATAGATAGATAGATAGATAGATAGATAGATAGAATACTTTATTGGCCAAGTATGACTAAACATACAAGGAATTTGACTTCGGTGCAAGAGCTCTCAATGTATTTACCTAACATCAAAAAAAATAAACAATAATAAATTATACAATCAAGAAAAGAAAAATTAAGAAAAAATAATACTACAGCTATTTAACTAACACATACTCATATTTAAGGGAGAATTAAGGGACAATCTGTAGCACTCCCACAATCACAGAAAACAGGAGGAGTAGTGTAAGCAAAAAGCTGTCTGATGTTTAAAAGTTCATTCCTGGAATATGTAATCTGCAATGAGCTCCAAGATATAAAAAAAAAACACCAAACCCCGCAGAGAGCATTTCACCGAGGCTGCCATTCGCGGCGCCATCTTGATGACTTATATGCTGTTGTTTGCCACCAGCTTACTGAGGAGGCAGCTCTGGATGAAGCAAGTGGCTTCAATATTTCCCCAAATCAGTCTGCAACTGTGCAATGGAATCCCACTGAGAAAACCAAGGTGAGCGACTCCCCTGGATACATACATACACAACACCGTGTGACTTGTGTCCTCAGTACTGCAGCCAAGAGCCACCAAAAAGTAAGTCAGATCCCTCAAACTGTGTCCCCTTAGGATTATCAACTGCCACCAGATGTCAAAACAAACCGCAAACACCTGTGGAACTTATCCTGAAGCTGAAAGACAAATGGTTTCTCTAGGGCCAGCTCACCCCAAGCTTTATATGTACCCATCATTTTGCACAGGGCTGGTCAGTTCTGTATACAGAATTGGCAGCAGCCGGCCAAGTTTGGACAGTAGGGTTGATGTCTACATAAGCAAGGGAAAATGAATAGGAATACATTCTTCAATTTTCAGGCATTAAAACAGGTACATTTCAGGTATCCAAAGCATTATCATGGGTATTTTAGTAATCCTACAACAGCACTGGATGGAGGCCATGTAGAGAGAAGCAAGCTTTGAACCAGGGCATTCCTGGCTCAGAGTGCTCACTGCTTTTCCTGTCTGTTGTCAAACCTGGGTATTTGCCTAGTGTGCATTCAAAATACTTTAGGCTGCAATCTTACACAGCATTCAGCTAGATTGTTGTTGTTGTTCAGTCGTTTAATCGTGTCCGACTCTTCGTGACCTGATGGACCATAGCACGCCAGGCCTTCCTGTCCTCCACTGTCTGCCGGAGTTTACTCAAATTCATGTTCATTACATTGGTGATGCTATCTAACCATCTCATCCTCTGCCGTCCCCTTCTCCTTTTGCCTTCAGTCTTTCCCAGCATCAGGGTCTTTTCCAGTGAGTCCTCTCTTCGCATTAGGTGGCCAAAGTATTTGAGCTTCAGCTTCAGCATCTGTCCTTCCAATGAGCAGTCAGGGTTGATTTCCTTTAGGATTGACTGGTTTGACCTCCTTGCAGTCCAAGGGACTCTCAAGAGTCTTCTCCAGCACCACAGCTCGAAAGCATCAATTCTTCGGCGCTCAGCCTTCCTTATCTGAGGTTGTTGATATTTCTCCCGGCAATCTTAACTCCGGCTTGTGATTCATCCAGCCCGGCATTTCTCATGATGTACTCTGCATATAAGTTAAATAAGCAGGGTGATAATATACAGCCTTGTTGTACTCCTTTCCCAATTTTGAACCAGTCGGTTGTTCCATGTCCGGTTCTAACTGTTGCTTCTTGACCCGCATACAGGTTTCTCAGGAGACAGGTAAGGTGGTCTGGTACTCCCATCTCTTTAAGACTTTGCCACAGTTTGTTGTGATCCACACAATCAAAGGCTTTAGTGTAGTCAATGAAGCAGAAGTAGATGTTTTTCTGGAACTCTCTTGCTTTTTCCATGATCCAGCAAATGTTGGCAATCTGATCTCTAGTTCCTCTGCCTCTTCGAAACCCAGCTTGCACTTCTGGTAGTTCTCGGTTCACATACTGCTGAAGCCTAGCTTGTAGGATTTTGAGCATAACCTTGCTAGCATGTGAAATGAGCGCAATTGTACGGTATTTTGAACATTCTTTGGCATTGCATTTCTTTGGAATTGGAACATAAACTGAACTTTTCCAATCCTGTGGCCACTGTTGAGTTTTCCAAATTTGTTGGCATATTGAGTGCAGCACTTTAACAGCATCATCTTTTAGGATTTTAAATAGCTCAGCTGGGATACTGTCTTCTCCGCTAGCTTTGTTGTTAGTAATGCTTCCTAAGGCCCACTTGACTTCACTCTCTAGGATGTCCGGCTCAAGGTCAGTGACCACACCATGGTATTTATCAGGGATATTAAGATCTTTCTTGTATAGTTCTTCTGTGTACTCTTGCCACCTCTTCTTAATCTCTTCTGCTTCTGTTAGGTCCCTGCCTTTTTTGTCCTTTATCATGCCCATCTTTACACAAAACGTTCCCTTGATATCTCCGATTTTCTTGAAGAGATCTCTAGTCTTCCCCATTCTATTGTTTTCCTCGATTTCTTTGCACTGTTCATTTAAGAAGGCCGCCTTATCTCTCCTTGCTATTCTCTGGAAATCTGCATTCAGTTGGTTATATCTTTCCCTTTCTCCCTTGCCTTTTGCTTCCCTTCTTTCCTCAGCTATTTGTAAAGCCTCATCAGTCAGCCACTTTGCTTTCTTGCATTTCTTTTTCTTTGGGATGGTTTTAGTTGCTGCCTCCTGTACAATGTTACGAACCTCCATCCATAGTTCTTCAGGCACTCTGTCTACCAGATCTAATCCTTTAAATCTATTCCTCACCTCCACTGTATATTCATAAGGGATATGATTTAGGTCATACCTGAGTGGTCTAGTGGTTTTCTCTACGTTCTTCAATTTAAGCCTAAATTTTGCGATAAGAAGCTCATGATCTGAGCCACAGTCAGCTCCAGGTCTTGTTTTTGCTGATTGTATAGAGCTTCTCCATCTTTGGCTGCAAAGTATATAATCAATCTGATTTCGGTATTGACCATCTGGTGATGTCCATGTGTAGAGTCGTCTCTTGTGTGCATTCAAAATACTTTAGGCCGCAATCTTACACAGCATTCAGCTAGATTACTTCTGAGTAAGTAAACATGGCGTTAGAAAGCAGAATTCTTGAACTCTATGTTGTTCTATGTTCTTGCCTCTGACTTCTGGTTCTTAAGTTTAGTGTATACTCTTAAGTGCCCAGCCCAACTTTCTCCTTCCTACCGTTTGATTTCTTGTCCCCAGGTACATAATGCGTTTATTTTTTAAACGGAATAAAAATGTGAAATGAGAACATCTTGTATAAAATGTCCATTAGTGTTACACAAATAGCTACTTCAGTGATAAAGTTTTGAGTTTCATTGATGAATAGATTTAGAGGGAATGTATGGAATAAGACAGTGATGCTTATTCCCACACCTGTCCTTTAAAACCAGGAGGACCTCTTACTATGGATTTTTCATAACCTGGTTGCATTTTTGTACCTCCCCCATTAGGCACAAGCTCCAGTTGTTGATAAACATCTAATCTTGCCTACAAAAGCAGCCAACAGTGATGAGGAAGAATTACCCTGGTGCTGTATCTGCAACGAAGATGCCACTGTGCGCTGCCACAGCTGTGATGATGACCTCTACTGCCAGCGATGCTTCAGGTAACAGCCAAAGTGTCGTTGGGTAAAACACCACTTCCCTTGCTATTTCCTTAGGAAACAGAAAGACTGAAACAAAGCTCTTGAACTGAAGACACCACCAATGAACCAACACAGTTGGCAGAATATGTAGCATTAACGCTACAGACACTATGTCTTGGATCCTATGAAGAATTGTCTAGAGCAGGGCTTTCCAAACTTTTCCCGTGGCGACACACCAACGGCGGCGCGCGCAAGAACCCGGAAGCGCTGCCACCGCTGCGGCGCTTTCGGATTTTTGCGCACCACAGCGGTGGCCTTGTGTGCCGTGCGAAAACCCGGAAGCGCTGATGGCCCGCCGCTGTGCGCGGCGGTGTGCCATCAGCGCTTCCGTCTTGACGCGACACACCTGGGCCCCGCAGGCGACACAGTATTGTGTTGCGACACAGAGTTTGGAAAGCTGTGGTCTAGAGTGTAGCAGCCGCCTCTACCCCTAAAATGATTCTCCCAAGGGATGGGGAATCTCCCAGATTAGCACTGTGAGGGAAAGAAGGGGTGCAGTAGAAAAGGGAAGTAGCTGGAAAATACCTTCACCATGTCTGTCTTGTATGTCTAAACTTGTTTACTTTGCTTACAATTCCTGAATATCCTGATTGGCATAGCCAACTTTTGCTCAACATTGGCTAAACTTCCTGTTTTGGCTTTTAGGGAAAGCCATGATGAATATGATTGGAAGGAGCACAGAACATCTGGCTATCGTCCTCCCTGCCAGCAAAAATGAGCCCAAAGAGCATGAGGGGAAGGGTCCAAAAAAGACAGTGGCCAGAAGGGTTTTCTACGGTGCACAAGCTGGGCTACAAAGAGCAACTCTGGAATATTAAGGAAGGGCAAAGCTATCCTTGGCAAGAAGGCAGCCGCAATGAAGTTAAATGAGGCACTGAAGCTGGTTTGTTTTGTGAATAAGCCAAGGAGAGTGATATGGTTAAATAGGAAGGTTTGTTGTGCATCAGAGGACTATGATTAGTGGAGAAATACAGTGTGAATATTTGCAAAAATAATAAATTATATGAAGAAAATAATGCAATGAACTTATGCTGTTTCTCTGCTACCAAAAAAAAAATCAGGGCCTCATATTTCTGATTTTTAGCAGCTTATCAATGAATTCTAAAGCACTTTAAAAGTTATGTACTGTTGTTCATTCCACGGAAAAGCCCATTGGTGTAGGCAGTCCATGGACATACCTGGGGGTGCCTGGCTGGGCAGAGGTTCACATCTGCACCATCCACATTCCAGATGCTGCCCATTGTCTCTCCTTGCCAATGAACATGAAGTGTTTGGAGTTTTACTGGGTACAGAAAGTCCTTGCAGAGACCAAGCCAAATGGTCAGTGAGGCTGCCCTTCCAGGTTGATATCTATAGAGGCGCTTCTGTTTCCTTATGCTGATCTCATAATCCAACTATGCACGTTCCACTAGTTCTTTCAGTTATACCAATCATCTGCTGAAATGCACATAGGGGCAGGGCGGTTGTTTGAAATGTGGGCGCTCAAGAAACCATGGGATTGAGGCTTCTCAGATACTTCATCCCTGTGACACCACTTTCTCATTCCAGGTGCATGTCATTCCTCTTCCCACTGTCAGATTTCACTAGAACTGTTCCTCCTGGAGCACCTGGTGGAGAGAATTGTGTCCATCTGCCTTCTCCTCCAGGCTTCAGGTATCAGGAGGAATGGGCAACTAGCTATTAACTTACCCCATTGCTCTGTCACTGATGTTCAAGGTTGGCCTTATAAGTGCACAACTTATGGGATAGATTCATCCTTCCCGGGGGGAGCGGGGGAGGCCAGGATGGCTCTTGATGTCCTTCCAAATTCTCTTATCCATCAGCAATAAACCCTCACACTGCTGCCCTTCTTTGCCTCATCTTGTCATCTCTTCTGTATGAGAGGTCCTCTCTGGGGGTATATTTTTCTGTGTTGGGGGTATACTTTTTGCTGGTGATTTGTTTCTTGTTTTAAACTTGGGAATCAATGGAGATGATCTCCGTAAGTGTGTGTCTTTCAATGTATGTTAAATAATTAACAGTCATATTCTTTTTCATTTCATTTAAATTTCATCCTGTTCCACCTATTTTTAAAATCTCTTTACCGCTCCCCCTCTTGTGGTAAGGCCTTGTGGTAAGGCCTTCGATATGTTCCTCAAAGGCTAGGGCAGCCCTTGACCCGATAAAAGTTACACACTCCTGCCCTAGACATTTGGGCATTTAAAATGGATTTAAAATGCAGCCAGACATAATAGTAAATGTTACTCATCAGTTTACATTTTCCCTCTTTTATTGCATTGCTTTTCACCAAATTAACTTAGTCTTGAACCTATGTGGCCAAATTTTTCTACATATCTGAACAGAGGGTAATAGAATGGCTTTTCTTCTCAACTTGACAGCTCTGCAGAAACTGAATGAATTACCTGTGTAAAGAAGTTAAGATTGTGTTAAGCAATTTAAAGGGCTGCAAAAAAACTGGCACCAATTTATGTCTATTAACAGCAGATTTGCAATCATAATAACTTTCTCACTGAAACTCTTGTCCTTTGCATGTAATTGTGTCTTAGGTGAATTAAAGGACAATCTTCTATGGGAAGTCAAGAATTTGGCAAGAATCTCAGTGCAATCAGCTATGAGCAGACAAAGAGGTCCATTCAAATTGTCTCAGGTTTTATGGTAATTACAGGGTAAATAGATCCAGTAATACATGCACAATTTCCAACATTGTAGCAATGTGCCTATCACCCGATTTGGATACCTTCCAAAGGTAAAATAAATACAATATTTTAGTAGACAGCAAGACTTTAGCACAAAAATGGCAAAGATTCTGACTGCGTTGGGAAATAATGGAAACTTTTTATAATGCTTGTGGAAACTATTTTGGACGTTAATCATTTACTTACATATTTAAGCATATTGCAACACCAAAAAATACATCACAAAGATTAAATCAATGAGCAATTCATTGAAATCCCCCAGAAAACCCATAAATCAACATCAGAGGGATCAACAATAATTACACTGAGTTTTGGGAAGAGTGCTCAGTTATGGAATGATATAAAAATATAACAATGCTTCTTAGCCAAAGTGGGAAGGGATGCATCATCATCTGCCTCATAAAATTATTATTTCAAATCCCTTGAAACCACAGAGATTGTACTGAGTCGTTCTCTGGCATTAGTGAAACCAAGTAAGACAGCACATTTCTTGGGACAATACCAGCTTTTCCCAACCAGTGTTTTCTAGCCTAGAGTTATCTTCCTGAGATAGCATAGGTCTGCCCTAGGAGCTACTGGATAGGTTGTGCTGGAGTTGGAGGAAGATTAGCCTAGAGCAGGGGTCGGCAAACTATTTTATGCCAGGAGCCATTTTGACATTTATAACATTTATAACATCACTTGAGGGCCAGGGGGCGGGGTTTGAGGGTGGGAGCCAATCGCACGGAAGTGGGTGGGGTTTGCAGGCGGGAGCCAATAGCGTGGAAGGGGGCGGGGTTTGTGGGCGGGAGCCAATTGCGTGGAAGGGGGCGGGGTTTGCAGGCGGGAGCCAAGGGGTTCACAACACACCAGGCTCAAGATCCCTTCCCCGCCCCCAGCAGAACCAAAGATGTTAAAAAGTGGGTAGGTAAAGTACGCTCGCGTAAGCATCGTCACGTGCGATCCCTACCCTTCCCTGCCCCCGTCTCGACCACCCGCTGCCCCTTTCCGTTCCTTGATCTGCTTACTGCCAGCCTCGTCGTCTTCTAGAGTCATCCAGGCTCCAACCCTCGTAGCGATAAACCAGCAATGTTGTAGCTTTACCTCGCTTTCAAGAGGGCTGGGTGACTCTTGAAGATGCTATTGCAAACTGGCCAGTGGCGAACACGTGCACAGGGAAATCTAATTAGAAATCAGGAGCGGACGGGAAGAAGCGGCGATTTGCTCCTGGATTTTCCTTCCCCTCCTGGTTCCTTCATGATCAGTTGAGCAGCAGCCACACAGCAGCAGCAAGCGGGCGTCTTCGACAAAACGCTCTGGAAGGGGGCGGGGGAGGTTTGGAAGAAGGAGAAGGGAAAGAGAGGCTCGACTGCTCCAGTCGCTTCTCTTCCGGAGCCGCTCACGCCCCCAGTCCAGGCAAAGTAAAGCTGGTGGGGAATCCAGTGCGGGAGCGGGGTTTGCAGGCGGGAGCCAATCACGCACACTTAGGGCCTGCTGCCGCCATGCCCACTGCAGTGCCCGCCGCCGCCATGCCCGCCGCCACGCACACCATGCCCGCTGCCGCGCCTGCCCCCGCTGCCGCGCCTGCCCCCGCCACGCCTGCCTGTGGAAGAGCCACACTCAAGGGGCCAAAGAGCCGCATGTGGCTCGCGAGCCGCGGTTTGCCGACCACTGGCCTAGAGAATAAGGGTATAAATGTTACAGAGAGAGTATGTTGGATTTGGACCAGAAAAAAAGTGCATCTAGGTTGGCAAGGCTGAAATTCTGGACTCACTTAGCTGAGAAGAAACTTGATGGAATTTAGCAGGGATGGCTTCTTAATAAGTATACTCTGTAAATGGCTCTGAAGCCTCATTATAACTGGGTTGCTATAGTGTGCTAAAACATAATGCAACATGGTTTACTTTTGGCTTAGTGCACTGTGTGGAGCCATTCGGTTGCATTTTATTTGGTACACCATTAATAAACTATAATGAAGTTCTCTGTGTGAACGCAGGCAGTTTGCATTATCCTTTTTGGATGATGTTTTCCATATGGTTAGGAAACGAGGGCAAGCACCCCTTCTGGCTTGCAGATGACATCCAGCACTGAGGTGCAGGACCAGTTTCTCCTGCAGTTGTGCACTGGCCTTCCATAATACATCACGTTCATGTTGAAGAGGATCCTCCAGCCGCATAACCCTACGAACGAATTAAGTGTTTTAAAGGGTTACTCTGAGGAGAATCACAATGTAAACTTTTTTTTTAAAAAAAGAAACTTTATTATATTTTCAGAATAAAGATAAAACATGAAAAGGTAGAAAAAGATTGAAAGAAAACGAAAGAAAAAAGAGAGAAACTAAAAAGTGCAGAAACAAATAGAAAAAGATACAAAAAGAATGACTTCCGACTCTTTACAACAAAGATATACATAAGAAATACATCAATCTCTTACTCCAATTTTAACTATAGTAAGCATTATTTCTATAATCCATTTCAACTTAATAATAAAAATTCCTATATTGTCAATGCAGATTAAACAAAGTCTCTCTCCAGTCAAGCTCAACTTTCTTGTGATTGCACGTTCATGGTATTTTCTTAGCAACAATGTAGGCATGGGGTGCCATTGCCTTTTCCCAGGTTGCTTTTTGATTTGTTACTGTAGCCTACAGACCGGATTTTCTGGTGATCTCCCACGCAAGTACTAACCAAATCTAGCCCTGCTTAGTTTTTCAAGATTGGACAGTCAATTTCTGTGACAGCTTAGATCAGTGTTTTTCAAACTTGGTGACTTTAAGATGTGTGGATGTCAACTCCCAGAATTCCCCAGCCAACTCCAATTCTGGGAGTTCAAGTCCAGACATCTTAAAGTTGTCAAGTATGAAAAGCACTGGCTTAGATTAAGTTAGTGTAGATAGTGGGTTTCCTTTTTGCAGACAGACTTAAGTTGGTAATTGTGGACTGCATCACCAAAGGTTGACAATTCTTGAGTTTTCATGCCTTCCTTCTAAAGAGTGACAAAAGATCCGATATCATACTGATTCTTGAACTATTTCCGTAACAGCTTTTCTTGTTGTTTTGACATCATAGGTCTTGTCCTAGCTTTGATGTTTTTGCTATTGTTCATATCAGTCTACCTGTGAGGCCCTATTTTGAGAATACAGATGCTGACGATATAGGAAAAAGGTCAGGATTAATAGAGATTTTGCTCCTTTCAGACTCACAATTCCATTATGAGTTTAGTTTACAATGCATAGCCAGAAAAATGTAGATGCGTGGAAGAAATACATGCTCCAGAGGGAAACATTTCCAGGGTCATCTTCAGCTCTAATGTCTCCTTCAACCTCTTTTTGACCCTTTGTGTTGCTTGCCTGCAGTGTGTTTTACAGCCTTGAAGAACTGGTCAAACAAGTATGATAGATAATGCGTGGCAGAAAACAATTCAAGAAACTGACTCGCGCTTGTACACTTAAAGCCAGCTTGTGAATAGCAACACATGTTCCCTAATGGATTTCAACAGCAAATATGTTTTCATTTATTTCAACAGCAACCGAACAGTCACTTCCCATAGTTATATACATACAGCAATGTACATTTTCCAAATGGCTGGCCACAACATTAAAAAAATAATTAAAAGATAACAAAGATAGTAACATATAACTCTCAAAATATCAGGTTTTCAGCTTTGCAAAAATAAGACTAGCCTGACAGAGAGCAGGAAGAACAAATTATTTGAAAGGTTTGTATGGAAATGAAAAGGAAACGATCCTTACTTGAAGCTATAAAGTAGGTACAGGACAGAGAAGGCTGACCTTTCAAATACTGTATCTTGAAGTCACAACCCAGGTGCTGCCACAAGATGGCGTTCTTCCTAAAAATTCCCTGTCTTCCTAAATTGCAGGAACATCTGGGGCAGAGTCACTTGAGTAATTTGGTGGCTGTCTGACAGAGAACAGGCTCATAACAGAATGCGAGATGCCATAGTCTAGTGAAAAGAGATCAATGTTTAAGTTTCAGATCTTGTACGTATTTATTTTTAAATAAACGTGATTGGGACATGATTGGGACATGATTGTGGTGAATAAAATTATGTATGGTGTGGATAAAGTGGGCAATGAGAAGCTATTTTCCCCTTTCCAAAATACTAGAACCAGAGGTCACCAAATGAAATTGAATCCTGGAAGAATCAGGACAGACAAAAAGAAATTATGTTTTAACACAACGTGTAATTCAGCTTTGGAATTCATTACAAGAAGGGGTGCTGGCTACCAACTTGGCTGGCTTCAAAAAAGGGTTGGGCCGATTCACAGAAGTCATGGGGATCAATCCTATTAGCTTGGATGGCAGTGGGACTGCCTCTGATGGCCATCTGCTGGGAGAGTAATTGGCTTCCTTGTGCAGTTGGTTGGCCACTGTGAGGACAGGCTGCTGGACTAGAATGGGCCAGGGGTCCAATCCAGCAGGGCACTCTTATGTTCTTATAACTTAAGTAGGTGCATAGGTCCTCTTGATCTGGTCAACCATGTCACAAAACATACGGAATCATCCCTGTTCAAATGGCCAGTGCTTCTGCTGGTTTGGGGACAGGGCAAAAGTTAATGGTAATTTATTGAAGGTAACCATTAATCTGGAGGTGACATCTGAATTATATAACTTTTGAATAATATCTGGTGGAAAGGATTAAATTTGGGATTATGCAAAATTATTCTTTTTTTTATGAAGAATTCTATTAAGTTTAGAGCATAGATTAAAAACTACAGAAAAATAAAAAACTACAAAAAGAAAAAAAGTGAAAAGTACAAGAATTTTGAAAGATTACATAAGAAGTGACCTCCGACTTTCAACAACAAGAATATATAGCAATTTCCATAATTAATCCCTTACTCTAAATTTAACCAAAATCACATTGTTTCTATAAATCATCCCATAGACATTTTATAAATCAATAAAAACAAAATTATTCAAGTGAAATACCAGAGATAGAATTTGAAGGGCTGAATCATCAGATGCCTCCTTAGTGGGGATTGAAAGAACAATTGTTGGAAGACCCAGAACTGAAGTGAGATGAAACACTGTTTTTCAGATGAAGTCATTCTTATTGCTCAAAAGAAATCATGACCTGCTCCCTATAATGGGAAAAAGGGACCGGAAGCCTCACCCTCTAATTACATGAAGAGACATGTATAGCTAAAGGAAATTTACAATTCTACAGCTTGCTTTTGTCACCCTTTGTTTTTCATTTTTAGCTACTAGGAATTGCTACAGCATAGTGCTTTTGAATTCTAAACTCCAGTTTCTCCATTTATGGTCTCAAATGCAAATACATGAGAATATTTTTCTAGAGCTGTTGAAAACTGATCTCTGTATTTCTGTTTTTAGCTATCAATTGCCAATCTTCCTGAACTATTCTAACATGGAGGTCTGTATTTTAAATAGTGTGGCATCCCTGTCACCATTACACAGATACTGTATTTTCACAATACATCAGGCCATTTCCTACATCGTACCTGCCTAAGTACATATGTCCCTGAGATTTTGGTAACAGAGGGAAGCTGCGAATCATTTGTGGAAGGAAAAACACATTGAAAGACCAAACTGATCTCGGATGTCAGTGGTGAAAATTTCACTTCACTTAAATGGGACAAGAAATTTGTAAAATAGGACTATAACCACAAATAAATACACAATCAAATCTACCTATCTTCACTTTGAGATGCAGTGAAGTGTATTCTGGGAACTTTACTATCTGCTATAGTGAAGGTCATCAGGGGATTTTAAATCTGTCATAACAAGGTTGTGTTTGTGTAACATACAAAGCCACAACTATGTTTTAGCCCAACCTACATGGTTAGTCCATGCTTTACTGTGCTGTGTGAAGCCAGAAAATTGAGTTAATGGATAAGCAAGCCATGCAAATAGAGCTTATATAACACTGGCTGGACTCATACATTCAATAAACCATAATGTGGCTTGTTTGGCTTGCTATTTGTAACAAAGCATAATGTGTGAATTTAGTCTTAACCTATCCTTCAAAGGCTTGATGAAAGAGAATAGTCTCCCTTGGTTTTCAGAATGCCAGTAATCTTAGTGAGCAGAATCTCTGAACGAGTGCCTAAAATCAGTAAAGAGTCCAATACATTAAGACTCAGTCTAGCTTTCACTGAGATTAGCAAATCATCTGCAGCTTGAAAATGATACCTCGTTTCAGTCCTGGAATCTTCCATGACAGCTTCAGCCAGGAGTAGTAGAATACAAGGCTTCTCTAACCTAGATATCACGTAACACCTTTATTCATAGGAGGGTGGTGCCTAGCAGCTATGAAGTAGGGCAATAATTTGAAACCCAGAAGTGAGAAGAAGGTGATGAACCCTTCCTCCAATTATGTTCTCAACTCCTTCCTCCTTTTGTTACTTAATAACCATCAGTCATTTCCTTTGTGAGAAGGTAAGTAGGATAAGTTATTCAAGAGGAGTTAGTGGCATGAATAAAGTGGGTTCAAAAACTTTTCTATATATCTTTTTTCAACCTGAGAAGAACTACCTTGTTGGATATGGTCCACCTACACTGACTCAAAATTTTGGCTCATCTGGTCCCAGAACACCAGACTGGGGAAGGCTGTTGTAGAACCTGGGAGCCTCTACTGATTAGTTTGATTTCACACCAGATCAGATTGGTCTGCCTACCTCAAGAAAGTCTCAACCTTTCCTTTTTCCAGCTCTCTCAGGAAGACATTGTTCCAGTTTTCTTCATGAACTCCTTCATGTAGAGATGTCAAGACAGGAACCTACAACTCTTGACAAGTCAAGCATTGACCAACCATATATTTGGACTCTCCTTTCACACACTTGTTGTCTATAGGCAGAAATCCCATTAAAAGAATGAGGGTTGATGGTTTGAGGTTTGTCAGAAGCTGCCACAGCTAGAATTCCATCTCTACTTCTCCTGACAATTCCCTGCTGCAGGAGCACTCAATTTGTGTAATTTTCTTCATGACTCACTTCTTTGGAGGGCCAACAATTATCCTGAAAGCTCTCAGCCAATCAAGCAGTTCTGTAACAAAGTCATGTATTTAAAAAGAAGTTGTAATTCAGAGAAAATCCATAGCTCAGTAATACCCTCATTAGAACCAGCCAAATTGTCACTCAAGAATTGGCAAGCTTTTGAGCTCTCCAAAACTTATCAGGCAAGATGTTAATTCAAGCAGTTCATTATACATACTAAATTTTTATATACCTATCCCACCCTAGCAATGTGTACCTTTGTAACTAGCTTTTTGCAAAGTCCTTGGGACTGAGTGAGGAGAGACAGTAGTTTGTGCCTGCATAGAACTCCTGTCCCCCATTTGTTTGTCAGTTTTAAATGCAACATAAATCTTCCAATAGAAGAGAATATCAATCGAAGAGAATATCTGTAGCTCAGGGTTGAACTGTGGAGTCCTTGGTGCTCTCTGAGCTTGGTTGTTTGCTTGCAGACATTTCATTACCCAACTAGTTAACATCATAAGTGGCACTGATGTCTGCAAATGTCTGCAAGCAAACAACCAAGCTCAGAGAGCACTAAGGACTCCACAACACAAATCTTTTGCAAGCAGGGCAACCTGGCTGGATAGGTGGGGGAGGAGATTGCAGAGCCTTTGGGTTTTAGAGCTGATCTTTGTAAATAAGAGAAGTGGAAATGAGAAAAGTAAAATGAAGGGTAAATGCTTTGCCCAAATATGAACAATCTTCTCGGTGGAGATTAAAAACAGAGCCAAGACATTGTGAAGCTGTGGAGAAAGTTGAAGAATGCAGTGATTCACTAGACCTCACCCAACAGAAGGACCATCCTCCTTGAAGCTTTCAGGGAAGTCTGGACTTCTGAAGGATCCTGCTAGCCCATCATTAGGGGAAAAATCAACTGATTTTAGGTACAGGAAGAAACACAAGAGAGCAGCTTTAATTATGGTTTAGGAATGGCTTGGGGACTGTATCATATTTTGTCACACAAATTGGGGTTACCTTGCCTGTTTCCATGTGAATATAGTCTCTACATGACTTGATAGACTTCTTGTGCTATCACTTGTTAATATTTTTGGAGCACATAGTTATTATAGGTGGCTTTATATGCAAACATATGTGCTAGTTGTCTGTTATTATTCATATGTCAATCATTAATCAGCTCTTTTCTGTGTAATAACCTTTGCACATATTTTACAAGAGTTGGCTACATCACCATGGAGATAAATGATGCTGTGTCGAGAATTTTGGTTGCCATGTAAACAAGTAGAGAAAAACATGTAGTTGTTAAGAGAGGGAGCCTTGTCTACCCCAGGTATAGTCCATAATATAATTAAAAATAGTTAGCTAACATGATTGGTTTACCTTCTAAATCAGGGTTTCTCAACCAGCATTCTGTGGAGCCCTAGGGTTCCGTGAGAGGTCACTAGGGGTTCCCTGGGAGATCATGATTTATTAAAAAAATTATTTCAAATTTGGGCAACTTCACATTAAAGAGGTAAGTTTCATTCTTTCTTTTTAGTTTAAGATGGATTAATAGGATTAATGCATATATACAGGCCTACACATGAAACAAATATAATAATTTTGTAACTTGTGACCTATATTTGAGCCTGAATGTGCAAGGGTTCCCTGAGGCCTGAAAAATATTTCAAGGGTTCCTCCAGGGTCAAAAGGTTGAGATAGGCTGTTCTAAATATAACAATAACTCCAGGTATTTCTTTTATTTATCTATTTATTTATTTATAGTGGTATTTATACCCCGCCTATCCCCTCCCTAACGGAGGACTCTAGGCGGCTTACATACATGTCTATATACATTTATCTTTATACATATATTTATGTCTAAGAGTTTATAATTTCTATAGCAAAATAATCAGAATCCAGTCAATTCCCTATGTATAGTATTGCACTCACACAGTTCATGTACAGCTATCCATAAAAAGGAAAGGGAAAACTGATGGGAAAGAGCAAGTTGGTGTTTGGTGGTAGCACATTTTCAATCTCTGGCTCTGAGGCAACAATAGATTCTGCAATCTCCTGCAATCATTAGTGTTCACCTTCTAACCTTCTCCATGCTCCTTAGCTATTGTTTTTAGAGCTCAGCGAGGCATGCTTTGTTTCCATGCCTCTGTTCAAGGTCTACTGCTTCCATCTTGGGTTTCCTACAGCTCTTTCTTTGTGACTAGATTCCTATCTAATCTGATCGCCAGCAATTCTGTGCTTTATTTTTTCAGGCAGATGGAAAACATGCAATGTCCTCAGGCAGGAACCTCTTTAAAACCCTTGGTTACAATCTATCCCCCCCCCATCCCTAAACCATTAATTTGTGATCAATTAACATTCCTCTGCCACATTCCAAGGATCTCAGCAGCCTAAGAAGCAGCATCAAGGCATGTTTATAGGCATGTTTATAGTAACAATAGTGATAATAATAGACTTCCCACAATTGGCTATACCTCTGTTCTAAAAGGCAGATGCAGAGCCCTGATCCAAAGCAAAACTTCTTATGCCCCAAGTTTCTCTGTTTTTCATGAGTTATTATGATGGACCTGATTTATGACATTCCAAATAGTAGAGCTTGCAGTAGCCAATAAAGGTTATTTTGTTTTATATACTGTAGACCTTTGTGAAGGTCACAAACAACCTAACTTCCTCACCTTAGAGCCAAGTGAAGCACCCACCTTGCTTTCTTCCACCTGCTTCATTTACCTCTTCTGCAGCCTGCTCCAACCCTTGCCTTACCCAAAAGCTACTGAAAGTCTTGGAAGATGCATGGTAGCATGGAAGCAGAAGGGTAGAAGCGCTATCACTCCCCCACTGGATAAACTAGGGTATTTCATGAGGCTATCCTCACTATTGCAACTACCTTTAATTGGATTGGATTGGATTGGATTGGATTGGATTGGATTGGATTAGATTAGATTAGATTAGATTAGATTAGATTAGATTAGATTAGATTAGATTAGATTAGATTTCTACCCCCACTTTCATTCAAGAGCTTCAGGAGGTATACATAGTGCTTCCTCCTAATTTTCCCCACAACAACAAATCTGTAAGGTAGGCTGGGCTGAGAGTTACTGTGGTGACTATCCCAGAATTATCCAGTGAGTTTCCACGGCTGAGGGTAGATTTGAACCTGGGTATCTCCACTCCTACTCCAGTGCCTTAACTACTACACCATAGTGGCTGGAAAACCCCTGGAAGAGCTTCTGAGTTTGTAATTTGAAAGAAATAAAATAAACTGCATGAGCTGTGCCTGAAAGAACCAGAAATTCTAGTAATACATAGACACTCTGTTAATATTTCTCTAGATCTCAGAAAGAAAGGGGAAAATAAGTGAAGGCTTTGGGTTACTAGGAGGTAGATTTAAATTGAAGATTAGGAAACGGTTTCTGGTTGTGAGAGCAGTGCCACGGGCTAATAAGCTACTTAAGAAGTGGTAAACTCCTGGCTGGAAATTTCCAAGGCGCAGGAAGACAGGTGTCTTCCAGGAATGCTTTAGATTTAGGAGGCCTTTGCCTTAGGGCAAAGGGCTGCTTCTTGGACTAATCACAAACCCTAAACCTTCTGAATGGGAGTGAAACAATTCAAGCACATTAATGAGCACATTCTCTTCCCCTGTTTTCCCCAGATGGGCAGCCTTTAGGTGTCTTGGATTACAGCTGCTGCAACTTCTGGGAATTCTTACTAACACATTTGGAAACAGGATGTGGAAAGCTGCCTTGCCACCAAAAGAGACCCTGTTCATTCCCCCAAAGGCATTTGTTTTTTTTTTTAATTTTTATTTTCAAGATATAATTAAAATACAAAAAAGAAAAAAACTATAGAATAGATAGAAAACAGAACTAAAGAAAAAAGAACAAACTATAGAGATGTGAATAGAAAGACAAAAAAGAAAAGACAACTTCTGACTTTTTCCGATACAGATATAGGGTTAATATACAAATCTAGTCTCTTACAATTAATTAACCTATCATAACATTATTTCTATTACAATAAATCATTCAATCTCTAAAACCCAAAATCAAAACATCATTTTTTTCGATTACAAGCAAATATTCCAAAAGTGGTTGCCAAATTGATATAAATATATAAATAGAATGCTCTCTTATTAAAGCTGTTAATTTAGCCATCTGAGCCAAATCCATTAATTTAACAATCTAATTTTCAACTGTAGGTATTTGTGGATCTTTCCATCGTTGTGCATATAACAATCTTGCAGCCATGATCATATATAGTAGCAAAACTCCATGCTGTTTCTCTAATTGCTTTTCCATCAAACCTAAAAGAAAAAGTTCTGGCTTTCTTTGTATATTTACTTTAAGTATCTTCTGAATGATAATACATATTTGGTCCCAGAACTTTTTAGCCTTCTCACAAGTCCACCAAAGATGGTAAAAGGTTCCTTCATCCTGTGAACATTTCCAACAGACATTAGTTACACCACTATACATTTTTGACAACTTATCGGGAGTTAGATACCAACGATACATCATCTTATAAAAATAGGTGAACCAATGACATGTAAATCCATCAGATTCTAACATTTCCCTTGTTTTAATTTTTGGTTCACCCTCTTCAAACTTTAACATGTCTTTATATTTTAACCAGCTTATTCCTCCCACATTTTGTCTTCTGATCATTGCTTCCTGAGGAGACAACCATAATGGTACATTTGGAAACAATCTTACCTTATATTTATTCCAGATTCTCAATAAGGCATTTCTAATAAAATGATTTTTAAAATCCTTATTAACTTTAACTTTGTCATACCATAGATAAGCATGCCACCCGAATCTTAATTCATGTCCTTCAAGTTGTAATAATTTCTTGTTCTCCAGAATAATCTATTCCTTGATCCAAAGCAAACAACAGGCATCAAAATACAATTTTAAATTAGGTAGACCCAGACCTCCTCGTTCTTTGGCATCTTGTCACAATTTATATTTAATTCTTGGTTTCTTGCCTTGCCAAATAAATTTGGAGATATCTCTCTGCCATTCTTTAAATGGTAAATCTGTTGATAGAATTGGTAAAGTCTGGAAAAGAAATAACATCCTAGGCAAAACATTCATCTTAATCACAGATATTCTTCCCAAAAGAGACAATTGTAATTTCCCCCATCTTATCAAATCTTTTTTTTACATCATTCCAAATTTTAACATAATTATTCTGAAACAACATACTATTTTTAGTTGACAAGATTACCCCTCCCCCAAAGGCATTTGTGAGCATAGGATTGGTCAGGTCCTTTGGATCTTGCATGAAACCATTATTTAGTCTATTGACCCGCCTGGTGCTGACAGTTTCTGCAACTGGTGTCTATCCATTCCTCCAGCTCCGGCCACCTTCTGAAATTGATTCCAACTACAGTTGCAGTGGAATGAAGAGCCGGCGAGTAGACCGGCTCTTCATAATTCCTCTCCAAATAAGGGGAGGACTTGAGATCGCCCACAAGTGCTCCAGACAGTTGCTCCTCTCCAGGAGACCGCAAGACAGCAGTCTCCAGTGGGTTTAGAGCTCTGGGAGATGGGGGAATAGCCATTTTGCTCAAACCACGGTCAGCGCCTTCAAAAAGGACACTGGGTTCGCCTACTTCCTTTTCTAATCATTTTTGGAAATTGCTTGTTAACTGCTTTTCAGCTATTAGAAATCTTTGGATCAACAAGTTTTACAGCACCAGGTGAGTTTCCTTCAATCCTTAGCGAAAGAAGTTTAAATACAAGTTTAAGGACTTATTTTTTTTTAATTATTTTGAAATAAACAGCAAAAGGGTGATTAAAACTTTGATTTTGGAAAGTTACAAACAGACTAAGAGTCCAGATGGATTTGAAATAAGATTTTGGAATTAACTATAAGAATCCTTCCTATGGGAAAATGCTTTTGTTTTGAATTCTTAAAAAAAATTATAGGATGGGACTTTGAAGGTTGGACACTAGAGGGAATCAGAAGGAACTAAAGATTAAAATTAAAAGAGGAGAATACTTAAGTTTTACTTACTAATACAGAATGGAGCAAAATACCTTAACATCGGACATATTGAAGGATATTTTTGAACCATGGACCCAGAAGTTAATTTTAAGAGTGACTGCCCTTATAGATAGACTGTGTTTAAAAGATGTTATGGAAGAGGAACAAGTTTTACTGGACAAGACTGAGACTGAACTGAAAGTGGATTTAAAAGTGGCAGATTACAAGGATGATATGGAAAAAGATGCTACACTGGATATACAAATGAAACTGGCTGATATTTGATATACAAATAACAACCAAAAGAGTAATCTGGATAACTTTCCTATATTGGATTTACAAAAGAGATTTGTTAAAGCTTTGAAGAATTTTGTGAGAAGGGACAAAGAAAAAATGAAAAGAAATCAAGTTCTAGGACATTATTTGAATGAATTAAAGATCAAGATTGTTAAAAGTAAAAGGAAGGAATGTAAAGTTGGTTTATTTGATCAAGGTTAGAATAGATATGTTGTTATCTCTGGTAACCCTTAATGGACTTTTGCTGATCAGGACTGAAATGATGATGCTTTATGGATATGTTTATAGATAAGAGATGGGATATGGGAAGAAGAGATCATTTGTTGTATTTTAAGAGAAGATTATAAGCTAATAAAATGGTCTATACTTGTGATGAAGGGGGAAGTCATTTATTTATATATTTCTTTTCTTTTTCTTTACTATATTTTTCTTTCTTTTTCTATTTTTTTCTTTTCTGCACTTTTATTTCTTTTTCTTTTCTTTTTTTAGTTTGTATTAGTTTTTATATTTTTAATTGTAATTTTTAATAAAATTACTATTTAAAAAAAGAGAAAAATGGACTAAGCAGCAGGAAACAATGGAGAAGAAGAGAAGTGGAAAATTAGCAGAATTCAGTAGCACGTTTCCTGCATTTCAGACCTCTGTGTTTTAGGTTTTGAAATGTACTGTTTCCTTTTAATCCACTTAATTCCATTAAGGACTCCTATTTCTGAAAGAGTATGAAGGATTCATTCTTTCTTTCTTATGTTTACTGTATATGGCTGCTCTGAGCACAAGCTGATGGAAAAAAAGCAGGGCACAAATAGAGACAGCATCTACTAGGCCTGGCATTCAAGATTAGTATCTGCTTTGCCTGAACATCAATAAAAAATATTGCCTGAAATCCTTAGAGCCACTTAGAGTGAGTGTTGGGAATAGTGGCTGAATTCACAAATAAGGTCTGCTTATGAGTTTACGCATGCTAAGGCATAGTGGGTTTGTTTGATTTTGGGCTCAGCATGTGCTAACCCTATTACAGTATTATTTATAAATTATGGCTTTTAGCCTAGCATATGGTACGATCTACTGGCTCTTATTCAGTAAATAATGGTTAAACAAATTATGGCTTAGTTCAATATGAGAACCATTTGGTTAAAGTACCCTTCTATGCTCATTATATACCAGTGGTACATATGAGAAGGATGTGGGCAGAGTTATCCAAATCCATCCAAGCTTCTCTGGCAGGAATTAGGATGTTGCCCAAAAGTTCCCTTGCCAATGAAAACAAAGACTGCCAATGGAGTTTGTTTGTTTATGTATTTATTTATTTTCTATCCCGCCTTTATTATTTTTATAAATAACTCGAGGCGGGGAACATACCTATTACTCCTTCCTCCTCCTATTTTCCCCACAACAACAACCCTGTGAGGTGAGTTGGGCTGAGAGAGAGTGACTGGCCCAAGGTCACCCAGCCGGCTTTCAGGCCTAAGGCGGGACTAGAACTCTCTGTCTCCTGGGTTCTAGCCCGTTGCCTTAACCACCTGTCAGGGGAAGCAGAGAGGAGGGCGGAGCACTGGATAAGAAGCGGGCACGCAGCTCAGAGAGCCTAGCCTATTTCCCCAAACGTCAGAAGAAAGCTCCGCCCTAGGTTGAGCTGATATACTTGGGAATCTTCAGGCACTGTTAGTTTAGCAGGATTTCTGCTTGTAGGTATGCAATAAACACTAGAGACTAGATTCCAGGCCTCGGCGTGTTATTTCTGCATCTACACACGACACCACCAGACTAAACTGGCTCTTTGTTCCTTGGTATCCCATAATCCAGAGCTTTCCAAACTGTATGTCGCCACACAAAAGTGTGTCGCCACACACAGTCTGGTGTGTCGCCACACAACCCGGAAGCGCTGATCATTATCAGCGCTTCCGGGTTTTCCCGCGGCGACACACCAATGGCGGCACGCAAAAACCCGAAAGCAGCAGCAGCGCTTCCGGGTTTTTGCGCGCTGCCGCAATGGTGGCACTTCCGGGTTTTCCCGTGGCGACGCGGGAAAACTTTGGAAAGCCCTGCCATAATCCCTGGCCAAAAATTAAGGTTGATGGAAAGTATCATTTCTGTCCTCAGGGAGGGGATCAAAAACTGCAAGATGGCAGGCATGGCATTATGGTCAAAGGTACATATTCAGAAGAAGTGGGGTTTCAATTACAGCGCTGCACCCACCATCATGCAGATTTTGATCTCCCCATGGATGATGCTGATTTCTGCCCATTTTAATTATTGTAATCCACCAGGAATGTTCGCATAAACAGAAAAGTGGAGTACAAATTCAATAATAAATAGAATCAAACCAATGAAAAGAGCTTGCTTCTTTAAAAAAAACACCTCCATCTCCCACCATGACTGACAAAAATTAGTAAAGCCTTGGGACACGGGTGATCACCCATTTTGACTGCCCTCCTCATGAGGCTTGTTCTTTTAGTACAACTGGCTCATATTCGGTTTGTGACTATATAGCTGCAAACAGTGCTAATACAATCTTCCATATTAAAGGAAACAAAATATCTGGATTATTAAGCAATCATTCTCAGGCCAGGTCAGGCCATATCTGGATCAGAGGAGTTCTACGCCCAGTTCTTCATGTCACTAGTTAAGGCCCTGATAAACTAGGAAAGACTACCAGGCAGGATAGAAGTCTGGAAATCATCAATAAAGAAAGTTGGCCATGTTCAAATTCCACTAAATACTAAAGATAATTATATGCTCTCTATCAACTGTTGTCAAGTAACAATAATCTGTCAAATATATCAGAATAAAGTCTAACTGGACATCTGCAATGAATGTCAAAATTTGATAAAAATCTAAGTAGTATCTGGAAAATGATGTTGTTGTTCAGTCGTTTAGTCGTGTCCGACTCTTCGTGACCCCATGGACCATAGCACGCCAGGCCTTCCTGTCCTCCACTGTCTCTCGGAGTTTACTCAAATTCACGTTCATTACATCGGTGATGCTATCTAACCATCTCATCCTCTGCCGTCCCCTTCTCCTTTTGCCTTCAGTCTTTCCCAGCATCAGGGTCTTTTCCAGTGAGTCCTCTCTCCGCATTAGGTGGCCAAAGTATTTATTTAACATCAAAAGACAGAGAATAATACTTTGTAGGGGCAAATTAGTTTTTTTCCTACACTTAATCTGGAACAATGGATTATTAATATGCATTGTCAATATTTGAGTTAGAAAGAAGCAATTTGTTCAAATGTTTTGGAATTGCTCTGTTTATGATACAGTTTCCCAGGATTGGTCTGCTTGGCTCGACTCAGCTTTGATTTGCTCTGTTTTGCGGTATATTACATTATAGAGCTGGTGGTTCAGCGGGTAAGACGCCAGGCTTGTTGATCGGAAGATCGCAAGTTCGGAAGTTTGAGACCTGAGTGCCGCGTGACGGAGTGAGCTCCCGCATTCGCCCCAGCTCTTGCCAACCTAGCAATTCGAAAGCATGCAAATGCAAGTAGATGAATAGGTACCACTTCGGTGGGTAGGTAACAGCGTTCTGCGCGCGTCATGTGGCCACATGACCATGGAAGCGTCTTCGGACAACACTGGCTCTTCGGCTAACAAATGGAGATGAGCACCGGCCCCTAGAGTCAGGGTGGTAATCTTTACCTTTACCTTACAGTATAGAGCTAACGGTGGTGGTGGTGGGATATCTTCTTTTAATTAGTTTGCTTTGTATTCACACACATTCATACAGCAAATTGGTTTTACTTTCTCATTGGTTTCACTTTCCCCCCAGGTATTGCTGTTGCTTTTATCCTGCTGCCTTTCTATATGAGATGCAAATATAGAAATATGGCTAAGGCCAAAGGTGCATACAAATGTAAGATCTGACTTTGCTCTTTTCTGAATTAACATATGTGGCAGTAGAGAAATATACTGCTATGCTTTTTCCTCACTAGCAGAACAGAAACCCCCCCCGTTCTCCAACCTCTACTTAGTAGGAATATTAATTCTGAACAGCAGGCACACATACTAGGCACGTAGCTTTTCTGAGTCTATTAAATTCTATTAAATTAAATGCTGGGACATGCATTCCAGATAGATGCAAAGTGGAACCCTTCATGTAATTTGGAGAAATGGGCTGGGTTATCACACTCTTCCCTATATATCTTCTATAGGCAAATACATATTTCTCTCGGTCAAAATGAATGACTGCTGAGAGAGAGAGAGATGGAGAGAGAGAGAGACAGAGAGAGAGAGACAGAGAGAGAACCTTTCTAAAAAAGAAAGAACCAAGTCACTGAAATTGCCTCACACTCCATATTGATGAGTAGAAAGCCATACTGCAAATGTGGACTAATTTCTTAAAGATTCCTCCATACTTTAGACAGGTTGCCACTTCTTTCAAAAACACCAAAAACAAGGTGGTTGATTATAGAATTCACACTAGGTGTGGAAGGAAGAAAAATAAGAAGCCATTAGAAATTTTTCTTCTCTCTTATACATATACACAGTGTAGTTTAACATTATGCAAATGAAAAATAAACATGGCATCCCTCTTTTAGTGGCAAATTTAGGCGACGGTGTCTCCATGCTGAAATTTGTCCCTGAAATGAAAACTTCCCAGTCTCTTATTTGCAGACCATGACAGACATTTGATAGATTAATATTTGTTCATGTTCTGCGGCTCCTAAATAGGGACTTTAGGACCACATTTGAACCCCGGGGCCATAGGTTGCTCACTGCTATCCTTGAAATAACTCTTTTGATCACTCATTTTGAAACAATTGAGAAACTAACAGATTCCATAAGTATCATTTGGGGCAGGATATACTTGCCTCAACACCATGAAAAGAGCAAAAACACATGAATAAAACAAAAACACATAAAGCATTTTGTTGATATAGTAATGGTACAATCCTAAGTATGTTTAGTCATAAGTAAATCTCCCAGGGACAAATAGGCTTTATTTTCCTGCAGATGTGCATAAGGATCAGAGTTGAACGTATTAATGAAATTGAACCCTGAAGAAGTATTTGTTGTGTATTCCTACAACCCAAGAATCTCTGGCACACAGATTCCATGGACACCTGCCATGTCCTGAATAAACTTTGAGGATTTCCTTTGTTCCACATTTTAAATGAGCCAACTTAATCTGCACCTCCTAGATCAGTGTTTCTCAACCTTGGCAACTTTAAGATGTGTGGACTGGGGAATTCTGGGAGTTGAAGCCCACACACCTTAAAGTTGCCAAAGTTGAGAAACACTGTCCTAGATTCATATACCAATTGAAACACAGTTATCTTTCTATTTTCATCTTTTTCTGTATATTGCAATAATATTCTCAGCTCAAAAATTAAACTAAAATGGAAATGAAATTAGGTTTCAGTGAATGTAACATATAAAAATAAGGTGGATATTAATATTCATTGTTTGGAGAAAAACATTATGAAGTAAATGTTTATTTACTTTTAAGTTAGATTGTTATAGAAACAGGATAAGCATATGTAAAACTGCCTGCCTTCTCTGCAGTAGCTCCCGCCCTGTGGAACATCTTGCCCCCAGAGGTGAGATTAGCCCCTTCGCTCCTGACCTTCCGGAGGAACCTGAAAACTTGGTTCTGCCGCCTTGCTTGGGGCCAAGGAAGGAATAGTCACTCTTGGGGATGGCTAATACCTTAGAGAGCCCCTCTCCTACATCGGATTGAGTTAGATCATTTTACTATTCTTGCCTCTTGGATTTTAATCTTGTTTTATAATTTAGTATTTTTATATAGTATGTATATTTTATGTCTCTTGTTTTTATCATCTTGTTGTAAACCGCCCAGAGTCCCTCCGGTGGAGGGAGATGGGCGGTGATAGAAGTTTGATTAATAGATAGATAGATAGATAGATAGATAGATAGATAGATAGATGATAGATAAACTAGAGGGCCCCTGAAATAGGCAGATCCATCCATCCTTAGTCCTGACTCACTCTTTGGGAATTACTAAAATTAAGATGACTGGATATATGGGGTTATGGCTGTTATAACACCTTTGGGAGATCTTTCAAGATGTCTGCTTATTAGAAAACAAATCTTAAGGGCACACCACAGAAACGTATTGCAAAATTCCATGGTAAAATACTTCCTTGTGGACTCAGATGTCTGTCATCCACTCCTTTGCTTCACTTTACATTACTGCTTACTTGAGTGTGACTCATTATTACCCACTGAACTCTGGAGTTCCTCTCCCAGCCCCTTTCCTGTGCCACCTCTATGTCTTCACTTATGCCCTCCACACCTCTTCCTTTTGCCCTAGTGATTCGAGAGCCACCACACAGCAAGGTAATTAATCTGGTGGGTGGAGACAGTAGAGCTGCAAAACAAGAAAGCCAATGTATTTTTCACTGTCCTTTAAAAGCAAAGTTGAAGACGTATAAAGTCTGGGCAGAAAAAACCACAACAGGGTGGAATGATATCTTTTTTTAAAATTAATTTTTATTGAAGAATTTTATACAATAGTAAAAATGATACCAGTTTAAGAAAAAGAAAAAAAAGAGTAAAGGAAAGTGGTGAATAGATAAAGAAAAGAAAAAAAGAGTAAAGAAGAGGCTTCCAATCTTCTTTACAGCAGTTACAAATAAATCTATCGTTTGTCCTCCCTCTTTAAGGTTACATCATGATTCCCTTCTTCCCATATTTTACTCTTTCTAATCATCAAATCCATAAATCACCAGTTCATTTTTTTCCATTTTCAACAAAAAGTCCATAAATGGTTTCCAGTTACTAATAATTGTACTTGTTGTCTTTTCCCTAATCAAGCAAGTCAATTTTGCCATTTCTGCAAATTCTGTCATCTTCACCAACCGTTCCTCCATTGTAGGTATTCCTGAATCTTTCCATCTTTGTGTATATAATAATCTTGCTGCAGTTACCATATATAAAACCAATCTTCCAAGGGTGGAATGATGTCTAAGTTGGAAGGAACCATCAGAGAGCAGAAGGTAATATATGAAGTAAGGTATGAATGTACTCCGTGAAAAATTACTAGTCAGAGAGTGCCTTTCAGATCAGCTGGTGTGATGCACATACATAATAATAAAATAGGATCCACAAAAGTTCAGTATGTCACAAGACTGCTGGTTGCACTTGCAACAAAAGATTAAAAGAGGCTCTGGAAACTGACTTTAAACTTTATGCTTCCATGATGCTGCTAGATTGTTGCCAGAATCACTTCTGCCATTAGAGATGTCTGTGTTTTAGCAAATGATCAAAAAGGCGCTCTTTGACCTGCAAACTTTTTTTGGGAAGGGTCAGTGCCTCCTTGGTGGCAACTGTGCTCTGCTGCATTCCATTCCATTGTTGGGGCAACTCTGCCTTTCAATAGAACTGCAAATTAATAATAATAATAATAATAATAATAATAATAATAATAAGAACAACAACAACAACAACAACAGATAACAACAGATAACAGAAACCGATGTCAAAGCAAGTTAAATAAACAAAAGGATTTCAAAACAGTGTTACGCTGATGCGACTTCTGGAACTGTGAGAAGGTCCAGAGGTGCTGGTGATCACTGGAGGCTAATTGGTATCCTGGGAAACTTGAATTTCTTTTTGACTGTGGTGCTTAAACATTGAGTGGAAACCGTTTTGGAACCCTTTAGCATCCATATCAGGAGAAACAGCCAGCATCCCACAATGCTTTACTTTTTTTGTGCCGAGCCCATACTTAGGTTCATGTACCTGTGCCTTTCTTCTTTTCTGTATGACTCAGTTTCTTTTCACAATCTAGACTGGATTTGGACATTACAGTATGCCATAATGAGATTTTTTTGATTTGGCCTAGTTTTACGTGCCTTGCTTAATGTTATGAACAAATTGAACACACTGTGGTTAAAACAAACAATGGCTTGGCACCCATTGTTTGTTTTAACCACAGTGTGTTCAATTTGTTCATAACATTAAGCAAGGCATGTAAAGCTAAGCCAAATCCAAAACCCCAACTTTCAGGGATTTTGGCACAAGAGTGGGTAAGTCTTTCAGTTATGGACCAGATTTTTGTTAATTTCTTTTTGGGATGGCTAAGTGGGGCAAGGCAATGATATGGTAATTTCACTGGAGTAGTAGCATGGGTGGATTTTTTAAACCCTTTTTGCTAATTTTAGGAGCTTTTGGTTTTTAAAAAAATGCTAACCAAGAGTGTTAACACTTTTTGGAGACTTAGCCTATCTATTTTACCTGTTGGTTTTGCCAAAAACTGCTGGAAAATGGGACCACTGTTACTTGAGATTTGCTAATATGATGATAGGAGTCCTTGGTAGCCACAAAATAGCAGTAGAAGACCTGCATGTTCAGCACACAATGTAAGAATTCAGCCAGGAATGCCTAGACGAATTCCTCCTAAGTTGGGATAAGAAAAGAGGCACCCAACTTTCAGGGATTTTCTAGCCATTCAGAAAGCCTCCTATGGATGCAATCAGCCAATCTCTCGAAGTCTCTGTTATTAGGAATACTATGACAATCACCAGCTTCATCTTATCTTTTTTTTAATTGAAACTTTATTAATTTTTTCAAAGTATAATTAAAATGCAAAATATAGAATATAGAACAGATAGAATACAAGACTAAAAAGAAACAAGGAAAACTAAAACAGTGCTAGAATAGATAGAAAAACATAAAAGACAAGTGACTTCTCACCTTCTTCAACACAGATATAAAAGCATATAAAAAAGTTAATCTCTTACTATTAATTAAACATTTAGTAACATTGCTTCTCTAAAATCAATCCATTAATAATCAAAACCCAAAATCAGAACATTTTTTTCAGATACAAGCAAATAGTCCAAAAGCGGTTTCCAAGTAGAAACAAATCCAGTCACGGTATTTTCCAGCTTCATCTTATCTTGACCGAACTGACACAGTCTAACAACAGGAATGGAAGACCTGTAGCCTTCCAGATGTTGTTGGACTGCAATTCCAGGCAACTCAGGCCAATATGAAGGATGCTGGGAGTTGTAGTTCAGCATTGGGAGAACCATTGGTTTCTTACCTTATCTTTCAACAATGCAAAATGTATAGCACACACCACAAAATTCCGTACCTGAAAAGGCTTATGTGTGCCATTTATATTAGCATATTAACTTAAGAACATGAATTAATTGTAACCATTAAAATTAGAGGGGGAAAATATGGGGAGATTTATGTACATAAATATGTAGGGTAGCTCTGACTCGAACTGTGGTGTTGGAGGAAAATTCTGAGAGTGCCTTGGACTGCCAGAAGATCAAACCAGTCCATACTCCAGGAAATAAAGCCAGACTGCTCACTTGAGGGAATGATATTAAAGGCAAAACTGAAGTACTTTGGCCACATACAGTAATGAGAAGACAGGATACCCTGGAGAAGAAGCTGATGCTAGGGAAAGTGGAAGGCAAAAGGAAGAGGGGCCGACCAAGGGCAAGATGGATGGATGATATTCTGGAGGTGACAGACTCAACCATGGGGGAGCTGGGGATGGTAACGGCCGACAGGAAGCTCTGGCGTGGGCTGGTCCATGAAGTCACGAAGAGTCGGAAGCGACTGAACGAATAAACAACAACAAAAGCTCTGACTCATATTCAGTACATTATTTTAATATAACTTGTTGTTTGTATATCAAATTGGAATAATAATTCATATTGTGTTATGAATAATTCTGATCATTCTGATGCTATAATACTGAAAGCAGACATTTCTTTCGAAGAGGAACATGACACATAGGCCAGTTAGTCAATTCATAGTGATAAGTTCATGTGCGGTCTTACCTTTGAAAACCATCTACTTTTTTTTCCCTTCACAGTCTATGAACAGAATGGAATGTCTCACATTCTGGTAAAGACCTGTCTGGAGAGTTCTAATTCCTGAATTATGAATAACCACTCTTACTGTAAGAAGATACTTTAGAAAAGACATCAATCTGCCTCACAATTTCCCATATTAACCATCCAATTACTCCTGTGCTGAATTTTTGGCACACAAGGTTATAGCATTAAAGTATTAAGTGATAAAAGAATTAAAGATAGGGAAACATAGGGCCATGAACTAGGGTATCCATGGGGGTGGTGGAGGGGGTGGTGGCATATGATAGCATGATGCAAATGTTGCAGCTTGCATGTTTGTGTTAAATTTCATGACCCAAGTACTGTACAGAACTACAGCACTTGCATAGTGATGTCATGATATCATTATTTTGACATCATTCTGGCTTGTTAAAAGAGCTAATACCGAAGAATTTAGGTAGTTACATAAGGCCAATTAACATTGTCCATTACAGTCATCAAAAGTTAAAATGGCAGTTGTGGGTGCAAGGAGGTGTGTGTGACATCAACACACATATAAAAGGAGCAGGGTTTTGATCATGCTGCCTGACTGCTATCTTGACTTTTTTACCCTCCTGTAGATGCCACAGGCAATTATTTATGCAGATGCTGCACAAAATAAGATGTAACCTTGTTTTAAGGATTCTCATGTAACTTCTGGGCTCATGAAGGCCAATGTATAACAGTGCAACCTATTTCTATAACTACAAATTACTACAAAGGGTATTTTTGGCAACTGCAAAAAAGGGCACAAACAGATCACCCAAAGAAGTGATTCACACTGAATTTTCTCCACACAATCACCAAATATTCAAGAAAACTTGGGACAGGGTGACATGTTTGCATTAGTACTCAATGGACGATGTCACTCCAAGAACGATAAAATGTCATCATTCATTTTAAAGTGTTGTTTCAAATTTTTCCTTTTGATAGCTATCAAACTTTACAGTGTAGTAAGGCCTACTCACGTTTACTTCCCAATTCTAGGCAGAAAGCTATAAAAATTTAAAGGACAATCTTTTATATAATCTATAAACTTCAAACATTTTTAGAGTGGAATTTGACATGGAGAACATAATTCTCACGGTGCTTCTCTGTGAGTACCACACTGTAACCACACAGGGTCTGAGGCTGCTGCTTCAATCCACAGGACACACTTAGTGTGGACCCGACCATTGTTTGAGTCCCACCATTGCTCAGGCCAACACTTGTTTTCCAGTTAATATCACTTTAAATAATAAAACCACTTGTTAGCTTAAAAATATTGTCAGTTGTGGTTCTTGTTAGAAATGGCTTACTAAATGAAGTGCCTTCTTGAATGGTGCCCTTATAATAATAGTATCTAACAAAACATATCAAATTGACAGTGTCTACTACAGTATATCAAGTCTTTCACAGAATCATAGAGTTGGAAAGGATGTCAGAGATCAACTTCCTATTCAATGCAGGATCTGCTAAAGCCTCCAGTAGAGGAGAACATACTTTTTAATGAGGCAAACTGTCTCCTTGGTTGAAACCTTGTATTGACTAGAAAATGCTCCCAGTATCAAACCTGAGTCTACTCTCCTATAAGTACAACCCATTGTTTCTAGTCCTGCCGCCTGGGACAACAGAACAAGTCCACATCCTCCTCAGCATGACCACCTTTTAGATATTTGTTGACTGCTATCCTCAGTCTTCTCTTCTGTAGGCTAAACACACTCAGTCCTTTTAACTGGCCCATACAGGGCTTCTAAATTTCCCCAACCCACATTTGAGGCTTTCGTTCTTTTTCTCCCCAGATGCAGGTCTTTATATTCCTCTCTGTTAAATTTCATTCTGTTTGTTTTGGCCCACTGTTCAAGCCTGCCTATATCTTTTTGAGTCTTCTCTTTCTCTTCCAAAGTATTAGTTTCTCTTCCTAGTTTTTGGTCCTCTGCAAATTTGATGATCAATCCCTCAACTCTTTCAGCCATTAATAAAAACATTGAACAGCACAGAGCCCAGGACAGAGCCCTGTGGCACTCTACTTAATACTACTCTCCAGGATGACAGGGAGGGATTTATGAGTTTTCTCTAGGTTTAATATACATCTAACAGTTGTCTCAGCTAGCCTGTATTTTATCATATGATTAATAAGGATATCACATCAGGCTTTGTTGAAGTAAGGTACCCTTTGTCTGTGGCATTTCCCTGATCTCTTAAACTAGTAAATCTGTCAAAGGAGGAGATAAGGCTAGTCTGGCATGACTTGTTTGTGACCAACCCATTTTGGCTCTTGTTAATTGTTGCATTCCTATCTAAGTGCTCACAAACATGCTGTTTAATAATCTGCTTGAGGATCTTGCCCAGTGGAGATGCCAGACTGACAAGTTTGTAATTTCCGAGGTCCTCCTCCTTCCTTCCATATGGGGAATATTGTTCTCCTTCACTCTTTGGGAACCTTGCCAGTTCTTCAGGAGTTCTGAAAAACTACAGTTAGCAGTTTTGTGATCACATTCATTAGCTTTTTCAATACCCAAGCATATCATTTGCCTGACCTTGAAGACTTGAATTCATTTAAATTAGGTATGTGTTCTCTCAGGTTCTCTCCTGAGCTGCAGCTATCTCCTTGCACTCATGCACAAGGATGGCCAACTATGATTTTTTTTCTCTTTTGAGACATATCAGGTGTAAAATACAAGTTGAAGCATTTGGCCTTCTCACCATCACTTGTTGCACTTTCACTCCTTTCTGCTTGCTACTAAACCAGTGTTTCTCAACCTTGGCAATTTTAAGATGTGTGGACTTCAACTCCCAGAATTCCTCAGCCAGCATGGCTGGCTGGGGAATTCTGGGAGTTGAAGTCCACACATCTTAAAATTGCCATGGTTGAGAAACACTGTACTAAACTACAGCCTCTTTGCCTTTCATTTTTGATGTATATAAAAAAGCTTTTGTTGTTGCTTTGGCATAAGCTGAACTTATTCTGAGCTTTAGCCTTTCTGACACAATTTCTGGCAACTGCCTTGTACCCTTCTTGGCTTATACAATCCGACTTCCATTTCCCATACATGTATCTTTTTTTCTTTCCATCATTTTATAAAGCTCTTTCTATATCCACATTGGACCTTTAGAGTCTCCCATTTTCCCTTCTAGAAGTTTATCAAAATGTACTCTTCTGAAATCCAGTAAACAAATCTGACTCTTCTCTATTTTTCCTCCCCTTGATATCATAAACACAAAGGTAACAGCCACTTTCTCCCAAGGTCTCAGTTATCTTCACTTCCTCACTTTGCTTTTTGGTAAGGATTAGGTCCAGAGTAGCAGATCCCTTGTTATTTCTTTCACTTTCTGACAAGATGTCACCAACAGAGGATAGGAATTGGTTGGACCTCTAGGTCTTGGCAGAATTAAACTTTCAGCAGTTGTCAAGATAACTGAAATCTCCCATTATTACTACTGTGAGCTTCTTTAAAAATTGTTCATCTAGTTCAGAAGGTCCTCATCCATATCTACTGCCTGATATCACCCTTCCTTCCTTCCTTCCTTCCTTCCTTCCTTCCTTCCTTCCTTCCTTCCTTCCTTCCTTCCCAACACTCTCAATAGGATTGCTATGCCATGATTTATGAATTGCTATGTAGACACAATTTATTTCTGTACACTACAAAAACTCAAACCTTTTGGTTAAGTCTGTCCTTCTGAATAAATAGTAACATTCCAGGGCAATGTTCTAATAATGTTTGTCATTCTTCAAGTTTCAGTGAGGCATATCATATATCATATATCATATATCATATATCATATATCATATATCATATATCATATATCATATATCATATATCATATATCATATATCATATATCATATATCATATATCATATATCATATGTTGTTGTTGTTCAGTCGTTTAGTCGTGTCCGACTCTTCGTGACCTCATGGACCATAGCACGCCAGGCCTTCCTGTCCTCCACTGTCACCCGGAGTTTACTCAAATTCATGTTCATTACATCGGTGATGCTATCTAACCATCTCATCCTCTGCCGTCCCCTTCTCCTTTTGCCTTCAGTCTTCCCAGCATCAGGGTCTTTTCCAGTGAGTCCTCTCTTCGCATTAGGTGGCCAAAGTATTTGAGCTTCAGCTTCAGTATCTGTCCTTCCAATGAGCAGTCAGGGTTGATTTCCTTTAGGACTGACTGATTTGACCTCCTTGCAGTCCAAGGGACTCTCAAGAGTCTTCTCCAGCACCACAGTTTGAAAGCATCAATTCTTCGGCGCTCAGCCTTCCTTATGGTCCAACTCTCACAGCCATACATTACTACTGGGAAAACCATAGCTTTAACTATACGGACCTTTGTCGGCAAGGTGATGTCTCTGCTTTTTAATATGCTGTCTAGGTTTGCTATAGCTTTCCTCCCAAGGAGCAAGCGTCTTTTAATTTCATGGCTGCAGTCACCATCTGCGGTGATCTTGGAGCCCAAGAAAATAAAATCTGTCACTGCTTCCATTTCTTCCCCTTCTATTTGCCAGGAAGAGATGGGACCAGATGCCATGATCTGGGTTTTTTTAATGTTGAGTTTCAAGCCAGCTTTTGCACTCTCCTCTTTCACCCTCATCAAGAGGCTCTTTAGTTCCTCTTCACTTTCTGCCATTAGGGTGGTATCGTCTGCATATCTGAGGTTGTTGATATTTCTCCCGGCAATCTTAACTCCGGCTTGTGATTCATCCAGCCCGGCATTTCTCATGATGTATTCTGCATATAAGTTAAATAAGCACGGTGATAATATACAGCCTTGTCGTACTCCTTTCCCAATTTTGAACCAGTCGGTTGTTCCATGTCCGGTTCTAACTGTTGCTTCTTGACCCGCATACAGGTTTCTCAGGAGACAGGTAAGGTGGTCTGGTACTCCCATCTCTTTAAGGCTTTGCCACAGTTTGTTGTGATCCACACAATCAAAGGCTTTAGCGTAGTCAATGAAGCAGAAGTAGATGTTTTTCTGGAACTCTCTTGCTTTTTCCATGATCCAGCAAATGTTGGCAATCTGATCTCTAGTTCCTCTGCCTCTTCGAAACCCAGCTTGCACTTCTGGTAGTTCTCGGTTCACATACTGCTGAAGCCTAGCTTGTAGGATTTTGAGCATAACCTTGCTAGCATGTGAACTGAGCGCAATTGTACAGTAGTATGAACATTCTTTGGCATTGCCTTTCTTTGGAATTGGAATGTAAACTGACCTTTTCCAATCCTGTGGCCACTGTTGAGTTTTCCAAATTTGTTGGCATATTGAGTGCAGCACTTTAACTGCATCATCTTTTAGGATTTTAAATAGCTCAGCTGGGATACTGTCTTCTCCGCTAGCTTTGTTGTTAGTAATGCTTCCTAAGGCCCACTTGACTTCACTCTCTAGGATGTCCGGCTCAAGGTCAGTGACTACACCAACGTATTTATCAGGGATATTAAGATCTTTCTTGTATAGTTCTTCTGTGTATTCTTGCCACCTCTTCTTAATCTCTTCTGCTTCTGTTAGGTCCCTGCCTTTTTTGTCCTTTATCATGCCCATCTTTGCATAAAACGTTCCCTTGATATCTCCGATTTTCTTGAAGAGATCTCTAGTCTTCCCCATTCTATTGTTTTCCTCGATTTCTTTGCACTGTTCATTTAAGAAGGCCGCCTTATCTCTCCTTGCTATTCTCTGGAAATCTGCATTCAGTTGGTTATATCTTTCCCTTTCTCCCTTGCCTTTTGCTTCCCTTCTTTCCTTAGCTATTTGTAAAGCCTCATCAGTCAGCCACTTTGCTTTCTTGCATTTCTTTTTCTTTGGGATGGTTTTAGTTGCTGCCTCCTGTACAATGTTACGAACCTCCATCTATAGTTCTTCAGGCACTCTGTCTACCAGATCTAATCCTTTAAATCTATTCCTCACCTCCACTGTATATTCATAAGGGATATGATTTAGGTCATACCTGAGTGGTCTAGTGGTTTTCCCTAAGTTCTTCAATTTAAGCCTAAATTTTGCGATAAGAAGCTCATGATCTGAGCCACAGTCAGCTCCAGGTCTTGTTTTTGCTGATTGTATAGAGCTTCTCCATCTTTGGCTGCAAAGTATATAATCAATCTGATTTCGGTATTGACCATCTGGTGATGTCCATGTGTAGAGTTGTCTCTTGTGTTGTTGGAAAAGAGTGTTTGCTATGACCAGCCTGTTCTCTTGACAAAACTCTATTAGCCTTTGCCCTGCTTCATTTTGTACTCCAAGGCCGAACTTGCCTGTTAGTCCGGTTATTTTTTGACTTCCTACTTTAGCATTCCAGTCCCCTATGATGAAAAGGACATCTTTTTTTGGTGTTAGTTCTAGAAGGTGTTGTAGGTCTTCATAGAACCGGTCAACTTCAGCTTCTTCGGCATCAGTGGTTGGGGCATAGACTTGGATCACTGTGATGTTGAATGGTTTGCCTTGGATTCGAACTGAAAGCATTCTGTCGTTTTTCAGGTTGTACCCCAGTACTGCCTTTCCCACTCTTTTACTGACTATGACAGCTACTCCATTTCTTCTAAGGGATTCTTGCCCACAATAGTATATATAATGGTCTCCTGAATTAAATTCGCCCATTCCTGTCCATTTTAGTTCACTGATTCCCAAGATGTCGATGTTCAATCTTGTCATCTCATGTTTGACCACATCCAGCTTACCTTGATTCATAGATCTTACATTCCAGGTTCCTATGCAATATTGTTCTTTACAGCATCGGACTTTCCTTCCACTTCCAGACACATCCACAGCTGAGCGTCCTTTCGGCTTTGGCCCCGCCGCTTCACTCTTTCTGGAGCTACTCGGAATTGCCCTCCGCTCTTCCCCAGTAGCATTTTGGACACCTTCCGACCTGAGGGGCTCATCATCATATATCATATATCATATATCATATATCATATATCATATATCATATATCATATATCATATATCATATATCATATATCATATATCATATATCATATATCATATATCATATATCATATATCATATATCATATATCATATATCATATCATATATCATATCCTTCAGTCTTAGGATTGTCAGTTCTTCCTATATATTTCCCTTATTCTATTTATTGGCATAAAGAAACCAAAACAGTGAGTGGTCCCCCATACTAGCTTTGCTGTTGAAGTTTTCGGCCAACCTCTAGCCCCCACCCCCTGCCTTTCTCTCATCTGCCAAACATACTGTTTTCAGTCTTCATGAAATGTAGACCATCTTTTGCCAGTAGTTCTTCATGTAGGCAGTCAAGGAACTAAAATTCTTCCTGGCAGCAGCACCATCTACATTTCCAGGATCTGGTTCTCTCTTCTTACGCCATGACCCTCAGTGGAATGATTGAGGAAACACAACTTGTGGTCTCACTTCCTTCACCATCCTGCCCGGGGCTTTACAATTTTCAGTGGATCTGAAGAGTGTCAGCAGCCTGTCTGTCTTGCCTTAGATACTTATCAGGTCTATACACTGTGGTTTTGGTTCCTCTCAGCAGCAAATTCCCCACCACCACATGTACTGTATCTTCTTCCTCAAAGTGGTTCCTGGGTTTCTTTGACTCACATGGCCTGCCTGAGTGTCTTCCACCCTGTTCTGTGTGAAGCCAGGTTTAGCAAAGTTTGCTCAGGTGGTTTTGGGGTATGTTCTAAAGCAAGAGCCTGGTACTGGTTGCTGAGTTCTGTTCGCACTGAGTACTTCCTGATCCTCTTGCTTCTCTTCTGAGTACTTTCTGATCCTCTTGCTTCCCTTATCTTCCTCTTTTTGTTTTCTGGTGTTCACTTCCCTTCTCTGCTCCTCCCAAGGAGCTTCACTTCTCCCCTTCCCTGGCCAGCTGCAGTGTAGCAACTCTCTCCTTATGTCTATTGCCTTCTCCTCCAATAAGTGCAGAAATCTGTATTTCCAACAGATGTAATTTAAGTTCTCTTCTGGCAGGAGGGTAGATATTGCACATACCTTGCAGATCACCAAGACATTTTGTTAACCGTGATGCTTGGAATTATTTGGAGTCTCTCCCACGCATCCTTCTGCAAATTCCCACGCAACTGTCCTCCTCCCCCACTTCCACCTCCCAATCACAAGCTCTCAGACGCTGCTTTTTTGGAAGAGCTCCACTTCCATCTATTTGTAATGCAAAATACCTGACTCCTTTGTATTTGATGTACAGGAGTTTCCTCAATATTTTCCACATATTTTCAATTCTTTGTTTCACTGACTTGTTGGATAAATACAGTGAATACAAGTAATTTGTTTCTTTTGTCCATAAATCTGGGATATAATAATGTTCAACAAAGGAATGATTACCTTTTTGCCAATAGTATGCAGATAATCTATCTTGGCTATTAGTTTTCAAAATTTATATGAAGCCAATATGAAGTTGTCATTGGAAGAACAGATTGCACATTGGAGTGCAATCTTGCGAGCACACTTCCAACATTCCTTCCAGCCACAGTGCTGGCAAGATTGTGGCTACACTGCTTTGGTCAGAGGGGAAAAAGAGGGCTTATTTCTATTTTTTTCCAAGGAGCAGTACTTTTTTTTCACAAGGACTGGTAACTGGGTCACAGACCACATTTTGGGAAACACAGCTTTAGACTATGGACAGTAATGTTTTTGGAGCAAGAAAACTGTTAAAAATGACTTAATGGCTTAGTGTTATGTGTGAAACAAACCATGGCTTGTGCAGGGTGGGAATCGGCTTAATTTAGATCACACAGGTTAGCCTCATCACCAGTGGAATATGGGACAGAATCATGTGTCTCCTCAACTCCTTAGAGGGAGACAGAATATAGTACATCTAATAGAAAATGAATAAGCAATTACCTCTTTCATTGCAACATTTCTTCCTGTTTGCAGTAGGAAGAAATCTGTTGGATCCACTTTCCTAATTCCAGCTGCTTGCCCCTTTCTTATATAGTAAACAATGTACTGAAATGAATTAGATAAAAACATAACATTAGCATTAGTTAGTCAGTGCCACCACTAATCAAGACCAAGGCATGTGCTCTACATCTCTGGCATCACCTGTTAAATAACTCAGATAACCGAAAAAGCTTCACGCTTTGTGGAGAGACACTGCCAAGCATAGTACTACATCCAACACAGGAAATCTGTGTTGAGAAGTGTTGAGAAGCTATAATTCTTTCCATCCTTCCTTACTGGTCATGCTGACTGGAGATAGGGGAAGAAGTATAGCAGCCTATCTGGAGGGACATAGCATGAGAAATGGATCAACATGAGTGTTATAAGGCAATCTGGTATTTCCTATAAGTCAGGAAAATTATAATGGAAAATAGACACTTCATGCTTACTAAGAGCCTCAGAAACATTTATCATAAAATTTTATTTAACTGTCTTGGCTGGCTTCATTAATCATGAACACCACAATGAATGTGTTTGTTTGATTTTTTGGCTTGGTATGTTGTGCAAACTCAAGCATTGTTGTTTTTAAACTGTGGTTTACAGTTTTGTATATATAATAAGCCATGATTAAATGGGTCATGGCTCAGTGCAATATGAGAAACCAGTCCTCGTTGCTGAAATCTCCAAGACAAGTATGCATTTTAAAATAGTCCTGATTCACTTGCTACCAAACAATAGAGACCATGCAACAAACACTAGGAAAACAACAGCTATGTTTGAACAATGCACAAATGAGCCAGCTAATAGTCACTTAGGTCACCGGGGAATCAAGGGCCTCTTTCAAATTTCAGTGAATACCTGCCAATTTCATTTCACCATCTGCCTCTTCTGAGATCTTTATTAAAAATATACATCCAACACCATCCCTTAAAAGAACTGACGTATGGAATAGCCAACCTGTTTTCCATGTCTTTAACTACTGAGCTCCATCACTTTTAAAAAACAGAAATAACAGTTATTGGTAGTGGTGGGGAGAGAATCAGGAGTGAAACAGAAGCTGGACTATCTCCTGTGCCCTTTTCCATAGAAAATCCCTTCCAAACTTTTATTGGTCTTCAAAGATACCATCTACTTCAGTGCAGCTTTGGGGGGGAAAATAGTAACTTATGGAGAGGGATTTTGGTGGGAAAAACAGCATAGTGGAAGACCAAGACCCAGTGTCTGCTCATCACAGTCCCTACTTTTATCAAATCAAATCTATTTGATTTGCTCAGACTCACGACCTTTGCAGCGTCCCCGCGGTCACGTGATCACGATTTGGGCACTTGGCAACCAGTTCACATTTATGACTGTTGCAGCATCCTGTGGTCATGTGATCACCATTTTCAACCTTCCTGGCCGGCTTCTGGCAAGCAAAATTAATGGGGAACTGTGTGATTCACTTAACAACCACATGGTTCACTTAATGACCGTGGTGATTCACTTAATGACCACCACAAAAAAGGTTGTAAAATTGGGTCGGATTTGCGTAATGACCACTTCGCTTAGCAACCGAAATTCCGGTCTCAATTGTGGTCATTAAGTGAGGATTACCTGTATATAGTTTGAAAATGAAACCTAACTAGTTATTTAAATGAGGATTACCTGTATATAGTTTGAAAATGAAACCTAACTAGTTATTTAAAAACCCTATATGATGAAGAGAAAAAAAAATCCTATACTAAATTATCTAGAGAGAAAAAAAGAAAAAAATAATCCTGAGAAATGGGGGGGGGGGGTACTATAAACTTAACTAGACAATAAAAAGTAAAACACCTGAATGCCTAAATTATATCTATTTCTTCCTCTCTCTCTCCAAGCAGATAGATAGATGACTATTTAAATTATATCACTGAATTTTGTTCAGCGTTGTTAACCGAATTTAACCTAGACCATATTGGATCATATTTCCCAGTTTTGCCTCTCTATTGGTACAAAGCCGATTCAAAGAGCTGACAAATTTCACTAAGCCATCATTTAGAGCAGAGCTATCCAAACTGTGTGTCGCGACACTTTAGTGTGTCGCGACAAAACCCGGAAGTGGACGTGCACGGTGGGGGCGTGCGCGGCGGTGGCGGCGTGCACGGTGGTGATGGTGATGGCAGCGGCACGCCATCAGCGCTTCCGGGTTATAGCAGAAAACACGAGGCTGCTGCCGCCACCGTGTGCACCGCCACCGCCGTGTGCGCCCCTGCGCCGCCGCCGTGCACGCTGCCACCTTCGCGCATGCCGCCACTGTTGGTGTGTCGCCAATGGCGGCAGTTTGGAAAGCACTGATTTAGAGTCTGGGATACAAGCATTCTTTGACTGAGTACATGATCAATTTTTTTGGTCATAATTCAAGTGCAAGATATCCAAATTTCTTCATAAACTGAAATATTCCAAAATTTTGGAATATAATTTAGCAAAACATTAACATTTTTAACCCTTCATTTCCTCTGAAGAAGCTGGTTCACCAGAGCAATAATGTCTAATCAGTAAGGATTTAAATTGAACATGCCTACAATATATGTATCAAAGTTTCTTCAAAGTTATTACATCTCCAACATAGATATGATGAGAGCTAACCTTTTAAAAATATTTTCTGAGGAGTCCAATAGACCCCTAAGAGAAAATGTTGCTGAACTAATTAAGTTTTTAAGACATAAGAAACATATCTAATATTTCTTAAAACCTGAAGCCCCTCATTAGATATTAATATAGGGTACTCCAATTCTCTATTCCAAATTTCTTATATACTATCCAAATTTAAAATAAAAAAATAAATTGTCAGTTTAGTTTCAATAAAGGCCTTCTTCAGCAAATCTAATTACTTCTGATGTTTCACAGGCCACAAGGGAATAAATTCCAAACAGCCTAGATAACAAATATTTTAACTGGAGGTAAATTATATTTGTTTTGTAGAATCTCAATTTTTAAAAAGATCATTACTTAATAGATGATTGAGGAATATGATTCCATTGTGAGTCCATGTTTTTTTTTAATTATTACCAGCAATTTTAAAATAAGAATTCCTCCAAAGTGTCAATTCCTCATGAAAGAAAAAACAAATTTACAGTATATCTCCTACCCAGTAAGGCCAGATATGTCTAACTGCTTTCAGTGTTGGAAAAGTAACCAATTTTCTTCTATGGTTAGTACCTAGAACTTGAGAAGTCTGCAGAGGTATTAGATAATAACTCTCAAGCTAAGCCCACAAGGCACACATATTCCATAATATTTCCATTCCAGTGCATGATCAAGGTTAGCAAATAAACCCAAAGATTGTTTAAAATCAGAAAATTAAAACAACCATAACAGAGGCATTTTTCAATCCATTTAAGATATTTAAATGAAACCAACATAAGCATAGCTTTCAAATATGTATTGGTTTTGGTGCAAAATTCATTTTCACAACATTAATTCTTCCCATACCTCTTAATATCCTCTTTCATCTTATATCTTTTGAAATGTTTTTATTGATTAAACTGGATATTTTCCTGGGGATAATATTCCTCATGTATTTAATAGCTTCTGGACAATATAAAACCTAGTTGTTTCCTTTATTCTTTAGAACCTTCTTATTGTATACCCAGACCATATAACTGTCCTAATTTGGTGACATTGTTGACAGTCATTAAAAAGCAACAATATCATCTGTGTATAATAATATCTTATATTCAAATTCAGCTAAATAAATTCCTTTGATTTTACAAGTTTTTCTTATTAGGCATGCCAGAGGTTCCAATACCAAATTCAAAATTAAAGCTAGTAAGTTTCATGATGCATTTTAATAACTAGTGAAATAATCCCATTTGAAAAGTAAAAATAATAAATTATAATCCAAGTAAATTTTATAGGAACACTAAAGTTCTGCAACCAATGAACCAAAAACATGGTTTGAACCACATCAAAAGCTTATTCTGCATCCAGTTATGCTAACACTATGGATTCATGTGCATCAGCATATAAAGCTATTATATATTAGCTGAAGGCTGATGACCGTTTATGAAACTAGATTGTGCAGGACAAATTATTGTGGGTAATACCTTCTAGCCAATGCAGCTTTAAGACCCTGGCCCCAACATTTAACAAAGATGTCAGGCAATAATTTTACATTGGGTAGGATCCTTACCAGTCTTCTAAATTACTGTAATATAAATTTCATAATATGAAGTTGGCAAGATGTCTGAAATATCTCCAGAAATATAGGAGCTACTGTCTCCTTGATTTTTAATACCATTCTATAGCTGTTCCATGCAGTGCAGGGATCTTTCCAGATTTCATCATATTGATAGAATCATAGATTTCCTGTAAGGTTAATAGTGCAGCCAGCTTGCCTGAGTATATATCTGAAATTTCTGGAAGATTTATTACATTTAAAAAAGCATCTATCTGCTTACCTCCTGTATCTACATACAACTATAGAATATAAATTTCTATAGAATTAAAATGTAGATTAAGTTTACTGTAATTAATGTACTTTGTGCCTGAGATATTTTTTACTTTGTCACAAATGTTTCAAACAAGAGACCACAAATTTCCCACATTTTTTCTCCGTTTCCACTGCCTTTGTTTCATTTGGACTTCCAGTAATATGGCAATGAGCTAAGACACAGATTATTTCTCTCTGCCTTGTCAGCTGCAAAAATAAAGTTTGTGTTTGAAGAGGCTGGTAAGCTGAAATTTAATCAATTGGCTTCTGCTGCTTTTAGTATATTGGGAAGATATTAATACCTTGTAAGCCTAGAAGCAGCAGCAGCTTCTTCTCTCTCTTCTTCTACGGCACAGCACCGTACTGAGCAACACCACTTGCTCAGCCTTTTCCAGCCTTGGCTTCTGAAGAGGTTTTAACAAAGCCAAAGTGAGAAATTATCTGCTCCCCCCCCCCAAGGTGGAAACTTTGGCTGGTACCCCAACTCAAAGGGGAGATAACAGAAACGGCTCTGTTTACTCCAGAAATTCCATGTGACATTATTCTTCATTAAGTTGTTATGTTAAATTGGCTGAATCAGCATTTCTCAGTTTTGGTGATAAAATTGAAATGATCGAGTGAGATCCAGAAGCAGTTAAAAAAACAGAAACCTAAAGGAGTGAAGCAAACAAGAAATTAATTCCGGCTTTAACTACTTGAAATGCACCAGTAGCTTGAAGTGCTGGGGTCTTGTCAGGAAGCTTAGAACAGATCCCAGATCAAGAAAACAAGGAGAAAATGCTTTACTCAGATTCTCTTATCTACAACATTACAAACCTTTAATGGAAGCTTTCAAAAATATTTTTTGGACTTGTTTCAGAAAGATGTTGCTGAATCTATAGAGGCAGCTTATTGAGTGTAACCTAGATACAGTTCTTCACAATCTATTGATGTTGTTGTTTAATTTTTTTCACAGAGCTGATTGAGACAACATATTACAAGCAGTATTACATATTATAAACAATAATATTAATAATATTAATAACATTATTAATAATATTAATACTACATATTACAAACAATATTACAACATATTACAAGAATGGCAACGTATTTGGACTATGAGGCAAAGAAACTTATGCTGTTTCCAGATTTACCTTTCACAAGGATACAGAAGTGGAGAGAATTCCACCAAGTTCATCACATGGCCAGACAACAAGGGATAAAGACTTCCTTTTTATTTCCAGCAGTATTTGGCTTATCGATACAAACTGGCAAGAGGAAATTTAATGAACAAGAATGGCTGTTAACTGTCATAAACAACAGATGGCTGCATTGTAGAAGTTCCACACTAGCCCACACAGAAATGATTACTGGCATGGAGGATTAGATATATTTTTAATTCCTTTTTTCCATTCTGGATTCTTATTATATGTCTTCTAGAAGTTATTCATTGCCAAGAGGATTTTGTTGTTACTGTTTTTAGCAATAATGAATCATATAAAATGTCAGAATATTGTTTTTAAAAATGTTGATTATTTGTAATTTGGACGTGGAATCTAGCCTGGTTGCCACTCCAAAATAATATTACACTTGGATTTTTTTTAAAATGATAGCCAATTTTATATTTATATTTTTTAATGTAATATATTTTGTTTTTATGTATTTTAATCCTTTTTAGCTTTATTGTAAACTGCCCAGAGTCCCTCTTTTGAGGGAGATGGGCAGTGACGAAATTTGATAAATAAATAATAAATAAATAAATTTTTGTGTCATTGAAGATTAAAGGGCTGAGAGGGAGAGCTAAATGAAGTATTGTTCTCTGACATCAACTCAACTGAATTTGAGTTGATTAAATAGGGTTTTTTTTCTGCAAGAAACACAACTTTTGAATGAAAGAAACTTTTAGCAAGAAAATGGACTGAACAGATTTATATGTGAAAATTCAACATCTGACAAAGGAACAACAATTTTAATGAAAATGTCTTCTAACTTAGAAGATTTTTAAATAGATTTTTAGATTCTGAAGGTCACTATATAATTTTAGCAGTCAAATACAGAAACCCCATCAGATGGCAAATGCTTATAGTTCAACCAAAGATAAATATTTTACGTAATTGTTTTTGCTCATCTTTTTGGATTAAAAGTAGATTAGATAATAATTGCTGAAGACTTTAACTTAGTTTTGAAGCCATTATTAGATGGAATAAGATTTCTAAAAAGAAAATGGGTCCACAAAGTTGCAATGCTGTCTGTAATACATTCAGCAATATAATTTAGAGGACATAGGGAGACTGCTTAATCCCAATAGACAATTTTTTTTTAATCTATCCCACATGGCAGTTATTCAAGACTGGATTCTTGTTTAATATCTCGCTTGAGAAACGTAGTATCAGTCCTGATAACTTTGAAGAACAGGAAGTTATTGCAACTTGAAGGACATGAACTGAGATTTGGGTGGCACGCCTATTTGTGGTATGATAAAGTTAAAGTTAATAAAGATTTAAAAAATCATTTTGTTAGGAGTGCCATATTGAGGGTTTGGAATATATATAAAGTAAGATTGTCTTCTAATGTACCATTGTGGTTGTCACCTCAAAAAGCTTTTGTTAGAAGAGAAAATGTGGGGAAAACAAGCTGGTTAAATTATAAAGATTTGTTAAACTTTGAAGATGGTGAACCTAAACTTAAAACAAGGGAACTGTTAGAGTTGGAAGGTTTTACATGCCACTGGTTTACATATGCGCAATTGTCAGAATGCTTTAAAGTGGATAAAAAGTATTTTAAATTTGTTAATGAAACAACTCAATTTGAAATGGAACTCTATAAATGATGAACATGTTATTACAAAGATGTATAAAATGTTGTTACAGATGAATTTAGAAGATGAACAAGTTATATGATTAAATGGGCTAAGAATTTTGGATATAATATTATGTTGGAGCAATGGGAGAACATGTGGAACAAAGGTTTGAAATTTACTTTGAATTATAATTTAAAAGAGAATTTTTATAAAATTATGTATCGTTGGTATTTAACTTCTGATAAGTTGTCAGAAGTGTATAATGGAGTGACAAATGTTTGTTGGAAATGTTCTCTTGGTGAAGGAATTTTTTATCATTTTTGGTGGACTTGCGAGAAGGCCAAAAAATTCTGGGATCAAATATGTGTTAATATTCAAAAGACCCTTAAAGTGGACTTACAAAAACAACAACAACACAGAACTGTTTGTCTTGGGAATGATGGAGAAGCAGCTTTGATGATTAAATGGTCTGATTTGATAGAAATAATGTTACTAAGGTTTAACTAATGGTAAGATATTATGTTTGTAAATGCATTTATATCTGTATTGGAGAAGGTCGGAAGTCACTTTCTGCTTCTGTTTTCTCCCTAACTCTGCACTTTTATAGTTTTTCGTTTTTCTTTAGTTCTGTACTCTATATCTTTTCTATATTCTACATTTTGTATTTTAACTATACTCTGAAAATTAATAAAGTTCTTTAAAACAAAAAAGAGAGAGAAACGTAGTATCAGTCCAATTTTAATTTCTCATGATGACCTCTATTAAAGTAATTGAATTTGGAAAAAAAAATCCGTATTAGTGGGAGATGGTATTTTAATACTTCTTTGCTGGAAGATTTAGAGTTTGTAAAATAACAAAAGAAAGATATACTTTTTTTGAATAAATAAAAGTTCATCTACCTTGAGGGCAGTTTGGGGTACATTTAAAGAATTCATTTGTGGTAAGATAATTCCCTACATGTCTTGGTGGAAAAAGATGCATAAATCACAATACAGAAAACTAGAATTAGAAGTAAAAGAAATACTGAAAGAATATTTCACAAAACAGACTCAGGAAGCGCATCACACTTTCAGATCTGCTAAACTGAAGTTAGATCACCTATTTGCCCTGGACCCAGATTTTTTTTTTTTAAAGATTTGCCCATTTCTATGGATGCACCTTCTATCAGTTAATGACAAGAGCAGTGTGGACAATTCATTGCAATTTTTTGTGCATCCTTTAAAGGCCTTTCCCACATGCACTTATACTGCATACAATTGGGTCATTGGTTGTCCTGGCTATGATTATCATTGTTATGGTTTTATGATTTTAAAGTTTGGGAACCACTCTAAAGACTTGGTGGAGTAAGAGGTATATATTTTTCTCCTTTTTACTGTTTGTCCCAGTTGGTTGGAGCATCTACTTGTACGCATTGTGCTTGCCTAGTTCACACAGTGAAGTCATCAATGCCTGATGCAATAAAGAGATTGTTACCAATCGAAGAGAATATCTGTAGCTCAGGGTTGAACTGTGGAGTCCTTGGTGCTCTCTGAGCCTTGTTGTTTTCTTGCAGACGTTTCATTGCCCGACTAGGCAACATCTTCAGTGCGACTGAACATCTTCGCACTGAAGATGTTGCCTAGCCTGGCAATGAAACGTCTGCAAGAAAACAACAAGGCTCAGAGAGCACCAAGGACTCCAATAAGATTGTTCTTCAGCCATCTGGTTGCAGAGCCTGACACTGTTTTTGGCTGAAAGAGTGTGATTGGCCCAATGTTACCCACCTGGCTTCCAGGTCTAAAAGAGGACTAGTACCTGGGTTTCTTCACTTCTACTCCAGCATCTTAACCATTAAACCATAGCTTTCCAAACTGTGTGTCGCGACACTTTAGTGTGTCGCAACACACAGTTTAGTGTGTCGTGAAGTGGCAGCACGGGGGCGTGTGCGGGTGGCGCAGGGGTGCGCGCGGCAGCAGCAGTGTGCACGGCGGCGGTGGCAGCAACGCGCCATCAGTGCTTCCGCGTTTTAGCGAGGCCACTACTGCCGCCGTACACGCCGCTGTGCACGCGCCCCCGCCATTGGTGTGTCACCAACGGCGGCACTTTGGAAAGCACTGCATTAAACCTTGGTGGCTCTCTGACTGCGTGAGTGTTATGCAACTTCTGCAAATAAATAAAATACTTACGTAGCTACTGTTGGAAGCCTCGAAGTGACTGGAATTTTTTGCAAGAGTTCCTACCTGCTGCTCATAGTTATTGTCTGGGAAATTTCTGGAAACACTTGGGAGTTTCAGTAAGCATGGAGTGCTTGTTATCAATTTCATAAAATAACTTCTTACATCCTGGGACTCTAGCTTTTTCTTATCAGCTTTACACCACACCTTCACAACTTTACACTACACGCTCCATTCTTCCATTAGATTCCAGCCCATTGCTTCTAATAAAGATTGCCCAATTATAAATTATGCTTCTTAGGTACTAACATGGCTTCTTTATCTCTTCTTGCTCAGAAACAAGTTCCATACATCCTGCATAAGCCATCACAACAACAGAAAGAAATAGAGCCCCTCATTTTCTTTCCCGAGTGAACTAAAAAATGAACTCTGGCCCTTCTGCTTTTTTTGAGAGAAACCTGGATTTTACGGAGCCCCGTCCCTGCTTCTCTCCTGCAGTCAAAACTAAGTAAGACGCGGCGAGGGCGTCGAATTTCACTTCCTGTCACCTGGAGTCCTTTGTCTGTTCCTGAATGCTATTTAAGGGCAGGATGCCGCCGACGGTCGGGCAGCGAGGAAGGAGTTAACTGCAGAGGCAGATTTACTGCTCGGGAAAGGCGACGCCCTCTGACGGTAGGGTAGCCTATGAGTCAGTTTCACCTGAAACTCTACAGGTAAGTAAAGGAAGCAAAACGAAGAAAAAAAGGAAAGGGAACTGCAGGCAAGATCCGGAAAGAAGAGGGCGCAAGGCTGAGAGCGAGAGAGCCGCCGCTCCGCAACATCGCGGGGTCTGCTCGGAGAGCTTCGGGTAGAGGCGGCGGGATTCCCAGCCTCCGACCGCCTTCCCTCGCTGCGAGAGGCGCGAGGGGCGCGTGCCGGACGCGAGCGTCACACCGAGAGCCTTAGGGACGGCGATCCCGCGCTGAGGAAGAGGAAGGGAACTTGGGAGAGTTACTTCCCGCAGCAGCGCTCGAGTTCCAGGGACCCGACTGGGGAAAGGGCCGTTGGAGGAGACGGCGGTTACGCTCCCGCTCGTCAGGAGCCCTTTCTCGCCCCTCTGCTCTGGGGCCGTCGGCGGGTCTGCCTCTCTCTATTGTTTCCGCCTTTGAAAAGCACTTGGCCCGGGGAACTGCGTCGTTTGGCTCGTTTGGGCTGAGATGGGCCGAAGTAGGAGCCGGCTTCAGGCCGGACTCTTGGTAACCTTGGTTCTTGCCGGCCTGGTTCTTGGCCAGGAACAGGAAGGAGCTTCGTTTGGAGAAACTTGTCTCGCCCAATTTACGGCCGGGGTTCCGGAGTTTGTGCTGGACACGGACGCCTCGGTGCAGAACGGCGCTACTTTCCTGGGTTCGCCGCCGCTGGAAAGCGGTCGAGAGTGCGTGCGCGCCTGTTGCAAGGATCCTGGCTGCAACTTGGCCCTGGTGGAGCAGAGGCCGGGAGACGAGTCCGACGGCATTCAGAGCTGCTTTCTCCTCAACTGCCTCTACGACCAGGCCTTCGTCTGCAGATTTGCCAAGAAGGACGGCTTCCTCAACTATGTCAGACGGGAGGTTTACGACGCTTACGTGACCATGCGAAACCGAGGCGACAGCGGTAAGGAGACGAGAGCCCGCTTCTCAGCCAAGGTGCCCATCCGGGGTTGGGACCGAGAGAAGCTGCTGCCTTCCTTCTCGATCCTGCAGTTGTGGGAGACCCACTCCTGTTATGACCAGTCCGATCTGATTGGTTTGGTTTGAGTTGGTCTCACGTGTGAACCTGCCTGCTGTGCTTTAGGGCTTATGGCAGCCTGCCGCCTCAAGACCGTAAGGCCCCAAGTCACCGGTTAGTGGCAGTGGGAGCCACCACTGACCATGATTGCTGAAAAATGCTAGGGTGGTTTCACACAGTTTTCATTAGGGAAACATGAAAACAAGAGTCTAAGACCATAAGCATATTGCACTTAAGAAATACAGGTCCTAATCAGCAGTATCTGTAACAAGCGATGTCAAAATGTTGACATGTGGGTCATGGTGTCCTTGAGAAAAGGATGCGACTTAATACTTGCGTCTGAACATCTGACACAAGTATGTCAGTAAGTAAGTTGAATCACTTGTGTCAAGATTCATACGTCATTATGGGCCATCCTACGGATGCCCATGGCCACAGTTCTCCCCTCAAATCAAGCTCCATTCACATGTATGATATGGCTGAACCCTGTTTGTGGCCCTTAGGTTCCCAAAACTATATGCATCTCTTAGCTATTAACAAGTTGGCATAGTGTGATGGACATCAGCTAACACTTGACTTGCTGAAGAAATAATTAAAACAAATCTTGGTTTAGTGTAACCCCAGCCCCACAGTTCCCAAACTGTGCATCGGGGTGCCACAGCGAACTCACAGAGGTGCCACAGGATATTTTACTCCATAATAAATGGAACTGTTAGTGAGTTCACTGCAGTGCCCCGGGCACCATGGCATAGTTTGGGAACTGCAAGGAGTGCCATGAACCGAGGAAGTTTGGGAACCTCTACCCCAGCCATTGGCATGGTACACTGGAGTACAAGATAACCAACCAATTTAGCCTGGCATGATTACTTGACCATGTGGAACCAAGGCAACAATGGTAAGGAAGTGAAGACATTATTGATACAGTGCCATGCAAATCCAGAAAATAGGGTTAATTGAGTAAACTATGGTACAGTTAAGTATGGGTAAGGATATTTTGTGAACACAGTGACTACAATGGAGTTGGACACAATTAGATAAGATTATCAATGGATCTAAGTAATGAGAGTTCCTTTCTATCTCCAGAGCTCAAGGCAGGGTGCTTCTGAATACCAGTTGTTGGGTGACATGAACAGGAAAATGCCATGCTCCAGTTCGGCATGTGGATTGACTATCATTGACAATCATGGGAAACAGATGGTCTTCCAAGGGCTAGTATGGAGAGATGGGCTTCAACAGTTGTAATTAGATGCTTTCTGACTCTTTAAAAAGACAAATTAATGGAGAAATAGGTTGATATACCACTGTGAGTTCTAAAAGCTAAATTAAACCTCTATTCCAAGGAGTGGTGTAACCTTGTGTAACAGATACTAGGGACAAATTTTAGGGAATATTAATTCCTTTCAGATTTTGATCATGAGCACCAAAGGCCGCTCTTTGATCCTGTTGGAAGCAGAATGGTGAGCCTGATGGACTTTGGTCTAATGAAGAAAGGAAAATACGTCAGAAATTGATTTGGGTGGGGAGGTATGTATAACATCATTTGTAGGCTAGCACTGAATTTCTTCTCCCTCGAAAAGGGCAATACTGCAAGAATGTCCCAATTTGTTTCACTCACGGCACAAACTGCTCATTTCTATTTGTAGCTGTTATTTGCAGGATAAAAACTGGGTTTCTAGAAGTTGTAGAACATACCAAGTTGTAGAAGACTGGTAAAACTCCTTTCCACATCCCCATTTAGGGGTGTCTGCAGAGAAGGGTGAACAATATCAAAATTGTGGTTATGATCTGGGCAATTGAAGCCTTATCCCTTTTTCTGTGTGCAATGCATGCAACACATGTTAAGAGAGAGCCAGTTTTGTCTAGTGGTTAAGGTGCTGGGCTAGAAACTGGGAGACAGGGAGTTCTAGTCCCGCCTGAGGCATGAAAGACGTCTGGGTGACCTTGGGCCAGTCACTCTCAGCCCAACTTGCCTCACGGGGGTTGTTGTGGGGAAAATAGGAGGAAGGAGTATTAGGTATGTTCGCCGCCTTGAGTTATTTATAAAAACAATAATAAAGGCGGGATGTATGTATGTATGTTAAAATGAGGTGGGTCTTCGACCTCCCGGTTGCACCTGCCATTTTAATGCTGTTTACCATCCCCAATACCCCTGTGGCCCTGTTTGACTTGAAGACATGTGCAAGGAACGAATATACTATTGAACAAAACTATTACGTTGGCAAATGGCTCTAAAGAGACCCATTTGGTATAGTGGTTAAGGTGCTGGCCTAGAACCCAGGAGACTGTGGGCGGCTGGGTGACTTTGGGCCAGCCACTCTCTCAGCCCAACTCACCTTACAGCAGCCTTTCTCAACCTTTTGACCCCGGAGGAACCCTTGAAATATTTTTCAGGCCTTGGGGAACCCCTGCACATTCAGGCTCAAATATAGGCCAGAAGTTACAAAATTATTATCTTCGTTTCATGTGTAGGCCTGTATATATGCATTAACAGTGTTCTTAAACTAAGAATAAAGAATGAAACTTACTCTTTAATGTGAAGTTGCCCAAATTTGAAATTGTTTTTTAAAGAAATCGTGATCTCCCAGGGAACCCCCAGTGAACTTTCATGGAACCCTAGTGACCTCTCACAGAACCGTTGAGAAACCCTACCTTACAGGGTTGTTGTTGTGGGGAAAATAGGAGCAGGAGTATTAGGTATATTCGCTGCCTTGAGTTATATATAAGAATATATAATAATAAAGGCTTCTCTGCACATGTTGGTCTTTATCTCAGCCATCCTATAATTTTTCCATTGTTGCAATATTGTTCTGCAGGGTTAAGCTTCAGTTTTAGGGATGTTCCCTTTTTTTCAAAATGCTACATACTGTACTGTGAGTGGGACCTACTGGAACCCAGGTGGTGGCCCAAGCCAGGGGTGTTTTGCCTCCTTTCTTTCTGTTCAGATTTTGAATGTTTTGGGGTCCTTTGGTTGCTTTTGAGTCCATTTCGTAAGTAGTATACAGTTTGTGTGCGTAATTGATCCCTATCACATAAAGTAATAAATGTGCATACCTGCATCAGATTACATTTGTTCTCATACATATTTTTGAAAAATTGCTGATCTTGTAAATGTTCTTAAAAACTGTCACAATGCAAATGCAATGTTGGTCACCCAGTACAATGTTGTCAGCACTAAAAATCAAGTTGAACTTCTTGTTTTGAGGCCAGTGATCTGGGAGACTGCTGTGGGTGACCTGACATAGGAAAATATCTGTGCACATCGCAAATAATGCATCTGATTGTAGCCATGTTATAGAAATAGACAATAGTATAATTCTGCTAATTTTGATCTAAACCCCTCTTCATGCTTGTGATAAGGTAAAGGTAAAGGTTCCCCCTGCACATTTGTGCAGTCGTGTCCGACTCTAGGGGCCGGTGCTCATCTCCGTTTGTTAGCCAAAGAGCCAGCGCTGTCCGAAGACGCTTCCGCGGTCATGTGGCCGCATGACGTGCGCGGAACGCTGTTACCTACCCACTGAAGTGGTACCTATTCATCTACTTGCATTTGCATGCTTTCGAATTGCTAGGTTGGCAAGAGCTGGGGCGAGTGCGGGAGCTCACTCTGTCATGCGGGGCTAGGGATTCGAACCTCCGAACTTGCGATCTTCTGATCGACAAGCCTGGCGTCTTACCCGCTGAGCCACCACGCCCCTATATATGCTTGTGATAACTTTGTATTATTCCATTTTTTTAAAAAAAAAGTGAGCAGCCCAGCAACTAATTGCTGAATGAGAATGTTCTTCCCACAAAAAGGCATAATTAAACTATCACAACACAGTGATATTTGACCTAGATCAGAACTGAGGATCCGGTAATCCTCCAGAAATGGCTGAATTACAACTACCAGCCGCCTTCATCATAGCCCAGATTAGCTGAGGGTTGCTATAAATTGTGGTTCTTCAACAACTATGTGCTAAGCACTGAATTGCTAGGTCCAGTATGCAGTGTTTATTTGCCCTTCATAATCTTGAAATTATATTTATCTTTTGAATATTAAATCCTTGAATTATGTCAGTCTTTCTGAAAATGATAACACCATGAGGAACATCCATCAAACTTCTGTTTTCCTCAGATCTAAATGTGTGGATTCTTATGTAAGGTTTCACCTTTCAGTACCATAACATTAGCTATTTGAAAATTTCAGGATTAAAGAAACTGAAATACAAATGCAAATTCTACACACAAACACAAATATAAAGAACAGAGATTCTATGGAGGTTTAGAAATTGTTAAAGCTTTTTATTATAAAGCTACAACTAGCAGATTTTGTATTTAATGCAACAAATTTATGTTGTTCTTATAATTTTAATTAAAATTATGTGAACCATTCCTTAAGTACCAATATATTTACATATTTCTTACAAATGAACATAAGCTGGTATTAAAACAGAAAGTAAAAAATAGCATATTGTTAAGGTAGCTATAATATATTAGTATACAAGATATCAATGCTTATTTTTAAATTGCACTAGAGTGCTCCTTATTTTCATTATTTTTCAGAAAAATACCAAACCCCAACGTGTGGGATTTGGACCAAGGAATTTGGGTTGAAATCCATGCTTGGACCGTAAGCAAATGATAGTGTGTGATGACATAATCATGCATATGCCATGACATATATATTTGCATCAGATGTTGGGCTAGAACATGATGATGATAATGCCATTGCATGCATGTAATGTAACTATCCAAACAATGTTTTATTAATTTTTCTTTGAAGGAACTATGCTTGATTCCTAAATAGCCATATAATGATAGGATAAAACTACAATCCTTAAGTCTCATTTTCCATAAAATTAAAATTCTTGAGTTGGCTAACAAATCCCTTTAACTTTTAAATTGCAAAAACAGCTTTAGACATTCCTTTAAATGGAGTGATGTGTCTTCTATGAAATATTTACACTTCTTTTTTACAATCCAGTAGAATTCTTTCAGAATTTTAAAATAAATCCTAAATGTAGTGCAAGAAATGCCATAGGATGTATTTTGAGCTTCCTCTCTTTCTAACCCAAGAAGATTTTGTTGGAGGTATTTTTTTTTAATTTGTTGGAGAACTGAAATAATACTATATTAGAGTATATTCCTTATAAAGAAGACCTGGGGATTGATTTCCTGCATTGCAAATTAAAAAGTTCAGGCAGCATGAGACTAAGATGAAACCAAGGCCAGCAACCTGGTTAGCTATTACCAGATGACTATGAAGATGACTTCATAGAGCAGTCTAGTTTACACATTGTATTAAGCCATATATTTGCTTAATTTTGGCACAGCATGATACATAAACCTTGATACATGATACATAAGCTTGGAAACTATTATAGATGGAGTTACATCTAAACCCAGTCTATGACTTGTTATATGGCAACTTCCTTTGACTACCCAATAGGCCTTGCAGTCTAGAAATGCACATATGACTCTAAATGATAATGTGGTTTATTTATCTGTGGTTTAGCAGATGTGTAAACCCATTATCTCTTAGCCTTATGTATGAAGCATCCTGTTATGGTTTGTTCAACAAATCATGATTTAAAATCATTTGATTTAATATATAAACTTAGCCACTAAAGGTCATGACAGTGGTGCTAACGGTATTTGTTGTGTTCAGTCAACAATATTTCCATAAAATAAATCTCTATTGCTATTTAGTTAACCTTAAAATTAACATTCAAATGTACTTTCTCCTATTGTAAATAATTTCATTATTACTACCGCTAAGTAAACTGCTCTAGTTTTATTATCACATTATAATTAGCCATCCAATTAATTTCCCATTTTTGGTTTTCTGTACTTTAGGCCAAGAATGGCATGCTTATAGATAACTGTCTATACACATTTATCTGGAACATTCAGTTACTGTAGAATTCATCAGAGGTAACCTAATCAATTTAATACCTAATTTATTAGTGGGGAAGTCCTGTCCAATTAGGTAAGAAAGGTGTTTGGGTAAAGAAATATGATATATATGATTTTCCCCTTATTTTAAGCTAATTGTCTTGTTTCACACGAATCTGTCTACATATACAGAGATCATACATAATGTGAGGCACAGTCCCTAATTGAATAAATAATGCCATTCCTAGAGAGATCTGCTTGATGCCTCCTTTCCATTTTTGATCAATTTCCAGGCAGACAGCTAAAACACCCATGGATTTATTTCTGCATCAGTTTTCAGTTTGCTGATCTTTCTTGTTCTGTATTTAGTTTTAATTTTATAGTTATGTTAGCTGCCTTGGAGACGAAATGGCAGAAGAATGAAAGATGAAATCAATCGTATTTGAGAAGGCAAGGCATTGCCATTGGATTGTAGCAGGAGAATATATGAATTCTTTAGCTCTGACATATGGTGAACTGGGTCAGGAGGTGAGGAATAATGTAGAGAGCAGGAGGTTTGTTTGAACAGGATAAATGAGAGCATCATTTCTGTTGAGTTCATTTGTTAGAGACAGGATTAACAAAACCTCTGAGCAGTAAGGCGATTTCAGCTATCTGGTAGAGATTTTGGCATTGAAGTTGTTATTTTTCCCCCCTGATCTTCCTGGAACCTTTAGAGACATTTTCATCTGATCTGGTGCAGGTTCTGCAGGAGGTGAAATTGTTGGATTCTTATCCTCCTTTCTGCAAATCATTAAAATCTATGTCGCCAACTTTGTGATGGTCTTGGGCAACGTTACATTCCTCTCTGTAGAGTAATAGTGTATCCTTCTTTTATATTTATTTATTGTTAGATTTATACCCTGTCTTTTCTCCAGGAACACAAGGCAGCCTGCGTAACACTTCATCCTCCAATTTTTCCCCCAACAACAACCCAGGAAAGGAGGCTGAGCTGAGAGAATGACTGGCCCAAATCGCTCACTAAGTTGCCTTGGTTGATATGTCTATGAAGGTTCTCAGTCATCCAGGTGGAATTGTCTGTAGCTTGAATCATGTCAACTGGATTTCTATTTTCTCAGTGGAAACGTTTCACTCCTTATCCAAGGAGCTTCTTCAGTCTGAGCCTTGGTTGAGTTTCAACCTGGGTCTCCCTAGCCTTAGTCCCAGGCTTGACCACTATCACACTTTGTGTTTGCATTTGCAACTGTGTTGATAGGAAAAAGACATTTGAATATTGTGTGCGTGTACAGGTAGTCCTCATTTAGAGACTGCCTCGTTTAGTGACTGTTCACAGTTATGACAGTGATGGAAAAGTAACTTTATGACCAATCCTCGCATTTGTGACCTTCGCAGGTCTGTAAAGCAAAGGAAAGCTGAAGTAAGATCATAAGCACAGTCATGGTTTCACTTAGCAACTGCTTTGCTTAATGACTGCATTGCCGGTCCCAATTATGGTAGCTAAACGAGGACTATCTGTATTCACAAATGCTGTAGGTATGATTGTTAGGGAAAGCTGTAATTCAAAGCACACAAATTTGTCCCCAGCTTACCTAGAATACAAACAACAACAACAAACAACCCCAAGACAATTAATTGAATGCAATTTGGTATCAGTTTGTGAATGTGATTAACACCTATGTTTTAGAAGCCAGAATAACATGTTGTGTTGGAGGTATTTAATTTTCTCTTCTTGCCATGGTTCTGAAAACAGTTGCCTCTCAGAAGAATGCTGTTTTTGTCAATACCATAACAAGAAAAGAGGGTTAGACATTCCCTTTCCCTTGGTTCCATGCCCCCCTGTGCCCTCACCTCAATCCAGAGACTTCTCTGGCTTCTAGGGGATTGAGACATATTGGGACTGCTGTGAGCAGATATATTAGTTTAGTCAGGATAGAGTGAGAATGGGATAAGAATTACGAGATGTCTGCTTAGCTCTTCCTGGGATCCAGGCACAGACCACACAGGCTAGACAGAAGAAGAGGAGGGCATTGCTTCCCTGTATATCATACCATTGTCTGATTACCTGGATGGTAAACTACACATTCCTGTGGGGAAGCTGGATTTCACCTGGATGGGTTAGGATGGGTGGTCTTCAAAAGAGAAGCAGGTAGAATACTGAAGATAATATCAAAGGTGTATGTTTATACATTTCTATGCATTGCTGAGCTTAAGTTCACACATGATGTAAATGCAAGAGTTTTCGTATCTCTTTGCTGCCTAACCCTAGCATGTAGATAACTAATCCCTAATCTTTTATGGGCCCTGAAAGCAACAAGGCTCTGAGTAATGGGAGGTTAAATGGGTACCCAGCAATGGGAAAGCAGATGATATTCTAAATCAAGTTTGTCTTTGTGGAGAAAAGATAAGTTCCCAAGAAGGTACTGTGCTTCTGGTGGATAATTGTGAAGTCCTGTGGTTTCAGAAATGAATTAGCTATTGACATATTGTGATTTTTCTTCCTCTGTTCCTTATCTACAAAAGGGAACGCTGGCTGCTTACCCCATAGTGTCGATATCGCAGAGGGTACATATGCATTGGCCCCTCCCTTGGCTTCTTCATACTAAATCTGTGTGAACAGTCAGATCTCTAATTTTTTAACTGCTGCTCTTTCTTTTTCTAAACAGTACATTCCTTCTCATTTCACAGGTCCTGAAAACAATGTAGGAGAAAAGCAGGGGGAAAGTGGGCAAATTTGCTAGATGTGGGCTAGTAAAACTTAAACTGGTTAGATTGTGAGTATATTGGGAAAGGATATATCATTATAGGCTGAGATAGCATTTTACTTCCCCTTTAGTCATCCTGTAGGCCAAGTGTTCCAACTGGTATGTTTAGTGTGATTTCTGAGCCCTGCCCAGTTTTGGAGGTAACAACCCTCACTCACTTTGTATGTCCTAATTGTAAATGGATCACAAAGCATTGGTAACATCTCCCCATCCAAATTATTTTTGTATATCTGTTGTCAAATGTAAAGGTGAAGCATCCATGATTTCTAAATCATTGCGCATGAATTATTTATATATCTGGATAAAAGTGGGATACATGTCCAGTTGTATCAAAATAAAGTGAATATGCCTAGAATGGGGATGGGGGAGAAGACTGAGTGGATCTTTTTATGTAGAGTCAAAGAGAGAGTGCTCTCCTTCCTTCCCCAAAAAGAAGCTTGAGTTTAGGGATTTCTACATTTTTTTTCTGTCAGAAGAGGATGTGCTGAAGCAAAGCAAAAATAGAAATTAACAGATCAACCCTATGTAAGCAGAGAGGAAAGCGAAGCCGAACAGAGTTTCTGCTCTAAGTGAAACAGGATTGGTCTTTCTTTTCTTTTCATGCCAAATGATCCATTGTCGCTTCTACCTCCTATTAACCACTCCGTGAGGAAAATGTACCACTCTATCTCTACTGTGGTTGTAGAGCTGGCATTGATTAGTACCTGATCTATGAGCTGTTGAGTGGGTGAGGTGATCTGGTCCTATCACCAGCATACTCACAGCATCCTCTATTTAAGGACCTTAACATGTGCAGGAACATGGTACAGTACATGGAATTTTCTGTGAGTGACGGGGCCCCTGAAATAGCTGCCAGTGCTAGCCCACCAAGAGAGCAGTGCTTTGTTTGATTCATAGATTCAAAGGCTTGGTTTACATAACACGTTAAGCCATTATGTGTTTGGTCTTGGCTTAGCATATTGCATGAATCCAGCCATTATAGTTTGTAAACTGTAGTTTATTGTGAGTGTATCTAGCCTGTTATGTCTTATTCAGCAAACTGAATTATTCAGTGTGATATGTGAATTTGGTCTGAATTATCAGTTATATTCTTTAACAATTATAGGCCATTATGTTTCTTCTGCCATTTTCCCCATAAAATATGAATATTGATTTTTTTTTCTTGGAGTGTGGGAAGGAGGGGAGATGGAGAGATTACAAAAACTTTATGGGAAGTACTATTGTATATGAGTTTTAGATACAACTTCATTGTTTTATTCTGGGTCTAATCAAACCAGGTCAGGGTGACTACAGCAATAACTTCCCTGAAATTTTGCCTGTTTTTTGACTTGCACTTCTTTTAACATAGTGAAATTCTTGGAAACCTAACCAGTTTTTATTTTGGGGGGCTGAATGGGAAAAAGTGCTTCAAACTTACACCATCCTGCAAGCAAGTTTTGTAACTTTTGACCTTTGCCCTAAAGACCAGCAGTTTGAAATAAGTGCTGTTGAAATAAAAGGAATTCATTTTCAAGAGGATTTTGGCTCTGATGTATGGAAGTACTCAAGTTATTTTGTGGTTTTTATCTCTACTCATTTTCATAAACAATTTCCTGGAAAGTTGCTAACTTCCTCTTTTTACAGAAAGGGAAATGTGATATCAAATGATTAATTCCGAGTCACTCATTAAGGCAGAGCTTTCCAAACTGTGTGTCGGGACACGTTAGTGTGTCGGCTGCGGTGTCTGGGTGTGTCGCGGCTGCTGCTGCCTTGTAGCCCTGCCAGGATTCCGCGCAGGTCCTAGTGCCTGCCTTGTGCCCTGCTGTAAGAGTGTGTTAAGAAACGATGCATGTCTAAAAAGTGTGTCACCAACATGAAAAGTTTGGGAAGCTCTGCATTAAGGTGTGGGAGATTCAGTTCCCAAAATTCTTCAACCAATATAGCTACTGCTGAAAATTCTGGGAGAGGAAGTTCACACAGTTGGAGTGTGCTTAGATTGAGGAAGGGGGTTCCCATCACTATCTCCAAGCATTGTTCAAGCAGCCGTATAGTTTCACTAGAGTTGGATTAAAAAAGGAAGACCTGCATATTATTACATACCAATAATAACTGCTCTCTAATCATCTGGAGCCAGTTTGGCGTAGTGGTTAAGGAACTGGGCTAGAAACTGGGAAACTATGAGTTCTACTTCCGCCTTAGGATGAAGCCAGCTGGGTGACCTTGGGCCAGTCACTCTCTCTCAGCCCTAGAAAGAAAGCAATGGCAACCACTTCTAAAAATTTGCCAAGAAAACTGCAGGGACTTGTCCAGGCAATTGCCAGGAGCCAACACTGACTTGAAGGCACATGCGCGCACACACACAAATCATCTGATCAGTTGCCATCAAATCATCTGATCACTTTCAATAACTTGGAAGAGCAGGATAGATTCCTGTGGGATCATATCACACAGCTGCCAGGTAGAATTCCTCTGTGGCTACTTTCTGGCTGAGCAATACTGCTCCATCCCCACTGTCTGAAACCATCTCTGGAGATAGGAGGGGAACCATTGTAAATCATCAGATCCCAATCCACAGAACTGTTTCAAATGATCTGACAAGTTGTTATATCAAATATCAGTGGCACATCAAATACCATAAAAAAGGTAACACTTGCCCTGTTCCTCTCTCTGATCAAGTCATTTGTCAGTGCAACCAAAATCAGTTCAGTGCCAAAACCAGGCTTGAACTCAGACTGAAATTCACCAGGTAATTGACTTTTTCCAGGTGCACTAATAGCTAGCCAGACACTGTTCTCTAGAATATTTTACCCCAGAAAAGAGTGTGTGCATTTGGGTGAGAATGTTCACCTTCTTCTATGTGCGGTAGGCGAACACTTACTGTGTTGTCAGCTTCACTGAGAACATTTTCAGTTGTTGCAGTTCAGTCAGTCTCTGGGATGAAACTAACGTCTCTTTTTGCCTTTGAAATACCTTGTGGAACTGTCACAAGGCTGATCCATGAAGATTCAACCTGCCCTTTGACCTTGGTAGGTATACGTCAGGGTTGCAGATTTTGGTCACTTTTGTTTCAGTGCTTACAGTCCTTGGCACTTTAGTCTTCATGCAGGCTACTTAGTTTGATTATATTACAAGAGTTTTGGAAAGGCCACTAGTTCAGAGCACCTAATGTCTGTTTTACAACACTTTAATGAGATATGGCATTAGTGGATTTACTGAAGAAATTTTACACTATTTACAATAAACAATAAGTCTCCTAATGCAACTAGTCGGTCAGCAGTTTTATTTTCTTTTTTTATCAGTTTTCTCTGGAAGAAGGAGGAAGTAACAATAGGGTGAAAATGGGAGGGTTACAAATTGAGAAAAATGTTGCCTGAGTAAATTCTTGTAAATTCTATCAATAAGACATGACAATTGCACAATACAATTTTCACCTAAAAGCATTCAAACGAAGGAAGCTAACCTTGAGAGCACGCAGTGAAGGATAAAACCTACTGTGGATTACTTACTGTTGCAAAGAGCCAAAGCAGGAAGTAACTGGATGGTTTCATAAAGCTAAACTTTGATCTGCATCTGTGATAATCACATACTTGAGCTGAAGTACACAATTGACAGAGGAGATATCATTCTCTGATTTATCATGGAGAAAATTTGTGCTGCCCATGCTTTGATGGAAGAAACATTTTATGCAGGTATAGAGAAAAGTGTGGGAAGAACATGTCAGGTTGATTATGGAGCTCAGTGAGTTATTGTAGACCGGTCACTATTTATGTAAGACCTGATCTAACTCTAAAGTTTAATCTGTGTTCTGTTTACCGAACAAAGCTTTATAGGTATGAGCGTATCTTGATTCATGTAATGAAATCTGTTTGGAATAAGAATAGTCCAGAAATGACTAAAACCTTAAAGAGTAGTTGAGATAGTTTCCCATCTCTTGAAGATTTTAAAAGTTTACATTTTAAATTTACAATTTAAATATTTGTAGGTTTTGAAGTGGCTTTAATATGTTTTTTAATGTTGTTGTCGTTAGCCACCTTGAATGTTCTACAGTCTTGTGCTCAGAACAGCTGTTTTGGCTGCATAGGGAACTGAACTAGAATAATGGAAGTTAGGGCTGATATATGTATGATGTTTTACAAGAATCTCTGAAATATTTGAGAAGGTAGAGATGTTCCCCACTGCAGTTATATGGCCAGATAAGCCATTTAATTATTGGTAGAGTTAGCATAAGAACAAAGCTGTTCTAATAAGCAGTGGTAGTAAGGGATTTTAAGGTTGCTTGTTATGACCAACATCCTTTTGCTGCTTATGGTGGAAGAGTCATATGCTATTTTACATTCCTTGTAGGAAAATTGGAAAACAGTAGAAAATTGCCCAGCTAAAGTTTCCAAGCAGTCATCAGGGAAACTTGTGGATGATGTCAGATACAGTATACTGAAGTCTGGATAAGAGCACCTTTCCTGATTGGCCGGGTTGTTTGGCGCATACCTAGATTGCTGGCACCCAGATAATTACCTACTGAATTCCATATCAACAACTTCCCAACCTGGTGCCCTCTAGATCAGTGTTTACCAATTTTAACACCTTCCAAATCTGGATACCAACTGCAGAATTCTCCAGTCAGCATATCTTATTGTTAAGAATTATGGGAACTGGAGTCCATACATTTAGAAGTTGCCAAGGTTGGGAAACACTGTTTTAAATGATCTCAACATCATTTAAATCACCCCAACCATCATGATCAGTGGCAAGGGAAGATGGGAGCTATAATACCAGGTTGCAGAAGGTTGTTTTATTATATATATTTAGCCAGAATGTTTGCTGTTTATAGCTCAGTGTAGTCACAACATGTCATATAGACTGAGTTCTGCATCATGTAATAATAATAATAATAATAATAATAATAATAATAATAATAATATATTAAATTTATATGCTGCCCAACTCCCAACGGCTCTGGGTGTCTTACAGTAGCTAAAACATTTAAAAAGAAAGAACAATAGAAAACACACACACACACAAAGCTATAATGTAGCTTGTTTTGTTTAGCATGCACACAAGCCATGGTTTAGTGCACTGTGTGAACCTGGCCAGTCAGAGGAAAATGGGAACAATGAGTTACTTATATACATTTAGCTGCAGTGTTGATTGGGATGCCAGTGCATGCACAGCCTTCCATAACTTAGTGCCTGCCAGTAGTTAGACTACTACACCCTTCACTCCCATTCAGCATTCTTATCATTATAGTCTAGAACTTATGGAGGGCATCAGTTTGGGGAAAGATGATGTGCATACAGATGTTCAAGGATGTGTGATCAGATTGTTGCATATCTTGTCTGTTCCAACTGTACCAAACTAGGCAATGTATAACTGATACCCGGTTCTCTGTAACAAGATTGCTTTAAAAAGTCTCTCTGCTATATTTTAGTTTACAGTACGTTTTAAGGCATCAGCCTAATGAGAACATCTTCAGACATTTAGAAAAATGCCGATCTTTAAAGTTCACTGTACAGAATTGCTTATGGTTCTATTACTAGATCCCCATCAGGATTCCTAAAGATTGGAACAGACCAACATTCAATAGCCCTGGGAAGAGGAAGTGGGGAAGATACTTCAGCTGTACATTTAGAGGTGACAAGACTGCCTTAGTGCTTGAATTCTGTAGGTTGAACTTCCCATTAATCTCTGCAGCTGGTGTAGGTCAACAAGGTGGGAGGTGAAAAATGAGGATGGGTGTGGCAGAAACCAATGGCAGAGGAGAAAATGAGTACAGTATTGCCACATGTCTAACAGTCTGATTAGTAAGAGGTAAAGCAGCTACAGATGTAGCCAGTTGGGCTGTTGGCATTTATGGGGCTGAGAGAGATTGACCATTAAACAGTGGCCTAAACTTTGCAAACAGAAATTCCTTGGTGAGGTGTTTGGATATAAGAGGCTTTAGCTTGAGATCTCCATGAGTGATGCCTTTCAATGGAGAAAGATGGGTTAAACAGCTTTAAATAGGAAGTTGTACATGACCTCATAGGATCTAAGACTGGTGTTTTAGCATTTCATTTCTTTTTTCCTACCCTCAAATGGAATGAAAGAAGAAAAGGCACAAATTTGATATAATAGCACTGCTGAGGAATCTAGCCTCTCCTTGCAGACTATTTTTTAAATTAATATCCCTGACTACCTCCAGTTGTTTTTAATAGAGACAAGGAAAGATAGACATTTCCAGGAAGCAGGGATGGAAGTGAAATGATTAAAATGAATTCCCAGATTAAACCTGATCTTGCATTTGTCCCATCTCACTCATTCTATTTTATGGGGCATTCAGAAGATCTTGTCTTCCCATACTAATGTTCTTCTTCCATCTTATTTCTTGTCACAAGATATATAGCTAAATGATGCGAGTGTACAGTATATGCATAAAAGCTTTCAGTTAGTAAATACTATCTGACAGGCATTGTTCTGGTCACAGCTCTTCCAGATTTTTACTACTTTGAGCACCTCCATAAGGGAGCTTAATTTGCTCAAATTTACCTATTGAATACTAAGAACAACTGGTTGCCACAGGGAAATTGATCTGATGGGTTTCATGGGAAAAGAGGTGGAACAAATAGAATAATATTTCCAAAGTCATGTTTGCTCTAAGGGTTTCCTAGAGACAACTTGAAAACAGCTGATGACATCCACTTGTTCTATCATATCTATGTTATAATTTGCATCCTTGGTTCAGTGTCATGCATGTTGCTACTGCTAGCCAAACATGTTTTTTGGTCGAGTGAATGGTGTTTATTTTGCTTTGAACTTGGGGTTTGCACAAACTGGAAAATGTGTTTTGTTTTGTGCACAAAACAAGCACATTATTGTCCAGAAGTTCAACCGAACTATTCTGGGCAGGTCACTGTTTGGCCTCCAGCAAAGGAGATTGTTACCTTGTCGTGGTGCTGGAGCTTGAGCACCTCAATGAAACCATGAGCTAAACCGTGAAGGGACACCCAAGACGGGAAGGTCGTGGCAGAGAGGTCAGACTAAATACGATCCCTGGGGAAGGTAACGGTAACCCACCCCACCCCAGTATTCTTGCCGTGAAAACTAAATGGATCAGTACAACCAGAGATATGTCGGTATACCATCGGAAGATGGGACTCCCAGGTCGGAAGATGGTCAAAATGCTACTGGGGAGGAACAGAGGATAAGTTCAACTAGCCCCAGATGTGATGACGCAGCTAGCTCAAAGCCGAAAGGACGGCTAGCGGCCGACGGTGCTGGTGGTGAACGACGAATCCGATGTTCTAAAGATCAACACACCATAGGAACCTGGAATGTAAGATCTATGAGCCAGGGCAAATTGGATGTGGTTATTGGTGAGATGGCAAGGTTAAATATAGACATTTTAGGTGTCAGTGAACTGAAATGGACTGGAATGGGCCACTTCACATCAGATGACCACCAGATCTACTACTGTGGACAAGAGGACCACAGAAGAAATGGAGTAGCCTTCATAATTAATAATAAAGTGGCTAAAGCAGTGCTTGGATACAATCCAAAAAAAACGATAGAATGATCTCAATTCGAATTCAGGGTAAGCCATTTAACATCATAGTGATCCAATTATACACCCCAACCACAGATGCTGAAGAAGCAGAAGTAGATCAGTTCTATGTAGATCAGCAGCACCTACTGGATAATAGGCCAAAAAGAGATGTTATTTTCATTACAGGAGACTGGAATGCTAAGGTGGATAGTCAAACGACACCTGGAATTACAAGCAAGCATGGTCTAGGACAGAGGTAGCTGTATAAGGCCCACGAAAGCAATTAGTCGGGCCCGCGGTGGTGGGTGCAGTGGTGGCGGGGGCGGCGGCAGCAGGTGCGTGGCGGCAGCTGGTGCAGCAGCGGGGGCGCAGCGGGGGTGGGGGCGGCAGGTGTGGCGGCAGTGGGTGCAGCAGTGGAGGCGTGGAGGTGGTGGCGGCAGGCGCAGCAGCGGGCGCAGCAGCAGGGGCATGGGGGCGGCGGAGGCAGGCATAGCGGTAGCGGTCGCAGCAGCAGGGGAGTGGTGGGGGCAGCAGGTGCAGCAGCAGGGCCGTGGCGGGGGCAGACGTGGCAGCGGGTGCAGCAGCGGAGGGGTGGGCATGGCGGCAGTGGACGCAGCAGCGGGGGCGTGGCGGCGGCAGGTGTGGCGGCAGGGGGCACAGCAGAGGGCGTGGCGGTGGCAGGTGTGGAGGCCACAGCGGGTGCGGTGATGGCGGGCACGGCAGGTGCGGCAGTGGGAGCAGCAGCGGCAGCGGGCACGACAGCGGCGGGCGTGGCAGCCCCCCAGTGCGCACAACTGGCTCCCGCCCGCAAACCCCGTCCCTTCCATGAGATTGGCTCCCACCCGCAAACCCCGCCCCCTTCAGCACGATTGGCTCCTGCCCGCAAACCCCGCCCCCTCCTGCACGATTGGCTCCTGCCCACAAACCCCACCCCCTTCCGTGCGATTGGCTCCTGCCCGCAAACCCCACCCCCGGCCCTCGAATGATGATAAGAAGATAATAGAATAGGAAGGACAAGAGACCTCTTCCAGAAAATTAGAAACATCGGAGGTAAATTCCAGGCAAAAATGGGTATGATCAAAAACAAAGATGGCAAGGACCTAACAGAAGCAGAAGAGATCAAGAAAAGGTGGCAAGAATATACGGAAGATCTGTATAGGAAGGATAATAATATTGGGGATAGCTTTGACGGTGTGGTCAGTGAGTTAGAGCCAGACATCCTGAAGAGTGAGGTTGAATGGGCCTTAAGAAGCATTGCTAATAACAAGGCAGCAGGAGACGACGGTATCCCAGCTGAACTGTTTAAAATCTTGCAAGATGATGCTGTCAAGGTGATGCATGCCATATGCCAGCAAATTTGGAAAAGACAAGAATGGCCATCAGATTGGAAAAAATCAACTTATATCCCCATACCAAAAAAGGGAAGCACTAAAGAATGTTCAGACTATTGAACAGTGGCACTTATTTCACATTCCAGTAAGGTAATGCTCAAGATCTTTCAAGGTAGACTTCAGCAATTCATGGAGCGAGAATTGCCAGATGTACAAGCTGGGTTTAGAAAAGGCAGAGGAACTAGAGACCAAATTGCCAATATCCGCTGGATAATGGAGAAAGCCAGGGAGTTTCAGAAAAACATCTATTTTTGTTTTATTGACTATTCTAAAGCCTTTGACTGTGTGGATCATAACAAATTGTGGCAAGTTCTTGGTGGTATGGGGATACCAAGTCATCTTGTCTGCCTCCTGAGGAATCTGTATAACGACCAAGTAGCAACATTAAGAACAGACCATGGAACAATGGACTGGTTTAAGATTGGGAAAGGAGTACGGCAGGGCTGTATACTCTCACCCTACCTATTCAACCTGTACGCAGAACACATCATGCAATGTGCTGGGCTTAATGAATCCAAGGCTGGAGTTAAAATCGCTGGAAGAGACATTAACAATCTCAGATATGCAGATGATACCACTTTGATGGCTGAAAGTGAGGAGGAGCTGAGGAGCCTTATGATGAAGGTGAAAGAAGAAAGTGCAAAAGCTCGGTTGCAGTTAAACTTCAAAAAAACCGAGATTATGACAACCAGCTTGATTGATAACTGGCAAATAGAGGGAGAAAAAGTGGAGGCAGTGACAGACTTTGTATTTCTAGGCGCAAAGATTACTGCAGACGCTGACTGCAGCCAGGAAATCAGAAGATGTCTACTTCTCGGGAGGAGAGCAATGACAAATCTCGATAAAATAGTTAAGAGCAGAGACATCACACTGACAACAAAGATCCGCATAGTCAAAGCAATGGTATTCCCCGTAGTAACCTATGGCTGCGAGAGCTGGACCATAAGGAAGGCTGAGCGATGGAAGATAGATGCTTTTGAACTGTGGTGTTGGAGGAAAATCCTGAGAGTGCCTTGGACTGCAGGAAGATCAAACCAGTCCATACTCCAGGAAATAAAGCCAGACTGCTCACTTGAGGGAATGATTTTAAAGGCAAAACTGAAGTACTTTGGCCACATAATGAGAAGACAGGATACCCTGGAGAAGATGCTGATGCTAGGGAAAGTGGAAGGCAAAAGGAAGAGGGGCCGACCAAGGGCAAGATGGATGGATGATATTCTGGAGGTGACGGACTCGACCGTGGGGGAGCTGGGGATGGTGATGGCTGACAGGAAGCTCTGGCATGGGCTTGTCCATTAAGTCACGAAGAGTCAGAAGCGACTGAAGGAATAAACAACACTGTTTGGCTGAGCCAAAGCCCAGAACATTTTGGTTTCAGATTTCGGCTAAGGTGCAACCCACAGGGGCCTTACAAGGCAAGTTTAATGGGGCAAGGCTGAAGCACCTTGCCTCTTTTGCCTTTTCTTCCTCTTTCTTCCTGTTGGTTGCATACCCAACCAGCACAGTCACCCTGCCCAATCTTTCTAGTAATTTTCTTCCCCTTACCTTGCTTGTCCACTGCTGATAGCATTATCCCTTCCTCACTGTCTCCCGTCCTAGAACACCTCTGCCCAGAACACGTGTGTTTTGAGTCCTTGCCTGGGTGACACATGTTGTTGGTCTAGGCATGGATCATCCTAAAAAGTTATTCCATGCATAGAATGGTTTGCACATCCCTACTTTGAACCCAGTGAACCTGTTTTGCCAAGTTCTGAATGACTGGACTTAGTAAGTCTGCTGAACTACCTGTGTTGTTTGTTTATCCATATAGTTCCCGTAGAGAAGTAGCCCCTACATCTTTGTTATAATTTATGGCTTTGGTTTGAATACAGTGATAAGTAGGAGAAATCATGATTCAGTCATATGGCATTGGCATTTCCAGGGTGATAGGATCTTCCAGAGAGCTCTTACCAGTTAATGTGTGTCTGTGTGTATGCTCTAAACATTTGGTACAGTATGTCTTGGATATGTCACAAGAACATAAACAATGTTGCCTGCTTTTGATATCCGTTTTCATTGTTTGACCTGTTTTAGTATTGAGGCTGGGGGACTTAATTAGGTGGAATGAATGAAGCAAAACATTCTCATTTATTTTATTGGAAACTTCCTGATACATTTCCATTTGACTTCCAAATATAATTTGCCATGTTTGAATTTTCTGCAAGTGTTTTATATTGCAACCTACTTTGTTCCTTAAAAAATGCATTGGGAGAGTTGTTTTCATTTCACTGATACATGGTTCTTTCCTTGTGTCCTCTGTATGTTCAAAACTGGATTCAAGCATTGCTTTAATCTATAGTATAGTTTGTTTAACTTTGGCTTATTTTATTGAGTGACCCATAGCTCGACCATCCATGGCTTTGGTGCAAGAATGAACTTTAAAAATAGTTAAGTTTACCAATCGAAGAGAATATTTGTAGCTCAGGATTGAACTGTGGAGTCCTTGGTGCTCTCTGAGTGCTTTTCGCACTGAAGATGTTGCCTAGCCTGGCAATGAAACGTCTGCAAGAAAACAACAAGGCTCAGAGAGCACCAAGGACTCCATAGTTAAGTTTCTCATCAACTGTCTTAAGGGTCTATTTATTCAATCAATAAAAGCTACATTTTTCCCATTTTCCCATTATTGCTACAGATGGGAGATTGCTTCAACAAAAACTCCTTCATCACCTACCTCATTCACCTAGCAAACTTTTTTTTTTATGTGCATATTTTGAATCCTCACACTTGCATTTTGAAATGATGCAGTTCAAGGATGCTATTTGATTCTGCTGAAAGTAAACTAGATGCACCTTATGGAATGAAAATATTAGCTGCATTGCAAAATTGTCAAGTTGACCATTTTTTCCCAACAAAATTGACACATTATTATGTCAGGTACTCTTTGCATTTATAAAAAGAAAAAGGGTGTAGCATGAGGCCAAGTTTGTGATTTAATGAGTCCTTCGATCGATCGATCGATCGATAGATAGTCCTTCTATATGTTTCCTGAACATTTCGAATTTTTATTTTACAAAGTGACAGCAAGCATCTGGAGTTACTGACTACAGAACAGTTTTGACTATTTTTTCAATTTGTTTTCAACTGAAAGCTCCCCACCCCACCCCGAGTTCCTTTGTATTTCTACAACACATGAAAAACTCAAGAATGGCCTGATTTTCAATTTGGTTCCACCAAAATGTATTGGACTACAATAGCATTGTTCTGAGCCAAATTGGCCAAGGGATGCTTATGTCCTATGAGATTTTTAAAAAATTAATATATTCTGATTGTTGTTGTTTTTAAACTAGATGATGAGCCACCTACAGCTAGAGCTTGGATGGATGTGAAAGTACAGCCCAATGAACCAGTAATATTGAATGGCTCAGCAAGTTCTGATGACAACGGAATTGTGAATTATGAATGGACTTTTCTTTCTGGTGATTCCTCAGTGGTAATGGAGGTAAGGCACACCAACTGTCTACTATGATTCCCTTATACATTACATGAATTTTACTAAGTTTAAAGAGAAAGATAAAAGCTACGAAAAAACAAAAAACTACCAAAAAAGAGAAGAAAAACTAAAAAGGTGTGAAAACACAAAAGAAAAAAAATTTACATTACAGAAAGATGTGATACAAATTGAAGAGAATATTTGTAGCTCAGGGTTGAACTGTGGAGTCCTTGGTGCTCTCTGAGCCTTGTTGTTTTCTTGCAGACGTTTCATTGCCAGGCTAGGCAACATCTTCAGTGCGAAAAGGGAGTGGGACTTGCTCTCTGTTTATATACCCTGGGTTGTCCTGCCTGTGCTGGTGGGGGTGTTGTACTCTCCTTGGTAGTTCCTTGATTGGGCTGTTGTTTGCTGGTTGGTTGATTGACTGAGTTAATAGTTCCTTGATTAGGGTCTATTGTGCTGTTTGATTGTTCCTCTGGTGCTAATTCTGTTGTTAATCTTTGCATATCTGAGTGTTCTGGTCTTTTGGCTTTTCTATTGTCTCTTATGAAATAATATTAGGAAATAATATTATTATTAATAATATTATAGAATAGTAGTAAGAAGGCAATAATTAAATAAGTAGTTCCTTGATTGGGCTGTTTGCTGTTTGGTTGATTGACTGAGTTAATAGTTCCTTGATTAGGGTCTATTGTGTAGTTTGATTGCTCCTCTGGGTAGCCCAAGAAGAAAAAACAGGAGTTATCTACAACATACAATGTAAGGACTGTAGCAGCCACTATGTAGGACAGACCGGCAGAAGACTAGCAGAACGCATCCACAAACACCAACTAGCAGTCAGAAGACACGATGAAAACTCCTTAATCTCACAACACATGGACAGACTTAACCATACTTTCAACTGGGAAACTGCGAGCATCTTAAACCAAGCCAAATCCAAAAATGCTAGAGAATTCCTGGAAGCTTGGCACTCAGACAAAGCAGCCATCAACAGACACATAGAGGTAAACAACATTTACATACCATTCATAGACAATAGAAAAGCCAGAAGACCAGAACACCACTTTGCCAGCAATCAACACCTAGACAGGCAAAGATTAACTCCAAGATTAGCCCCAGAGGAGCAATCAAACTACACAATAGACCCTAATCAAGGAACTATTAACTCAGTCAATCAACCAAACAGCAAACAGCCCAATCAAGGAACTACTTATTTAATTATTGTCTTCCTACTACTATTCTATACATTTCTGTTCTACTATAATAAAATTCAAACTAAAAAGCACATAAATTGTCTGCCATTATACTAAATAATACAACAGTTTTAATAATCTTAATAAACCCAAAAAAGAAAAGCAATTCGAAACAATGACCTTAAATCAAATTCTGAAAAGCCTTCGACAATACATTAAACTTTTTTATGCCGGGAGCCATTTTGACATGCTCGTGCACATTTTGAAGTGCTCGAGAGCCAGGGGCGGGGTTTGCGGGCGGGGGCCAATCGCGTGGAAGGGGGCGGGGTTTGCGGGCGGGAGCCAATCGCGTGGAAGGGGGCGGGGTTTGTGGGCAGGAGCCAATTGCGTGGAAGGGGGCGGGGTTTGCGGGCGGGAGCCAATTGCGTGGAAGGGGGTGGGGTTTGCGGGCGGGAGCCAATCGCGTGGAAGGGGGCGGGGTTTGCGGGCAGGAGCCAATCGTGTGGAAGGGGGCGGGGTTTGCGGGCGGGGACCAATCGCGTGGAAGGGGGCGGGGTTTGGGCTGTGAAGCTGGATGAGCCGCCGGACCTGGAGCGCTTCCGCGCGCAGCTGAGCGAGGCCCGGCGTGGCAGGGAGGTGGCCGCAGGGCTCGGGCTAGCGCGGGGAGAGGATGCCGAACGGCGGGGTGGGGGGATTGATGGGGCGGGAGGGTGCACCCGGAGGGCCTCCCGTGGCCGCTTCTCCAGGAGCGCCTCCAAGGCGGGTTGCAGAGCGAGCGCTGCGCCCACAGGAACGCCTGGTCCCTCCACTCCCTCCAGCTCTGCCAGCAGCGCCGCCCACCACGTCCCACCGCCCGGCCACCTCGGCCGGCTCCGTCCCCCCGCCGCCACCGCCCCGGCCCCCTGCGCCGCCCTGACGCTCGCGTCCCGGGCCCACGCCCTTGCCCAGCGCCTGGATGCCGCGGAGCAGCGCCATCTCCAGCCACAGCAGCCCCTGCAGCCGCTCCTGCACCGCCTCCCGGGCCAGCAGCACCTCCCTGCCGCGCCGGGCCTCGCTCAGCTGCGTGCAGAAGCGCTCGAGGTCCAGCGGCTCGTCCAGCTTCACAGCCCAGCGCCAGCGCGCCTGGACCGGCTCGGAGACGTGCACCGCCAGCAGCGCCTCCGCCTCAGTCAGCCGGCACGCCGGCTGCTCCGGCGAAAACTCCGGCGCCGCCATTGCTCGCCGGCTGGACCCTCCTCCCCAAAGGCGCTTCCAGGAATTTCCAGTGTATTTTTCTGCTCCGGCCGCGAAGGGGCAGCTCCACCTCACTCCCGCAGCCCCTGCCGGCCTTTGTGAAGCGTCGCCCCGCCTCCTCCCCCAGGGTCCGAGTAAGCCGCGACAGGCGGGCGGTGAGCGAAGCGTCGCCCCGCCTCCTCCCCGGGGTCCTTCGTGAAGACCTCCATCCTCGCTGCTCCCGCCGCCGCTCCTTACTGCCTTCCTTCTCCTCTCCCTCGCCGGCACCCACCACCCCTGCCCTACCTCCGCCCACCCTTCTCCCTCCCCCTCACAGAGATTTCGTCTCTGTCTCCTCCTGTCTTCTGTCTGTCTCCTTCGAAGCCGGAAGCACCACCGGCTGCCCGGGGAGGCCGCCCAAGGGCACCCCGGACCCAGGTCCCGGCCTCCGCGCACTGCCGGCAAGATGCGGCTGCCCCCGAAGGGGCGCAGGGACGGCGCACCTCCCGAGCGGAGCAGGAGAACCTGCAGCGACGGGACGCCGCAGCCCTCGCCTGCTCTGGCCGCGGAAGGGGCAGCCCCGCCTCGCTCCCGCAGCCCTTGCCAGCCTTTCCGCTTCCCATCTGGCAGCGGCCGCGGCTCCCCGGCCTCCACTTGCGCCTCCTGCGCCGCGGCCCCACATAAAAGTAGCTTGCCCCCGCCACTCCCACCATGCCTGCCTGTGCGCGGAGACCGTCCAGATGCCCGCAAAGCCCGTGCAGCGCGGCGGTCCAGGCGGGGAAGCAGCACCTCCGTTCGGGGCTACAGGAAGACCCCCCTCTTCCTACTCTGGCCTGCTGCTCCCGGGCTCCGCCGCTCGGGACCCCCGCCTCTCCTGGCCAAGCGCAGCCGCTCACCGGAATGCAGCCCCCAGAGAAGAGCAGGACGACGAGCGCGGAGCAACGGTGCAGACTCGTCGGCTCAGCAGCGCCCGGGCCACCTCTTGGGATGGGGTGCCCAGCCCGGCTGTGCTCTCTCGGCATCTCGGGCGCAGGCAGGCAGGAGAGCGCGCCCGCTCGTCAGCTTTCACCTGTTAGCGCCCCGCGGCAGCGGTTCCCTCGGCGCTAGAAGCACCACCGGCCGCCCGGGGAGGCCGCCCAAGGGCACCCCGGACCCAGGTCCCGGCCTCCGCGCACTGCCGGCAAGATGCGGCTGCGCCCGAAGGGGCGCAGGGACGGCGCGCCTCCCGAGCGGAAGAACCTGCAGCGACAGGACGCCACAGCCCTCGCCTGCTCCGGCCGCGGAAGGGGCAGCCCCACCTTGCTCCCACAGCCCCTGCCAGCCTTTCCGCTTCCCATCTGGCGGCTCCCCGGCCTCCGCTTGCGCCTCCTGCTCCGCGGCCCCACGCGCTTTCCTCAGACGAGGTCCAGGGCAGCGAGGCTCGGGGCTGGCGAAGGCGGAGCAGCCCCGCGGATGGGAGCTGGGCCAATCGCTTGGAAGGGTCGGGGGGCTCACGGAGGGAGGGGGCGCAGCCAGCAGCTCCGCTAACCTGGCCCGGCCGCCCCACCGGGAGTGGCGGAGAAACAGCTGCCACCCTCGGGCCGGCAGGACGGGCGCGGGAGAGCGGAAGGCTGCGCCCTCTCCACCGGGAGGGACCCGTGCCTCCTTCCCCGCCGGTGCCCGAGCGCAGACGCCAGCCGGGACCCCGCGTGGAAGATGCCGCGTGCCGCCAGCGCTTGACGTCAAGGCGGCTGCGCTTCCGCGCCCGGCGGGCGGGCGAGGCAGGGAGAGAAGGGGAGATGGAGGGGCTCCCTCTCCGGCCTCTGCGCCCCTTCAGGCCCGTCTCTCCGAGGGGGGCGGCGGGAGGGAACTCCCCGTCCAAGGGGAAGCACTGGGAACGAGCGGCGGAGGTTGGCTGGCTCCTAGAGCGGCTGCCGCGGGCAACTTCTCCGCTCTGCCTGGCTCAAAACCTGGGGCAACCGGACCGACAGAGCTGCCTCTCCCGGCAGGGCAGAGTTAACTGCGCGGTCGCTTCCCCGGCACGCACCCGCGCCTTCCCCCGAGCAACCCGAGTTCTGCCTGCGCGTGTGAATGCGCGCAAACCGAAGCCACGGGTGGGGGGTGGAGGAGGGAAAAGCGAGCCCCGCTCAACTTTTCCAAACGGTACCTTCCTCGGGGGAGGCGCGGGCGGGCTTCGTCCCCGGTCTCCCTGTTCTTTGGAGAAGCCCGAGCCGAGGGGAAGCAGGGCCAATCGGGCTTTGCCTTGTTCAGCCCACCTCTCTGCTCTCCTTTGGCGCGCGCTGATTGGTGGAGGCGTCCTTCCTTCTGAGCCTCCACCAATCAGCGTCTCTCGAACCCAAGGTTCGCCCCAAGCCTGCTGCTTCCGGAGACCGGCTTTCCGGATGTTGGGCGGCAGAGAGAGAGAGAGAGCCAGAGTCAAGGGGCCAAAGAGCCAGATCTGGCTCGCGAGCCGCCATTTCCGACCCTTGCCTTATCCCACTTCAGAATAAAGCATTTACATATCCCCACAATGTGCACAGAGCTTTTCTCTTGAAAAAATCAAACAGCCCAACTGCCCCCTCAAAAATTCCAACTTCTCTTCAGAAAACCTCCCATACATAATGACCTTTTTCTTTTTCATAACATTTCACCAAAAAGTCAATTTTACTTATTGCTTGCAGATCCCTCTGTCTGTTGAATTTCTCCAACTCTACCATCCAATCTTCATCCAGCATCTCAACAGAAATCCCAATCTCATTCTTAGAAGAAACATTTCTGTCACTGTTGAATTCCTCAGTTTCATCCACTACATCCCCAACCAGATGACACATTTTAAAATTCATATTTTCCACAATGTCCTGAATGTCTTGTATAAAAACTTGATAGGAGTCAGAAAAGATCTGTTTAAAATCTTGATGGAAGTCAGAAAAAAATCCTGTTTAAAATCCTCCATGTCTCACGCAATAGATTATGGCGCTCCCTAGGATATGAAAAAAAGGATATGAAAAGTCAAAGATATGAAAAAGTTCCGAAGTATGTTTACACAAAGTGAAAGTGAGATAAACAGACAGTTCCCCAGGGAAAGTAGAAACAGAAAGCTGAAGGTTTAAATCAGCCGATTCAATGTGTAGAAAAATGCTAATATCTTCAAATTTAGTACAAAAATAATAAACAGGGAGACAATTATTTACTCTCAATCCTCCTTAATATTTGGATGGCAAACAAAGTCCAAAGCTTAAAAAGATTTTTTTTTTAAAAAAATTGATCCCAGAAATAACAATAAGCACCAAGAGAACCCGCTTCTCCTTGCTGTAGAAAGCCTCTCTTAGGTGTAGGAATTCTGGGATGGTGGTACCAGAACTCCACGCAGCTTCTTATTAGTATGTAGCAGAGTAGAAGCGTCCCCATAAACTTGCACAAGGCTTAATCAGTTCAAAACACAAAATAAACACACTTCACACGTTAATGTAAAGCAGGGCTTTCCAAACTTTTCGTGTTTATTTATTTATTTATTTATTTATTTATTATTCATATTTATACCCCGCCGATCCCCTCCCTATCGGAGGACTCTAGGCGGCTTACAATATCACAAATCCAATTACTAACAATTCATATTTATTTTAACAATGTTACAACTGCGCGCTTAGGAAAGGGGTAGGGGAACCGACTCTTGAAGTATTGGACTACATGTCCCAGCATACCTTGCTTCAGAGTCGGCTGCTGACGTCCTGGATGTTGCTGTTTCGGGATCCGTCGTCTCTGTTCTCCGCTCTCCGTTTCCGCCGCTATTCGCGAGGTCTTCTTCGCTCCAGAGGCGACCCCCGCCAGGACGCCAGCAAATTGACCCACGTGAAGTGGTACCCATTTATCTACTCGCAATTAGCTTTCGAACTGCTGGGTTGGCAGAAGCTGGGGCAAGTGACGAGAGCTCACCTCGCCATGCGGAGGTTTGAACTGCCGACCTACTGATCGGCAGTCTTCACAGCATCAGCGGTTTAACCCGCTGAGCTACCGCGCCCCTTTTATGTTGGTGACACGCCTTTTAGCCATCCATAATTTCGTGACACAGTAATGAGGGGTCCCCGCCCCCCGGCCCATGTGATTGGCTGCTGGCTCCAAACCCTGACCCCCAGCCCATGTGATTGGCTCCCGGCTCTAAACCCCACCCCTGGCCCACACGATTGGCTCCCAGCTCCAAACCCCGCCCCCCGCCCCCCCAGTCTTGTACCGTATGTATTGTATTGTATGTAATTGTAGATAAAATACAAAAATGCCCTCCAGGTGTGCTTGATGGGGAGGTCATGGACCCAAGACCATGAGCAGTGTTTTTCAATCTTGGCCACTTTCAGATATGAGGACTTCAACTCCCAGAATTCCCTACCCAGCAAGGCTGGCTGGGGAATTCTGGGACTTGAAGTCCACAAGTCTTGAAGTCGCCTAGGTCAGAGCTTTCCAAACTGTGTGTCGCGACACATTTCTGTGTCACGGCCAGGGCCCAGGTGTGTCGCAGGGGAATCTGGAAGAGGAGGCCATGCACCACGTGGAGCCCCGCCCATCCCTTGCCGCGCCGCCGGTCCCTGCTCCGTGCCCAGCTCTCGCCACAGAAGTCAGGTAAGGTACCAGCCCGGCAGGGCCGCAACTGGGGGGGAGGGTGCAGGGACGCGAGTAGGCCGCCGTGCTGGGGGGTGGGGGGTGCAGGGACGTGACTAGGCCGCCGCACTGGGGGGTGGGGGTGCAGGGAGGTGACTAGGCCGCCGCACTGGGGGGTGGGGGGTGCAGGGACGTAGCACATGTGATGTGGGGCAAATGTTAGTGGCCACAACAGTGCAAGGAAGGGTGTACAAAACATTTCGAATGCAAAACCTTGTGTTTCAACCTTGCCCTGGTCACGCCAGGCAGTGTTTCGGGGCTGGCAAGCCTGCTTTGAGGGTGAAGTGCCCAGCTCTTGGGTATGGGCCACATCCAAAATGCCAGCCCGCCAACCCCATTTGTGGGCAAGACAACCGATTGGCACTTCAGATGGTGCCTTTTGAAGTGGGCATGGTTAGGAATAGAAACATTTTGCACATCTCTGATGGCCTGGACCTAGCGGGCGAGTGAGGTTTGCATGCTGGCTGGGGAATTCTGAGAGTTGAAGTCCACTTATCTTAAAGTTGCCAAGTTTGAAAAACACTGCTCTACATTCTTCCCTTGTGTCAGGGGTTAAGGCAGTGACCTATACTTGGTTGGATTAATCCCCATGAATGTAACCTTTTCCTTTCCATCCCATTAAGCATGAAAAGACTTTGGTAACTTGGAGGGGTGGGCACACAAGATTTTGCGGTGCCACCGTTTGCAAACCTCACTGGCTCGCTAGGTCCAGGCCACGTAGTAAACTTGGGTTCTTCAACTTGATTTTCTCCAGATACTGTACTTGGAATCAGAGATGTACAAAATGTTTCCATTCCATTTCTGCACCCCCCACCCCCCCAGTGCGGCGGCCTAGTCGCCTCCGTGCACCCCCCACCCCCCCAGCGCGGCGGCCTAGTCGCATCCCTGCACCCCCACCCCCCTAGCGCGGCGGCCTAGTCACCTCCCTGCACCCTCCACCCTCCCAGCGCGGTGGCCTAGTCGTGTCCCTGCACTCCCCCCACCCCCCCAGCGCGGCAGCCTAGTTGCCTCCCTGCACCTCCCCAGCGTGGCGGCCTACTCTTGTCCCTGCACCCTCCCCCCTAGTTGCGGCCCTGCCGGGCTGGTACCTTACCTGGCTTCTGCGGCGAGAGCTGGGCATAGAGCAGGGACCAGTTTCGCAGCAAGGGATGGGCGGGGCTCCACGTGGTGCATGGCCGCCTCTTCCGGGTTCCCCTGCGACACACCTGGGCCCTGGCCGCAACACAAAAATGTGTCGCAACACACAGTTTGTAAAGCTCTGGATTAGCTGGTTGATTGTGACGAAGTGATTGGTGGTTGAGTATCCTTTGCAAAAGCTGTCTTGCTCTTATGTGTAGTGTTCATTTAAGCTTTTCTCTATTCTGGTCATTATGATTTAGGAGAAGAGCTTTATTTGTTTGTTTGTTTGAATTTATTAGCCGCCCAACTCCAATGGACTCAGCTTGTAGGCTGAAGAATAAAGCAGATTGGGCAATAGTTGGCAAGCTTTTTTGAATACTAGAACTGTCTCTGAAGTTTTCCATTATTTAGGAATGTCATTGCAACTAGGAAGTCATTAAAGGGTTTGATCATCTGATTCACTAGGGCTTCTCTGCTAACCTTGTAAACTTCTAAGATGAAATCATCTGGTCCTAGGGCTTTTCCTGATTTTACTAGTCAAATAGCATAGAGAATCTCATCTACTTTTTGAATGATGGTATTTTGGAATGGCAGTTTTTGAGGCAAAGAGGTCAGTATAAAAATGCTGGCATTCTTTTTTCTCATTACTTAGTTGTGTTGTTGTCATCCTTCAAACCCTCTCTTCTGTGTCATTTCCTTCCAGCCCTTTCCAATGCTGCTTCTTGCCTCTGCTGCTTTCACAAATAACGTGTCTCTGATACTTTTCATAGTCTTCTTTTACTTGTTGCTTTATCTTGTAATTCAGTTTACAGAGCGCAATCCTGTCATGCACATTTTTTCCTTTAAGCTCTTTCCTCTTTGCTAAGAGCTCTCTATTTGTATTGCTAATGTGGGAGCTTCTTCCAGTTTTTTTCTGGACTTCTCCTGTTGTGATGAATTATTTTATTTTTATTTTCTTGATTTTTTTTTTCCTTATTGTTCAGTGAGCAATGCATTTGCATTATACTTCCAATTTTATTTCGGGACTTGTTTTTCAAGTAGAATTGCATCTATTGTCATATTTCGTGAGAATCATTGTTGAGAGAGGGGTTGTTGAAGTTACCTGTTGTTCAGATTGGCCTGTGGTCACTGCCAATGTTGAGTTAGTGAAGTATTTTGACATTTTTGATTAATTTTATGCCATTGCACAGTATGTAATCAATTTTTCCCTTGGTTTCCCAATTAGGAAAATGCCAAGTCCAGAATTCCCTGCTGGCTTCTCAGATCACATACATTTTTGCAACTCAGCAAAGATGGCTAGCTGTTCACCATTTTAATTTTGCTCACTTGCCTTGAACCCATTCAAGAATTTAGGTCTCCTGTGATGATCTTTTTATAGACTGGCTAATTTAGTTGTTGTTCAAGTTCTTTGTAAAAAAATTCAGTTTCATGATCATAACCACTGTGAGGAGCATAGCGCTGAACAATGGGTTGTTCCTGCCTTTTATATTCAGTTTGCGTGTTGCAAGATGCGGGTAAACTATTTGAAATTATTGTACCTTTGGCACATGTTGGTTGGTAACAATGAAACCAATTCCATTGATATGGTGTGGGCCTTCACCTGTGTCAATGTGTATTTCATCACCATTATTGTGCCATTTTTTGATTGATGTTCTTATTTTGCTTAAGTAGATTACACCATCTTTGATTTTTTTTTTAGTTCTTCCACGCAACCTTGAATCTCCTTCTAAAGGTGAAGGAGAGAATCCAGAACTTGGTTTGGGTCTGCCTGCTGAATCCATCCATTTGTTCTACAAAAAACAAAACTATTTTAATCAATAGACATTAATTCTTTTAATAATAATTTAACTTTTCTATCCTGGCCTTGCCTGTCTTTTCGAGTGTAGCCTGTAACCAATGGGTATATGTAAACATATATAAAACGGAGTCATTTGTGCACAACTGATAAAGTGGAAACGCTGGGTAATGTACAGAATTGTCTGTGTCTATAACATTTTTTCCTGTCTAATTTTTTTAGAGTTCTGTCTAATTCAGGGTTTTCCTTTTGGATAAATACGGTAATTCTAACAAATTGAAGTTGGGCCCCTAAAGGAGCATTGAGCAGCCATTGCACTCTTTAAGTCACTGTTTGTGGCAGTGAACAAACTAGTTGATTGTCCATGGATACATGGTTTGTCTGTAGTAGATAACCTAGCTCTGTGAAAACACTTCCACTTGATGTAGAATTCTGCATTTCCACTGCACTTGGAAGCCTTTGCAGGTATGCAAAAGCTCCAAGTGCAGATTACTGTACTGTACTTGTGGACAAGTGGCTCTTTGGTCATGTTGCTAGTGTGACTTAGAGAGGGAAGGAGCTGCTCACTGTTCCTCAGATGTTGAGATCTACAAAGTGATGAAATACAAGGAACTCTGCCAGAATAGGGTTCCTGTGTTTCATCATTAAAGGTATATAGGTCTCAGCATCTAGGTGGGGGCTACCTGGCAACTTCATGTAAGCTGCTTGACAAAAATAGTCAACTTAATATATAAGACTTGTCTGTTCAAAGTTGAACCTGTTTTTATTTACATATTCTAGACATGTGAATTTGAGATTCTTCATGTCTCTTACATTGTTTGAGACAGAGAAGGTAGATCCAGTTAAAGTAGATTCTAGGATTGACTACAAACCACTACAAAGAAACAGCTCCAGTGTTCAGCTTCTCTACAGCCTTCAGTGAGTTCAGAAAGAAGTAGATGCTTCAACATTATGATAGTGGAGAAAGATTTGCTACCTTTTCCAACCCCAAAGACATGAGAATGAGCCTCTGCTCAGCAGTCAGAACTAATGGTCTGATTCCTGGAAGGCACCTCTTGATTAGAACAAGGCCTTATATAACCCTGAAGAGATTTTGGTACTTTAGAAAAATATCCAGGCTACTTTTTGTTGTTGCTGAAACTAGGGAAATTTTTGCTGAGCTAGAAACCACATCTTCTCTAGGGAAATGCATTGCTAGATCTTCTAAAGAATTGAAAGTTTCCTGATTCTTTTTTCTTTCTGAGAAATTTTGGGAAGTATGGTAGCACTTTGCCTAGTACCCATGTCTACAGAACTATACACACATATCTGGAAGTACACCACTGAACTCAGAAGGGCTTACTAATGAATGGATATATAGGATTGCACTGTATGTTACATTTTCTTGCATATATACTGCTAACAGCTTTTTCAGCTCTGTCCTTTGTTTAAAAAAATATATTTTGTGTGTTAAACTACTGCAAAAACTATATTTTAGTATCCTTTTATTCTAAAAATAATCCTTTAATATCATTTTGAATGCCTAATATGAAATATTATCCAGCTTTAGAGTTAGGTTTGTAGAATGTCTTATAGATTAGCATGTTCAATGGCTTAAAATATGTAAACGTTTTATGCTATGCCAAAGTGTGAGAAGGTTTAAGAGAGGGGAATCTAGAGTTCAGCATAAAGTATCTACACATACACTTTATGTCTGTGCATGTGATTTGGACATGCACAAAATGAAGTCCCATTCTTGTCATGCATATTCACCCAACAAGAACACAATGTGTTTAGCAGAGCCATTCCTCAGTTCAGGCCTATGCATGGATCACAGATTAGCTCAGCCAAGGACTTCAATTGGAGTGGTAGAACTAGGACAGTTTTGAAAAGATCAGCTTAAAAAAAAGTTGTAAACATGATTTAATGTAACTCTCAAATCTAATCTAAATACAGATTCTTATTTCTGGGAGACCATGCTTTTGAGTACAACAATATAATGTATGTAAGGTCAGGCTAAATACGATCCCTGGGGAAGGTAACGGCAACCCACCCCAGTATTCTTGCCGTGAAAACTAAATGGATCAGTAAAACCAGAGATGTGTCGGTATACCATCGGAAGATGGGACTCCCAGGTCGGAAGATGGTCAAAATGCTACTGGAGGTGACAGACTTGACCATGGAGGAGCTGGGGATGGCGGTGGCCGATAGGAAGCTCTGGCGTGGGCTGGTCCATGAAGTCATGAAGAGTCGGAAGCGACTGAACGAATAAACAACAAAATATAGGAAGAGTTCTCACATCACTGAAGCACATGAAGCCTGATGTCTGAATAATTATAATTGCATTGGGCATCTCCATCCCCAGGCAAGTGTCCCCCATCAAAGCAATGCTATTGTCCCTCACCCAGGTATATAAGTACATTTACATAACTGGGAGAGGTACAAAGCACAAAGATGGGACCAGGAATAAGATGCTCCTTAGTTTCATTCATTATAAGTTTTGTGTTGTGGCAAATAGCTTATTCATGGTCTGCACAATTTCAGTTTTTACAGGGGAACTGCTCACCTAAACTATGCAAGTCAAAGGACATCAGACCTATATATACAAAAACATTACATCAATTTTAAAAAATCAGTCATTTCTAAATCTAACTATATAACTTGGACATCTTTTATACCTAGTTGCTGCATCTTATGAACTAACATGTTTAAACACTGTAGATGTGTTGAGGTTTATTAAGCCAATTTAGTATATTTATTTTGAATTTTACAGTTTTGTTATATTCTTTTGTAAATGGTTTTGAGAAGATCTTCAACTTAAAAGGCCATAAAATAATAATATGTTTTTAATGTATTATATCATTATTCTTGTCACCTGAATATTGTAAATGTCTCACTACAAAGACTGCTCTTCCATTGTTCTGTGAAATGCCTTATACTGTATGGTAGTAGAGCTTGTATATGTCTAATACAATTTAGAAGGAACAAAAATGGATCACAGCTATTTTATTTAACTCCTGTTAGATTGTAAATTATTTACTAAATGAGAGTTTGTAACATTGCTTGGTATAAAGAGAAATAGCATGAGATTCATGGTCCAATGCACAACCTAAAAGATTCTAAAGCATCTACATAATTCTGGAAATGTGCTACAAAGAATTCTGAATTTAATGATTCCTTGTATTTATGCATGATGGGGCAATAAACATTTACTGATACTGCATAATGTGATAAGCAACTCTCAGAATTGCTTAGATAAAAGTCATAAAATGTATAAATGTTCCCAGTGGGAAACTTTTCAATTCTTGAACCTTGTTTTTTCTTTCTCAGAATTCTTATTATGATTTGCTATAGCAAGAGTCTTGAAATTTATCTCAAAACTTCAACTTTGAAATAGCAACTCTGAACAAACCCCAATATTTCTTAGACTAAGGAAACCTATTTTGCTTAGGTGATCTTTATTTTTGATTTTTTTCTTGTACTTTCAGAAAGAGAAAGATATTATGAAGCTTTCGAATCTGAATGAAGGGATTTATATCTTCCAATTCACTGTAACAGATACTGTGGATCAGCAGCACTCAATCAACATCACTGTCACTGTACTTAATTCCGATCAGACTGTGGGTAAGGCATTTGTAGATGCACCTTTTAGCCTGGAATCAAGACATGTCAATTTAGCTTTTATGGATTGTCAAGACACACTCGGAATCATATAGGATAGAAATGGGAAGACAATAGAAAAGATAAAACAGCTTTGATGGAGCATAGTACACTTTTCCTTTTTAAAGTTAAAACTCTTCTTGCCTTTTCAATGTTTTAGTAACGCAAGAATAGTCCACAGGTGGCCCCAAAGCTATTCACAGCCTTTAACAATGTTATTGCTGATTTTTGGTAGCAATAACATTTTACTAAAAATTGGTGCCATAGATTACTGCCATTTTGAGGTAGAAAATGCGTAGACTGTACAGTAATCCCTAAAATATGCTTAATACTATTTTTAAAAAACCTAGAACATTCTGTTTCCTTAAAACATGGAATTTGCCAGGGTTGGTAGATGTGAACATGTACAGGCAGCAATCTATGTGATAACCCATTAATGACTGCCAGAGACATAAGCACTTGCAGCATGTGAGCTTGTCTTTCAGAAAAATATTCAGCCATGCTGATAGTGATTCTGATGTATGTGATTCTTTCCTGCCATCTACATAATTCTGGAAATGTGCTACAAAGAATTCTGAATTTAATGATTCCTTGTATTTATGCATGATGGGGCAATAAACATTTACTGATACTGTATAATGTGATAAGCAACCCTCAGAATTGCTTAGATAAAAGTCATAAAATGTGTAAATGTCCCCAGTGGGAAACTTTGCAATTCTTCATGAACCTTGATTTTTCTTTCTCAGAATTCTTACTATGATTTAGTAATTGAGGTGGCAGGCAGATAGGCAGATAGACAGACAGATATTCTGTTCTTGAGATAATGCAGATTGGATTTGCAGTTACTTCTTAGAGTCATTAAAGTTCCTCCCACAATTGTTTTAAAAACAACAAAAAGCTCTTCCATGTTTTCCCCATGAAACTCATTACTTCTCTGTTTATTTTATTGTTGTAAGCGGCCTAAACCATATAAGGAAAAATGGAGTATGAATATTTTAACCAAATAATGCTTGTATTGTGTGTTATGGTTTAAAACCAATGATAGCCTTCCCTCACCTAATGGCAAGAAAGACCCTAACCTTTTGTTTGGGAATAGCTGGTCATTTCATTAGTAAACTATAGACCAGAGCTTTCCAAACTGTGTGTCGCGACACAAAAGTGTGTCGCCACACACAGTCTGGTGTGTCGCCACACAACCCGGAAGCGCTGATCATCATCAGCGCTTCCGGGTTTTCCCGCGGTGACACACCAACTGCAGCGCGCAAAACCCGAAAGCGCAGCAGCGCTTCCGGGTTTTTGCGCGCTGCCGCACTTCCGGGTTTTCCCGCGGCAACACACCAACACCGGTTGGTGTGTCGCCGCGGGAAAAACTTTGGAAAGCCCTGCTATAGACTTTTTAACATTCTGCTTTAAGGTAACCTTAACTAGATCACTGGGCACTGACATCTCGTATTTGCCATTAAAATATGTCTAGTGATTCTTTTGGAAGAGTACTCCTTGACAGCTAGGTCCTCCCCTCTCTGTTCCAACTGGCAACACTATAAAATCTGGGAAAACAGACTAGATCTAATTTGTGCCTTCCCTGACACTTAGAATTAAATTTCCTTGTTCTTCCTAGAGCATTGCTTGGCTCCTTTTAAAGTGGGACGGTGTCGAGGATCCTTCCATCGCTGGTACTACAATCCGGCAATCAAGCAGTGTCAACAGTTCATCTTTGGTGGCTGCAATGCCAACAAGAATAATTATGTAGGAAAAGAGGAATGTAATCTTGCCTGCAAGGATGTTCAAGGTTTGTATATTAGAGAAGATTGTCTGTTGCTTTATTTTAGAGATTTAAGTGAGGAAACCTAATCAATTCAGAATTATTTTGACACAACTGAATCTTACAACTTTCAGTTAATAAGCCACTCTGTTAGGCTGGTTTCAAACCATGCTAATGTTTTAACCATGATTTATTGAGTAAGCCATAGTGGCCCAGATCACACATAACAAAAACATGCTTTACAATACACAGTTACTAGGTTCAGTTTGTGAACTCAGCTTGTGTAAAACAAGCTGAGTTCACAAACTGAACCTAGTAACTAGGTTAGTAAGTCAGAGAAACAGAAAAAGAGAGGTTTCATGTTGAACTTTTCCAAACTGGAACCTTTAGGGTGTGCTGGTCTAGAACCCATATAAATTCCCAGTTAGCAAGGCTGGAGAACATCTGTTAACATCAGTTAGCATCTGGAGGACATCAGGTTGAAGAAAAGGCTATAAAATCAGGAGAACTGTTGGCTTTTTACCAATATAGGGGAGCATACGATTGGTATTTGTCTGAGTGAAGACTATTGTCTCCACTGCCTCTCTATGTTTGTATTGTAGGAATAATCGGAAGTGGCTTCTGTGCATGCCAGAAGAGTATGTTGCTGGCTTACTCAAAGTATGGTTTGTGGTTTCTGGGCTGGCAGCTCTCCAATCCCTAATTTAAAAAAAAAAAGAATTGGTAAAGTGGTTGGATTGAATGTTTTGATGAGAGCTAGTTGAAAAATTGATTCTTGAAAGGACAGTAGTCTCACCCCAATCTCCTCCTTTTAAGGTGCTGTTGAAAAACGCCAAGAACCAGGTAAGTTCTTCTGTATATTTCCATACCATTATAACTCCTTACTAACTTCCTTAGTGACATGAGGCTTAGTAGTACATCTTTGGCTGGTTTCTTATTCTGTGCTTTTGTAGCATTGCAATGAAGCACTTGCCAGTACTTTTTTACTCTCCAGTTCTGCTGTGCCAAAGGAAGAGAAACATCTTTTTATCTGAATGCCACAAAGATAATTCATCTTTGCTGAGAACCATGAGACTAACCCATATTTCTCATACAGTGTGCAATGGAGATTGCCTACCCTTCTATTTCAAATGTGAAGATGGCTGCTGCATTGACAGTGTTCTAGAATGTGATGCAACTCCAGATTGCCTAGATGAGTCAGATGAGAAACTTTGTGATTCATGTAAGTAGGTGAACCTCTAAATGAATAACAGAATAGAGATGGAATTGAAGGCTACTGAGTCCAACTCTCTGCTCAGTACAAGAATCCAAATTTAAGCATCCCAAATGTATGGCTGTCTAGCCTTTGCTTGAACACACTGGGAAAGGGGAGCTCACCATTTCTCTGAGTAATTGGTTCCACTGTTGAAGTGCTTTAAAATTAAAAGTGTTTCCTAATTTTAAATTGGACTCTGCATTCTTGTAAGTTAAAACCATTATTCTGAGCTCTGAACTCTGGAATAATAAAAGAATAAGGCCCTGACAATCTTCTGTGTGACAGAATAGCATTGAGGTATTTGAAAAATCCAAGTATTCTTTTCTCTTTTCTACTAGTGAGAGAAGTTGAGGGGGGAGCACAGTAAAAAATGGAAGTATAGTGTGGGTGAGGGTGGAGGTTGGGAACCCAACAGTACCAAGAGCAGGAGCTGGTGCACTGGGGGGCCCACCACCACCCAGGGTTGAATGTGTTTGAGAGGATGGTTGAGTGGGGCAAGGAACCTATGTCTAAATCCAGGATTTCTAGAGGTTCGGGAGTGGAGGCTACCGACCTAGGAAACTCTGGGGGCTGTAGGGTGGGCCAATTGATCTAAGTGGTGACAGGTCGGGGATGTTATGATGGGAACTGGAGGGCAGGCCATCTTCGGGGAGGATGCCCCCAGTGTTTGGTATCGGTGGCGTGTTCCGGCCCTCCAAATTCAAACCCAGGTCCTGGATGACAGATCCTCGAGAGCCCTGGTCTCCGGCTGCTGCTCCTCAATGCCAGGTCAGTGAACAACAAGGCCCCCCTCATATGTGATTTGATCACAGAAGAGGGGGCAGACCTGGCTTGTATCACCGAGACCTGGCTGGGCCCAGAGGGGGGGTAGCCCTCTCAGAAATGTGCCCAGTCGGGTTTCAGGTGTGGCACCAGCCGAGACACCGGGGCAGGGGAGGAGGGGTGGCGGTTGTCATCCGAGAGTCTCTAATGGCTCACAGGGGCACTGCTCCGCAAGTGGCTGGCTATGAGACCCTGTTTTTCAAGTTGGGTTCCCGAGAACAGCTGGGAGTGTTGCTGCTGTACCAGCCTCCCTGCTGCGTAGCAACCTCCCTGCCCGAGCTGCTGGAGGCCGTGTCGGGGTTGGCAGTGGAGTTCCCCAGACTTATGGTTCTGGGGGACTTCAATCTGCCGTCCCTGGGACAGACCTTGGAAGCGGCCTGGGAGTTCATGGCTACCATGGCAGCCATGGGCCTGTCTCAGATAATTCGGGACCCGACTCGAGACAGCGGCTTCACCCTGGACTTGGTTTTCTTGTTGGAGCAGTGGCAAAGTGATCTGAGGGGAGAGTTAGATCTGTCCCCATTGTCATGGTCAGACCATGCCCTGGTGACCTTGAGATTCTTCTGCGCCACCTCACTCCGCAGGGAGGCTGGACCCATTTGATTGGTCCGCCCCCGGCCACTTATGGACCCCATGAGGTTTCAGAGGGGGCTGGGGGTTATACCCGAGGATCTGCTGCACGATCTGGCAGAGGCCCTGGCAGCAGCCTGTAATAGGGAGGCGGCCGGGGCCCTGGACAGGATCGCGCAGGTGCAACCTCTCTTGCTACACTCAACCCGTCACTCCCCGTGGTTTACAGAGGAGTTGAGGGGTTTGAAGAGGGTTAAGAGACGTCTGGAGCACCGCTGGAGAAAAATGAAGACTGAATCTGACCGAACAATCTAGAGCCGCTGTTAAGGTCTACCTTGTGGCAGTAAGAACGGCGAAACGTGAATATTTCTCTGCTCTTATTGCCTCCGCAGAATGCCACCCGACGGCCCTGTTTAAGATTACGAGATCTCTCCTGGGTCAAATACAATCAGTGACCCATTTACAGGGTCGTTCGGAGGAGTTTTCGGAGCACCTGCAGGAGAAAATCGTTCAGATCCATTCTAAGTTGGACTCTATGCATGGAACACAGTCTGGGGAGATGCCAGAGGAACGTACTTACCCTGTTATCTGGGAACGGTTCGATCCTGTTGGACCTGAGGAAGTGGACAGAATCCTCTGGATTGTGAAGGCCACCACATGTCATTTAGATCCGTGTCCCTCCTGGCTAGTAAAATCACCCCGGGAGGTGACCTGTGGTTGGGTCCAGGCGATGATTAATTCATCTCTTTGGGAGGGGGTGTTCCCGGCAGCCTTTAAGGAGGCTCTGGTGCATCCCCTCAAGAAATCATCCCTGGACCCTACTGTTTTGGACAATTTTCGTCCCGTCTCCCACCTCCCCTTTTTAGGGAAGGTGGTTGAGAAAGTGGTGGTGTTACAACTCTAGAGGATTTTGGAGGAAATGGATTATCTGGACCCCTTTCAGTCAGGTTTCAGGCCGGGATATGGGACGGAGACTGCATTGGTCGCACTTATGGATGATCTCTGGTGAGGGTGGGATGGAGGGACTGCATCCATCCTTACTCTCTTAGATCTCTCAGCGGCTTTCAATACCATCGACCATGGTATCCTTCTGGGGCGGCTCAGGGAGTTGGGGGTGGGCGGTGTAGTTTTGCACTGGTTCACCTCCTTCCTCTGGGGCCATTCCCAATCGGTGGTGATAGGAGAGGAGAGATCTGACCCATGACCCCTCTTGTGTGGGGTGCCACAGGGTTCGGTGCTCTCTCCTCTCCTATTTAACATCTATATGAAGTCGCTGGGCGAGATCATCCGTCACCACGGGATGAAGTACTATCTATATGCTGATGATACTCAGCTGTATATTTCCATCCCGGGTGAAGTAAGTGATGCAGTCGCCGCCCTATCTCAGTGCCTGGGGGCTGTAGGGGCCTGGATGGGGAACAACAGGCTTCGGCTGAACCCTGGTAAGATGGAGTGGCTGTGGATTGATGGCCGCTCGGAATCTAGGAAGTTGTCATCCTTGGTTCTGAATGGGGTGGCACTGCCCCACTCAGAGCCAGTGCGGAATTTGGGGTTCTCCTGGACTCACGACTCCTGCTTGATGAGCAGGTGGCAGCCATGGCCAGGAGGGCCTTTGCGCAACTTCGGGTTGTGCACCAGTTACGACCATTCCTAGACCAAGATGCCCTCCGAACAGTCACTCAGGCCCTTGTCATCTCCCATATAGACTATTGTAATGCGCTCTACATGGGGCTACCCTTGAGGAGTATCTGGAACCTTTAACTGGTCCAGAATGCGGCCGCGCGGACAGTTATTGGGGCCAGAAGATCGGCACATGTGACACCTCTGCTGCGCGAGCTGCATTGGGTACCAGTTTGCTTCCGGGTCCAATTCAAGGTGTTGGTCATCACCTTTAAAGCCCTACATGGCATGGGACCAGGTTACCTGAGGGACCGTCTCATCCCCAGAACATCGACCCGTCCCACCCGATCAGTCAGAGAGGGCTTGCTGCGGACCCCATCAATTAAAGAGTTCCATCTAGCGGGGTCCAGGAGGCGGGCCTTCTCTGCAGTAGCACCCGCCCTTTGGAATATCTTACCCCCAGAGCTGAGGTGGGTTTCCTCGCTTCCGACCTTTCGAAAAGACTTAAAAACCTGGTTCTGCCGGCTTGCCTGGGTGGGTAATGCCAACAGTTCCTCTTGGGGATGGCTGGTCCCATGAAGCTCCCCAGTATTACCATCTTTTTAACATCTTTTATGCTTGGATTTTATATTATTTATTAATATTGTAAATTTTTATTTATGTTTTTACTGTTTTATTGTGAACCGCCTAGAGTCCCCTGACAGGAGAGATGGGCGGTAATATAAATTCAAATAACTAACTAACTAACTTGGGATAATCCCATGAAGCTGAATAATGCAGAAGATTCAGGATATATGAAAGGAATGCTTTTTCACATAGTGTATAGTTAACCTGTGGCTAACTATATTTGCTAAAAAGATGTTACGATGGCCATGAACTGGGATGAGTTTAAAAGGAGAATAAATAAATGAATGCAGGATAAAGTTATGTATTATAAGTAGTCCTCCTTAATGATGCTAATTGGGACTGGAAACTCCATCGCTAAGCAATGCAGTTGTAAGTAAAAAAAACCACATGACCATGCTGTTTAGCAATGGCAGTTCCAGCAGTCCTGGTTGCCATCGGTAAGTGAGGACTGCGCAGGTCGTTAAGTGAGGATCTCATGTGACAGGACTTGCGACTTCCTGCCGGCTTCCCCATTGACTTTGCTTATCGGAAGCCAGCAGGGAAGGTTGTAAATTGGGATCACGTGACTGCAGGGACGCTGTGACAGCCGTACGTACGAGGACCGGTCGTAACTACCACTCATTCAGCACCGTTTTAAATTTAAACGATCGCTGATTGAGTAAATGAGGACCACCTGTATTTCATACCAGCGAGTGTATGTTTCCATGTGCCAGTTGCTAGAGAATATGAGCAAAAGGGTGTAATTTTAGTAATGAGTTTCTGTAGCCTGCATTAGAGGTGCACAAAATATTTTTTTAATTTGAAATGTTTTAAGTTGAAGACAAGCTGTTCTGACCTTACCAGAAGTACCCTAAGCTTGGTTTGAGATTGAAATAGGGTTGTTTTTAGCTCAAAGCACTTCTGTTAAGGTTGAGTGCTTCCTGGGAGGTCAGAATAGCCTATTTTGAATTTAAAACAGCTGTTTTTAATGTGAATTTTGTTGCACTCCATATCTTGCATAGCTTCCTGTTCTAATGAAGAAAACTGTAATATATTTATTATGCAAAACAATAAAAATGCAAATTAATGTTTTGCAAAATAAAATAGAATATTTAAATTTGCATCATTTATTTTTATTGCAAAACTTCTCTTTTCTCACATAGCCCTTGGATTGATTGGCCTCAAATATTGTTTTAAAATGTAGTGTTAGCTATGCCTCTTTCTGTCTAATATTTCTAAAACTAAAAACAGAAGCAGATTAGTAAAGGAGTTAAAGAAACAGAGGCAGAACTAACAAAATGAACAGACAAAATGTTTTTAAAATATTATGCCACATAGATTATAACATACTTCATAACAATTATTTCAATTTTCAAACAAAATGCATGTCTATAAACATTCTGCTGTCTGCTCTTTGTCTCTTTCAGATATCCAAGGATTCAATAAATTACAGAAAATCAATATTACTGCCAAAAGTAAGTATAAAATAAATGAAATACAGTGGGGCAAAAAAGTATTTAGTCAGCCACCAATTGTGCAAGTTCTCCCACTTAAAAAGATGAGAGAGGCCTGTAATTGACATCATAGGTAGACCTCAACTATGAGAGACAAAATGAGAAAACAAATCCAGACAATCACATTGTCTGATTCGGAAAGAATTTATTTGCAAATTATGGTGGAAAATAAGTATTTGGTCAATATCAAAAGTTCATCTCAATACTTTGTTATATATCCTTTGTTGGCAATGACAGAGGTCAAACGTTTTCTGTAAGTCTTCACAAGGTTGGCACACACTGTTGCTGGTATGTTAGCCCATTCCTCCATGCAGATCTCCTCTAGAGCAGTGATGTTTTGGGGCTGTCGCTGGGCAACACAGACTTTCAACTCCCTCCAAAGGTTTTCTATGGGGTTGAGATCTGGAGACTGGCTAGGCCACTCCAGGACCTTGAAATGCTTCTTACGAAGCCACTCCTTCATTGCCCGGGCGGTGTGTTTGGGATCATTGTCATGCTGAAAGACCCAGCCACGTTTCATCTTCAATGCCCTTGCTGATGGAAGGAGGTTTGCACTCAAAATCTCATGATACATGGCCCCATTCATTCTTTCCTGTACACGGAACAGTCGTCCTGGTCCCTTTGCAGAGAAACAGCCCCAAAGCATGATGTTGCCACCCCCATGCTTCACAGTAGGTATGGTGTTCTTTGGATGCAACTCAGCATTCTCTCTCCTCTAAACACAATGAGTTGTGTTTCTACCAAACAGTTCTACTTTGGTTTCATCTGACCATATGACATTCTCCCAATCCTCTTCTGGATCATCCAAATGCTCTCTAGCAAACTTCAGATGGGCCCGGACATGTACTGGCTTAAGCAGGGGGACACGTCTGGCACTGCAGGATCTGAGTCCCTGGCGGCTTAGTGTGTTACTGATGGTAGCCTTTGTTACGTTGGTCCCAGGTCTCTGCAGGTCATTCACTAGGTACCCCCGTGTGGTTCTGGGATTTTTGCTCACCGTTCTTGTGATCATTTTGACCCCACGGGGTGAGATCTTGCGTGGAGCCCCAGATCAAGGGAGATTATCAGTGGTCTTGTATGTCTTCCATTTTCTAATTATTGCTCCCACAGTTGATTTCTTCACACCAAGCTGCTTGCCTATTGCAGATTCAGTCTTCCCAGCCTGGTGCAGGTGTACAATTTTGTTTCTGGTGTCCTTCGACAGCTCTTTGGTCTTCACCATAGTGGAGTTTGGAGTATGACTGTTTGAGGTTGTGGACAGGTGTCTTTTATACTGATAACAAGTTCAAACAGGTGCCATTACTACAGGTAATGAGTGGAGGACAGAGGAGCCTCTTAAAGAAGAAGTTACAGGTCTGTGAGAGCCAGAAATCTTGCTTGTTTGTAGGTGACCAAATACTTATTTTCCACCATAATTTGCAAATAAATTCTTTCCGAATCAGACAATGTGATTGTCTGGATTTGTTTTCTCATTTTGTCTCTCATAGTTGAGGTCTACCTATGATGTCAATTACAGGCCTCTCTCATCTTTTTAAGTGGGAGAACTTGCACAATTGGTGGCTGACTAAATACTTTTTTGCCCCACTGTACATATTATGTAATACATAATATACATGTATATTATAAAATACATACACTTGAGACAAATACTCTTAACAGACACATTTTAAAAATCTATACTTGCATCTCTCCAAATATAATTGAAGAAGGGGACTGCATTCAGGCAGAATTTGAACAGGATTGAGTTAAGAAATTAACTGTTCTGGGCATATCTGAGTATAACTTTGAATAACCTTATTATTAGGAAATTGCCCCATCAACAGATTTGCTCAGTTGACTATTGTCCAATAATCAAGTATTTTTAAAACATTATATGAACAATATATATAGCATAGTTTGATAGTTAAAATAGTTAAAAACAAAGACAAAAAAATCACTTCCGGTGGGGACATGGTAGACTGAACAGCTGTGCCCGCGGGCTCAGCGGGCAGAACTGACAATGCGGCAGTTTTTTCGGACTCAGGCAGGTTTTTCCTGAAGCCCAGGAGTGTTTTTCTGGAAAAAGGAAAACACCTGAAATCACTCCATCTGTCCTCCGGACGGCTGCTTGCAGCCAGAAGATCACAAACAGCATTTGCGCTCGACTGGTAAGAGCTAGCCGGGAGGCTGGGACGTCACCATTTCCAAGCTATGCTGTAGCCTTAAAGGGACACTAAGACCGGCCACCCCATTTCTAAATCACCCAACTTATTTTTCTTTTAAGCACATGTACCCTAAGAGAGGCTTTCTACAGCAAGGAGAAGCGGCTTCTCTTGGTGCTTATCATTATTTTTGGGATCATTTTTTTTTAATTCTTTTTAAGTTTTGGACTTTGTTTTCCATCCAAATATTAAGGAGGATTGAGAGTAAATAATTGTCTCCCTGGGGAGTCTTTGGTGCTCTCTGAGCCTTGTTGTTTTCATGCAGACGTTTCATTGCCAGGCTAGGCAACATCTTCAGTGCGAAAAGGGAGTGGAACTGAAGATGTTGCCTAGCCTGGCAATGAAACGTCTGCATGAAAACAACAAGGCTCAGAGAGCACCAAAGACTCCCCAGTTCAACCCTGAGCTACAAATATTCTCTTCAATTGTCTCCCTGTTATTTAGTACAAAAATAATATTTGTACTAATATTAGCATTTTCCTACACATTGAATCAACTGTTTTGAACTTTCAGTTTTCTGCTTCTACTTTCCCTGGGGAACTGTCTGCATATCTCACTTTTGCTTGTGTAAACACATTCTGGAATTCTTTCATATCTTCGACATTTGCTGGTTAAGCTCCTAGGAGGCGCCATAATCTACTCCGTGAGACATGGAGGATTTTAAACAGACTTTCTCTGACTTCAACTGAGATTTTAAACAGATTCTTTCTGATTCCTACCAAGTTTTTATGCAAGGCATTCAGGACATTGTGGAAAATATGTGGTCTAAAATGTGTCATCTGGTTGGGGGTGTTGTGCATGAAACTGAGGAATTTAACAGCGATAGAAATGTCTCTACTTCTGTTGAAATGCTGGATGAAGATCAGATAGTCAAGTTGAAGAAATTAAAGGGAGAGATCGAGTTGCAAGCCATAAGTGAAATTGATCTTCTGATGGAACACCATGGAAAAGAAGGGGTTATTGTGTGTGGGAGGTCTTCTGAAGAGAAGTTGGAGTTTTTGAGGGGGGGCTTTTTTTTAGAAAAAGGCTCTGTGTGTATTGTGGGGATATGTAAATGCTCTGGTTTATTTTGAAGTGGGATAAGGGCTTAAAATATTTATCTGGATTGGTTTTAGGGTTTGGCTGACTTCATTTATCTTTAATGATTTGGATTAAGATGATTAAGGTATAATAAAAATAATGTTTGGTTTTGGATTTAATATGATTAAGATTATTAAAATTGTTGTATTAAGTACAATGGCAGACAATTTATATGTTTTTTAGTTTGATCTTTATTATAGTAGACAGGAATGTATAGAATAGTAGTAGGAAGGCAATAATTAAATGTTATATTTGGGGGGGAAGTTGATTAGGAGGCGTATATACATTTTTTGTTGTTTATTCATTCAGTCGCTTCCGACTCTTCGTGACTTCATGGACCAGCCCATGCCAGAGCTTCCTGTTGGCCGTCGCTATCCCCAGCTCCCCCACGGTTGAGTCCGTCACCTCCAGAATATCATCCATCCATCTTGCCCTTGGTCAGCCCCTCTTCCTTTTGCCTTCCACTTTCCCTAGCATCAGCATCTTCTCCAGGGTATCCTGTCTTCTCATTATGTGGCCAAAGTACTTCAGTTTTGCCTTTAAAATCATTCCCTCAAGTGAGCAGTCTGGCTTTATTTCCTGGAGTATGGACTGGTTTGATCTTCTTGCAGTCCAAGGCACTCTCAGGATTTTCCTCCAACACCACAGTTCAAAAGCATCTATCTTCCTTCGCTCAGCCTTCCTTATGGTCCAGCTCTCGCAGCCATAGGTTACTACGGGGAATACCATTGCTTTAACTATGTGGACCTTTGTTGTCAGTGTGATGTCTCTGCTCTTAACTATTTTATCGAGATTTGTCATTGCTCTCCTCCCAAGAAGTAGACGTCTTCTGATTTCCTGGCTGCAGTCAGCATCTGCAGTAATCTTTGCGCCTAGAAATACCAAGTCTGTCACTGCCTCCACTTTTTCTCCCTCTATTTGCCAGTTATCAATCAAGCTGGTTGCCATAATCTTGGTTTTTTTGAGGTTTAACTGCAACCGAACTTTTGCACTTTCTTCTTTCACCTTCCTCATAAGGCTCCTCAGCTCCTCCTCGCTTTCAGCCATCAAAGTGGTATCATCTGCATATCTGAGATTGTTAGTGTTTCTTCCAGTGATTTTAACTCCAGCCTTGGATTTTTTTAATTTAATTTAATTTATTTTATTTTATTATTTTATTTTATTTATTTTATTTTATTTTATTTTATTTTATTTTATTATATTTTATTATATTATTTTATTTTATTTTATTTTATTTTATTTTTTATTTTATTATTTTATTTTATTTTATTTTATTTTATTTTTTATTTTATTTTTTTATTTTTATTTTATTTATTATTTTAATTTAATTTAATTTTATTATTTTATTTTTATTTTATTTTATTTTATTTTATTTATTTTATTATTTTATTTTATTTTATTTTTTATTTTATTTTATTTTATTTTATTTTATTTTATTATTTTATTTTATTTTATTTTATTTTATTTTATTTTATTTTATTTTATTTTATTTTTATATATATTATTTTAATATAAGTGGAGGGAGCAACTGTATTTAGTGATTTTTATAATGTGCCAATGGAATGATTTATAGAAGTAATGTGATTTTGGTTTAATATAGAGTAAGGAATTGATTATGGAAAATTGTTGTTTATCCTTGCTGTTAAAAGTCGGAAGTCACCTCTTTTTGTAATTTTGAAAAATTTTCTCTTGTGTTTCTATACTTTTCTAGTTTTTTCATTGTAGTTTTTTGTTTTTCTGTAGCTTTTATCTTTGCTTGAAACTTAATAAAATTCTTATAAAACAAAAACAAAAAAATTGTGGAACTGTAAATGTTGCCAAATATAGTATAAATATAGAGTAGAGGGGCTGGGGGAGGGGGTGTAGGTAGGAGAGATTTACCCCAGCAACGTGCAACCTTCCCTGGTGGCTTCCCCATCGACTTTCTGGGGAAGCTGGCAGGGAAGGTTGCAAATGGTGATCATGTGATCATGGGCCACTGCAACCAGTCATAAGTGTGAACTAGTTGCCAAGTGCCCAGTCGTGATCATGTGACCACGGGGGTGCTGGGATGGCCAGAACTCCAAGGACTGGTCGTAACCACCATTTGTTCAGCACCATTGTAAGTTCGAATGGTTGCTGAACGAATGGTCATAGGTCGAGGACTACCTGTATTACATTTGGTAGCTTTTAAAAAAAATAGCTATGCTAAATAGGCAATAGGCCAATTCTCCAAGTCTCAGTGGCTTTATCAAATATTTGAGCATGCTTAAATAATAGGTCAGTAGATATTAATTAACTGATTTCCCAATTCTAACAATACTCCTTGTTCCTTTCTGGTAGGTTACTGTGTGGATACGCCAGATACTGGACCGTGTGAAGAAAGTATACCTCGCTGGTACTACAACCCTTTGACTGAGAAGTGTGGCCGCTTCACCTATGGAGGCTGTGAAGGCAACAAAAATAATTTTGAGATGGAGGAAACATGTATGAAATCATGTGAAGGTGTCACAAGTAAGAAGAAAATCTTAGGAGGTTTTTTATCATTGTAGTGAGACTTCTGTAGGGCTCAATAGTATTGTTGCTAGAGGCTGCTGCTTTGCTTTGCAATATACTAGTTATTTAATTACATTAATTAATTTTTTTTTTAAATTCAAGTGGGCCAGGAACCTGGTAGACATCAAGGGAAATGTCTGTGGGCACAGTCGCATCCTTGGGTCCCATGTTGCTTACTTGGGGATGATTACTGTAGTAACTTAATATTATAAGCGCACTCTGTTGTCTCCATTATTCTGAGCATTTATATAATCCTGCATTTTCTTTTAATATAGAGGAAGATATGATTGGTGAGAGATGGAGAGGATACGAATATCAGCAAGCCAGTTTAAGTATGTAACTGCATTCCAAATAACTCCCGAATCCCTATTTTCTGCCTGTTACGAGTTTTGTTTTTTACAGCAACTTGCCTTGCATTTTCGGGTGGTGGAAAGATGTGTGACACATCTGCCTAAATGAAGTGATATATTCTAGTGATAAAATATATACCCACAAAAGGAGTTTGATACCAAGAATTAAAACAATAGAAAAGGGGAAAATAAGATGTTATACAACTTGCACTTTATAATTCCATAAAACACATTTTATAATAACAAAGATTCAAGAGCCTAGTATGTCTGATATTTCTCAAATGAATGAACAAATGTGTAAACTTGAAAGTACCAATATTAAGAAAATACTTAACATGTTTTTGTTCATGATTGGTTTTTAGTGATCTAATAATTCACTTAAATTAAAATCTAGCATATCAGTGAAATGAGTGAAAAAATCTGAATAGACACCCAAATGTGTCAATTCCTGAAACAAATGTAACACACAATGAAGGTTCAGCATTTACACACCATTCATTTACACACCATTCAAAAGAGACAATAATAAAGCTCGGAAGGAAACGAAAAAGACCAGAACACACCCTCTCCAGCAGCCTACACCCAGATAAGCAGGGATTAACACCAGGCAAACAATCAAGCGGAAAACAATACTCTAACCAAGGAACCACCAAGGAGACAAACAACCAAGCAGAAAACAGCACCCTAATCAAGGGACTACCTTGATTTTTGTATTACATACTGTAGGCTGTAATTCATTAGTAGAAAGTTCTTGTTACAAAAACTAACTGGAATGGAAATTAAGTACATTTAGATGTAACATTGATTAAAATCTCTACACACTGGGAAATTGTTTTGCTCCCACAAAAAATTACTAGTTCAAGAATTCTTTCTAGCCTTCTCCCCCCCACAAGAACATAATTTTTGTTTTTGTGGGGTATGATATAATTTTGATATCAAAGCACAGCAACTTTTAGAATCCTGAGTTAAGATGAGCATTTCCAAGAATAATTTCATTCTCCACCCCCAACAGTTTCTTTGTCAATATTACGTCAGCAAGTATGCACAGCTGAGAATGTTGCATTATAATTATAGTTTCCTAAGGTGGTCTAGGGCTGGATCTTGTACTGTCATTTTTTTAGGAAGTCCTACAAACATAGTTTTTACTTTTTTTCTGAATGGATTAGGCATCCTGCATAAAGTGAAAATGTGTCTTGAAATTTTTGCATAACAAAGGATTCTGACAACTTCAGTATAAAGCCATTCTTTTCATAGTTTCTCCTGGGTAAATCATGATTTCTCTCCCCACCTCCCACCCCGCTCTATCTCTCATAGGTGCTTTTGAAATAGCCATTGCTGTGCTCCTTGGGGTCTGCATCATGATAATGTTGGCAATCCTTGGCTACTTCTTCCTGAAGAATAGAAAAACGTATCGACGACGTCGCCAGCCAGCTACTGCAGCTAATTCTACTCTCTCCTCAGTCTTGTCTACTGCTGAAGACACAGAACATCTGGTGTACAACAGCACCACAAAGCCCATCTGATTCTGTAGAGTTATCCTCCATTTCTGGGAAGGACAGTCTTATTAACTGTTCATGATGCTTGTTTGGGGTGGGGTGGTGGTGAGGGGATCTATTGAAGGATTTTTCCTTCCTACTTTCCATGTTCCCTTAGACTATCCAATAGCTGCTTACAAGCTCTACCTGTCCTGAACCTGTGATAGTTTCTAAGGACAAGGAGTGACCTGAAGATTAGCCCCCTCTCCCTTTCCTTTTTTGACAATACATTGATGGCTTTTTGAGTTCATGTTTCCCTGAGTTCTGTAATGAAGGTTATTTTAAGTTTAAGGACTTCTTATACCTATTGAAGGAACCATGGCTTAATCTGGTGAATGGAATTCTTCTTCCCACAAACCCGTTGAAAACTACGTGTGTGTGTGTGTGTGTGTGTGAGAGAGAGAGAGAGAGAGAGAGAGAGAATATTATTCCTATTTCTTTCTGTTTAAAACCTATGCTGCCTTAAAGCCATCCTCCGTGTGTTTTAACTGATAGAAAAAGTGATGCAAACTCAGGGTCGCACAACATGTAGTTTTGAAACTGATAGCACACAGAATTTGATTAAAGTAAAACTGGTAATGTCTGTGTTGAGGCTTGAGCTCATCAGCACACGCTAAATACCTAGATTACTGCTAAATGGAAAACAGACAACAATGTGATTTGATCTGAATGCATATAAGAGGAAATAGAAGTTAGGTCATGACTGAAATTCTAGCTTTGCCTTTCTTTTCTCCAGGATTTCCCCTCTATTCCTACCTTTAAGGTTGTCGTTTCTAGTTTAATGTTACATTACTGTTTTGAGTGCTTCATCCATATGTATTTATTTTTAGAATCAAAATGTGACAGAAAGGAGGATGTTCCTCATTTTCTAATTTGTCTCCAGCTACGCAACCTTGTTAAGTAGTTAAATAATGTTCTCACATGGGAGTTTCAAAAGAGCTAATTTTCACAAGAACTTTGGACAAAAGGAGAGTCATGAAAGCTGGCAGACTCTGCTTCTTGGATAGCCATGGTTAAATATAGAGAAAATAGTAGGTGTTGACCCCAGAATTTACAGAGAGAGAATACAGGTTTGTCCCAGTTTCACCATAAATATGCTATATGGAATGTATATGTTGATGCCTGGGATGCTTTCATTTCCCTTCTTGTTTGTTTGGTGTAATATATTTTTATCCCTTTCCTCTTCCCACTTTGACCTACACCCCAGTTTGGAATTTGATGTCTTACATATTTTTGCATCTGATAATTTACAGTTACGCCTGAGCACTGGTTCATTTTGTGGATAGAGATGCTTGGAACAAATTCTCCATCCTTTTTCAAAAACGTCCTCAACAAATAGGTGAGCAGGCTACACCTCCTGATTTCTGCTCATTTGAGGATGGGTGTCTCGAAGATAACTCCTCTGAACAGTGGCTTGTAAGTGCATTTGCCCATGTGTGGAAGGAAGGAAGGCAGTTTTGAAAAGGGCTTATGCTGTCGCAGGTTGCTTCGGGGTCACACTGTGGATCACCCCCATCATCTGGAGAGTTTTCATGTGACTGTCAGACGTTTCTGAGGGCACTGAATCTTCCCAAGAGCTAAGGGTGTTCCACCGTGGGAGGAGGTATTTCGCAATGGTGGAATATATGAGTAGATGGACCCATAGTTGGCTTGTAGTATAGTTAATTTCCCAGCTCTTGCTTTTCCCTCTTGAGAATCCAGTAGCAAAGCTGAATGTTGCTTTTAAATCCGAATCTTGCTTTTGAAATCGAATCGTGTTCCTCTCTGTCTGTATGGCCCAGAAGCTTAGCCTGTGAAGTCAGTGAATGTACTCATATCCACTCTGTATGAAGTTGTATATAACTTTGGAAATACTCTATGATATGAAGTTTAGGTAAAGGAGATAATTATTTTGTTTATTCCTTTTTTGGTAGATGTTATGAGATTTTGTTTTATTGATGTACAGTATAGAAGGATCCTTTACTTGGATGTAAACCTCTGCTGGTGAAGCTGAAGAGGCATCAGCAAAATGAACAGGAGAAATGATTGGTTAGGGAATTACCTGAAGGGAAGACAGCTTTTTATTCCCCCAGGGGCCAGAGCTCCCCAAGTATGGAACTGGCTGAGCATCTATGGGAAATGGCAGAATGGGATGGGGAAGAAAATGACAGACCTGGTCATTGTGCCTTAAAGGGAGGAGACAAGAGATTGTTCATTGTCCTGTGCAGTTGGCCTGGTTATTCCACATTGATACAGCTGTCGACTCCACCCTTCCTCCCTCTTTCTTTTTCTGTAAATCTTCACTGCTTTCTGAGCCCTTAAATTCTGGATTTCCTCTCTGACCGTGAAATTTTTAATAAAATATTTTCTTTGTAATTTGCTTGCCTGATCATTTTTTTTCCCAATCCCAGAATATTTCTTGCCACCTTGAAAAAGAGCTAGGATCTTGCTGTTATGCATATGCTTCAGGGAAAGGAAGAAGCTCCCGATTTTTCATAATTCAGGCAACAAGACTTTAGTGACTCTATAGTACAATGGCAGATCAACATCAATAGGTGGAAATTAGGCTAGAGAGACTATGGGTTGGAGAGCATTTCCTGTGCATTGGGACAAAATACTGAACAAGGGAAGGGCACATGATTTCAGCTGGTTGGACTAGTTTGGAATTAGGAGCATGAGAAGCAGAAAGCATTCACTACTAACATAATGGCTGTCATGGATAATTATAATACAAATTGTATTAATCAATGACTGGTGGGTAAAAACTGACTCATTTTACTTCCACCATACACATCCTTTAGTTTTATTTTTCCAGTATCATAGTTCTTTTTGAGGGATTAAACATGGCTTGGGGGCCTTGAGGTTGTATTGTAAACATATACGTTACAGTGCAATCTTACTTGTGTCTGCTGAGAAGTAAGCACCATTGTTTAATGTGGCTGATTGGGATAATAAGAGCCTTGTTGATTAGAACAAAAGTCATATTTGGTCTACCTTCTGTTGTTGCACTGACCAGCCAGATATCTATAAGAAACTAACAAAAAAAGACTGTAGAACCACAATTATTCAATCAGTATAAAGTTGAGTTTGTATAGGATTGCAGTCTAAAAATATATAGCTACAGTGGTACTAAATTAATAATAGTAAAACAAAGGACTTCACATATTGTGTTGAACAGCTAGTGGAAGCACCCAAACTGAAGAATTCAGATTCTCCTGATTCTTACAACATGGGAAGCCATAATATGTTTGGCTTGATTTTGGCTTTTTTTTTTTGGGGGGGGGGGTACCTTCAAGTCAGTCTTGACTCCTGGTGACTGCCTGGACAAGTCCCTGCAGTTTTCTTGGCAAGATTTCGGAAATGGTTTGCCATTGGCTGTTGAGTACTGAAAGAATGGGAACCAACACAAGGTCACTGAGAAAGGAAGGAAGGAAAGTATACTGCAATATTTTATTTTGTTTTGTTTTAGGGCTGTGTGAATTCTATTTGGAAAAAGTACAGAAATCAAGGCTAAAAAAAGTGCTGTTTGACCCAATGACCTGTCCCAGGTTGGCAAGAGCTGTGTTGCCCTGAATAGATCAAGTTCTCCAAGTGCGATAGGGATGATGCAATGTTACTGTCAGCTTGTATGGAGAAGAGGAAATGTTCAAACCGACCACAGAGTGTCACTAGTGGGCTGTGGTTCCCTATCTTAAAAGTTACTAAAGAGACTTGCAGCACCTTGAAGACTAAACCAAATTATTATGGCACAAACAATTGTGGGCTGAATCCACTTTCATTGGCCCAAGATTACCATCACTCACTCACTCACTCACTCACTCACTCACTCACTCACTCACTCGATTTATATAGCAGCCCATCTCAAATATCTGACTCTGGGTGGCTTACAATATTAAAATGATAAAAACATAAAAACAAAAACCCCATAGCAGCCAAGACACTCCATGCATTTGCATGTCATACTACAAGATTCCTCCTCCCTTTGCAAGATTCCACGTCCCTTTCCAAAACAAGATTAATCCAGCTTCCCTGGTAAAAGTTGTTCTGTTACTCTGTTCTGTTGCCTGCTCAGGTCTTGTTTCTCTTAAAAATGGACAGACAAGAACGTAAGTGGTGCCCTGCTGGATCAGATCCCTGGCCCCTCTAGTCCAGCAGTCTGTTCTCACAATGGCCAACCTGCTGCACAAAGAAGCCCCTTAGTCTCCCAGTAGATGGCCTTCAGAGGTGGTCCCGCTGCCATCAAGGCTCATAGTTATTGATTCCCATGATGTCTGTGAATTGGTCCAACCCTGGATCAGCACCATGTATCAGCAGTTCCTCTAATTCACTTAATTCTCTGCCCATCCCCACACTACCTTCATGTGTTGAACAATTTGCTTTTAAAAGGATGAAAATGATGCTTATGAATTATTCAATAAATGGGTATTTTATTTTCAAAAGTGCTAATGAAGTTGCAAAACTCATGGGGAAAGTGGTGGTTTGGTGGTGATACAGGTGACTTGCCGACGGGGGCAGTATTATACAGCTAGGGATTGAAAAGGCATTAAACACGCTCTCCCCATAGGTGCCAATCACTTACTGCTCTTAGGTCAGTCTTCTTTCCCAAGCTGGCCATATCCTACAGGCCATGCTGGGTGAATATTATGGACATTGGAGTCCAAAATAGCAGGAGGGCTCTAGCTTGGGAAAATTTGCTTTATACGAACCCAGCCATTGTGTTTTATTAACTGTGGTTTGTGAGTTAGTGTGCTCTGCAAACCTGACCAATTGTGGCTCTTGGTTAAAACAAACTGTAGTCTAACGTTAGGCAAAAAAAGCCAATAATAGAAGAAAATCTTAGAAGGTGAGGTTGGAATGTACCCCAGAGATCATAGAGTCCAACCGTATGTCAATACAGGTAGTCCTCATTTAGCGACCACAATTGGGACCAGCAACTCAGTCGTTAAGTGAAGGGGTTGCTAACTAAAACCACGACACTGCTTATAATCCTATTTCAGCTTTCCTTTGTTTTACAGATCTGTGAAGGCCGTAAATGCAAGGATTGGTCATAAAGTTCTTTTTTTATTACCATTGTAACTGCAAATGGTCGCTAAACGAGGCAGTCGCTAAATAAGGACTACCTGTACATGAATAGTACTACAGCTTATCTGTCAAATCACCTTCCATCCTCTGTTGAAGTATTTCCAGCAAAGGAGAGTCCATCACCAACCAAGGCTGTTTTCCGCTGTTGAAAAATTGTTACTATTAGGTTTTCTTTCCAGGCCCCTTATCATCTTGGTTGCTCTCCTTTGGCCATGCTTCAGTCTGTCAATGTCTTTCCTGGACACGGTATTCTAGATGTGATTTGACCAATGCAGAATAGAGAGGAACAATAATTTATTTTTATCTTTATACCATACTTCTGTTGATGTAGCCTAGGATTGAATTTGCTTTTTTTTCCCAGTTGCATCACACTGTTGGCTCATGTTCAGCTTTAATCCACCAGACACCCAGATCCTTTTTACATGTACTGCTGCCCAATAGGGTCTTCCCTATCCTTTGCATTCGTCAGTGTTGAAATTCATCTTGCTACTTTCTGCCCATTGTTCCAGCTTGTCAAGATAGTCCTTTGGAGTCCTTGGTGCTCTCTGAGCCTTGTTGTTTTCTTGCAGAGGTTTCATTGCCAGGCTAGGCAACATCTTCAGTGCGATAGTCCTTGATGCTTGAATCTTGATGCAAATTAGAAGATATTTTCTAACCATTTATTTATTTATTCATTCATTTATTTATTTATTTATTTATTCAATTTATATAGCCGCCCATCTCAAACCAGTGACTCTGGGCAGCTAACAATAATAAAAACAATAAAAAAATAAAAACAGTACCAAAAAATTAAATATAAATATAAATACAGCCGAGAGATCTTAAAAGCCATTGGTGTTAGCACAGCCATGAAACGGGGCCCTTCACACACTCGGGGCCCCAGGCCCGGGCACAAAGCCAGATCTTCAAGGCCTTCCGAAAAGCCAAAAGGGTCGGAGCCATCCAAATCTCAGGAGGAAGGATGTTCCAGAGGGCAGGCGCCACAGCAGAAAAGGCACGTCTCCTGGTCCCCGCCAGCCGACATTCCTTGGCTGACGGGACCCGGAGCATGCCCATCCTGCTGGACCGGATTGGACGGGTAGAAACAACTGGGAAAAGACGGTCCCTCAGGTAACCCGGTCCCAAGCCATGAATTGCACCCGGAAACACACCGGCAACCAATGCAGCTCCCGAAGCAGTGGTGTCGCATGTGCCGAGTAACCAACACTATATACAACCCGGGCAGCTGCATTCTGTACCAGCTGAAGCCTCCGTATGCTCTTCAAGGGCAGCCCCATGTAGAGCGCGTTGCAATAGTCCCTTAACTTTACAATGCAACTCTTTCCCTAATAAAATATACAATAAAATAAGTTTATTAAATCTCTATTTGCTTAATGTATCTATCAAATATAATTCCCCAAACCTTGAATGAAGAATAAACTAGGGGCAAAGATATATTCCCTCCCACTCAGGTGATGCCATAGCAACAAAACTTCACTTTTGGAGGATTTTGATGGGTAAAATATTTAAACTATTTTAAATGCAGCCCACAACTGCAAAATGTTTTCTTGCTCCTGATTTAAGCTACCTCACACAAGACATTTGTTAGGTACACACCTAAGCGGGGATACAATAAATAACATTTAGGAACTGGTATTGTACAGATTTGAAGTTGCCATGCTCAGCTACAATCATGAACAGCTTTTTCAAGTTTGTTGCAATCTTTAAATCTGTAAAATGGATCAATATTATTATTTTTTCAGGCTGCAGATAGAGAGCTAAGGATGAGAAAAAGTACCTTGCCTAATGCAGCTTTCTTAAACCCAGCATCCTCCAGATATGTTGGGCCACAATTCTTGACCAGTACAGCTGGCAATTCTGGGAATTGTAGTCAAATACTTCTGGAGAGCACCAGGTTGGAGAAGGCTGAGTTAACATGTTCAAGGCCAAGGTGTGATTTGAATAAGGATTTTTGTTAACCACTGTATTACACCAGCTGGCATGAGTCAACATCAACCAAGCAGATTCCCACACTTGCATTTAAGGTAAATTAGACACAAAAGATTTGATTGTGGAGTTCCGAGGAAGTCATTGTGATTTTTCTGTCCTCTTGGGAAGCATGCATTCTCCTTTACTTAGTTTTTAATGAGATTGCTTATGTTGATTCCAACCTGACACAACATTTTTCATTGTAACCGTTTTGCATCCAAGTTCACAGTCCTCATTCTCTAGGATGATATTCTTCCCCATTCTGCCCTGATTTCTTCCTTGCTCTCTTACTAAGAGCAACAGGATTCGGAAGCAGTCACATAAATTGAGACTCTTCTGCACGGTTGTGTTACTTGTGCAGAGCATTTACTGCCTTGGTCACAGTCTCCCAGCCACCTGGTTCAACGAAGGACAAGTGCTGCCTCTGTAGTCTAGGCGTTTTAGTTACGAGAAAACATACAAGCAATGTCAAAGAGTTTGAATAGGGTAGGTGCATAAGTGAGGAGAGAAAATGGACTGGATTCAAGATGTGGCCTGAAGAGGTAAGACTAACTGAAAGTAATATTATGATCCAGCTAAAATATACCTAGCCAGATATAGCAAGCTGGTGCAAGTATTGTACTGTATGAGTTATTTATGACATAAATAATAATGATTTTAAGGGACACAACCTCAGTTCAGAATCAAAAGCCAGAATCAAATTGCATAGTCTACGCAGAGCCAAGCAGGGGTTATACTGTACTTGACCAAGCAGGAAGACGTGGTCATGATAGAGCAACCTGTGGTGTAGTCATGAAAGACAATACAGTAAGGCAGGATTTCTGTTGCTGCTGCTATCATCAGTGGTTTCACCTGGCTATACGATATATCCCAGTGATTTCCGTATTGGCAAGGATTCATAGAAGGAAGGAGAGATGAAAGGGAGTGAGAATGACCTGAAGGAAGTCATAAAATAAGCCTCAGAAAGTGTTATGCCACTAGCAAGTTCAGGCTTGTCTTTTGCTCCAGGTGTGGCCACTGCTCAATCTCCCTAGATACTGCAATACGAACTGGAGTGACCCATGCTTAGAAGAACAAGACGGATTTGCTGCGTTGGCTAAGACAACAGTGCGATGAGAACATCATTCGGTTAGCCGCCCCAGCCAAGAAGCCCTGCCCTGACAACAGGCAATTAAGAAAAGAAGGGTTTACACTTCACCTCTATGTCACAGCATGTGAGAACTTAGAATGCCTGGTCATGGGAAGATGAGAAAGAAAGGAAGGAAAAAAGAGGAGCACTGTCACCAAATACAAACTGATTGCAACATTGTCTCCATCGACTTCTGTGTCGCCAACAGGAAACTCTTAATAGTAGCAGATCAGAAGGTGGCCCATCGGAAAACATGGTTTCCTCTGCTTGGAACGGAAGCTGCTAAATCAAAAGAACCACAAAATATGTTTATAGGAACAGTAACTGAGCTATAGAAATAACTTGACAAAATTCTGATCCAGGTTTGAACATTCGGACATGTCAGAATTTGAAATCAACTTTATTTTTGTAAAACATAGTATAATGTTTATATCACTCCAGTCCTCTGTCTCTCAAATCTTTTATTCAGATGTTAAGGCAGAAGATGAAGAATTAATTCTTTTTCATTCTATTTATCAACCCAGCAACCTGTAACACTGTACATGGAGAGGCCCAAAGACATTACATGGATTTAATGACATCTAAGGAGTCTGCAAATGAAGCTGAAATTAATCTGTAGTAGTATAAATGCTTTGTATTTGGTACCAATCAAAGAGAATATTTGTAGCTCAGGGTTGAACTGTGGAGTCCTTGGTGCTCTCCTTGCCTTGTTGTTTTCTTGCAGACGTTTCATTGCCAGGCTAGGCAACATCTTCAGTGCGAAAAGGGAGTGGAGCTTGCTCTCTGTTTATATACCCTGGTTCGTCCTGCCTGTGTTGGTGGGGGTGCTGTACTCTCCTTGACACCCCCACTCAACACCCCCACCAACACAGGCAGGACAAGCCAGGGTATATAAACAGAGAGCAAGTTCCACTCCCTTTTCGCACTGAAGATGTTGCCTAGCCTGGCAATGAAACGTCTGCAAGAAAACAAGGCTCAGAGAGCACCAAGGACTCCACAGCTTTGTATTTGGACAGGCAAAACCAAACCAAACCCAGATTCACATTTGCATGTTTTGAGAGGTGTGCCTCCCTTGTTATTAGGCAATTTATATTTTTAGTCATGGTGAATAATTTGTTTTTTAAAAAACCTTACTAATGCTTAATGTTAGTTCATTTGAAATTTCTATTTTTGCACCAATTCCATTCTGTCTGATTAAATGTGGCTTAAAAACAAATTATATCCCACAATTGGTATTCTGCTGCTATTTATTTTGGAAGACAGTATGGATGTATAATTGTATAGGTACACTTGCATGAAAAAAACCAGAGGATAACTTTTAATTGGGGTCAGTGCTAGAGCTGTCTGAGAGAAAAATAAAATGTGAAGAAACTGCAAGAAAGAAGTACATCTGAATGATTTATAGGAGAGATGCAAAGGTTTGCTTTAGCACATCTGGCTGTAGCTCAGTTCATTACGTCAGAGGGCAAGAAAACTGAATGTAAACTAACAGTTTGCACCTTTTAAAGTGTGTTATCTGGTTTTACCTACCAACAAACTGTATGGCAGAGGAATAAGCACATAATGTGAATAGACAGCTTTGGTCGTCTGCAATCTCTGCTCCAGAAAGACTCAAATCCCTCTTTTCCAATTATTGTTCACACACTGTATTTTACTTGCTTGCAATGCTGCTCACCTCAAGTTAGGGTGATGTTGGTTCATTATTAGACTGTGATGCAATTTTGTAATTATGTAGCTGTGATAATCTGGCATGCTGACACTCTGTAAAATCCCCTGTCTGTCTGATCCAGCTTCCATCGGATTCTGTTATCCCTCTGATAGCTCTGACTTGTCAGTTCTATCGATACTTCATTATTATTTTAAAATGAGCATTATTTGTGCCAACACTGGAGCATAATATATATGCTTCCTGGAAGGTGAAAACGCCCTCATGAAGTTGACCAGGATTTCCCTAAGCTTGTCAGTTTCGTTGGGTGGAGAGCAAGAAGCTGAAGGAAACCTGTACTGATGAAATTGACCTGGAAGAAATGACAACACTGTATAGCGATTAAGTAACAGAGCAATATCTTTTAATAAAGAGGCATTCCATGCAGGAAGGGAGGTTAACATGCGAACAGGTCACTCCCAAATGTATATTTTCTAAGGAACATTGATGAATGGAGGATTAAATGGCACTTAGGTGACACCAAAAGGCAGAAAAAAATGCAGTGACATAATTATAAGGTCTTTCTTCATGACTAGTTAAAACACATACCTAAGTGTTTGAAAGCTACTTTTGTGTCTTTCACACATACATGCTAAAAGAGAGGAAGAGATTCAAGGCCATTTTAAATAGAATGCATGAATCTCTAATGGCACCAGATCAAAAGGCGGCCCATCGAATTTTAGATTCAGAGGCAATAAATAGGTCAGTGTATTTGGTCTGAATGGTAGACATGGGCAGAAAGAAGGAGAGGTCGCATGAGATAGGCTGCTTTTCTTGAAACTCCACCCCACAACTGGACTTATATACAACAACATGTTGTTCTTGGTAGCCATTGTGTGTTTTCCGTTCCATTGTTTACCCTGTGTTATGAGTTTTTAACATTTTATGTTAGCCACCCAGAGTTGCTCTTGCAAGACAGGCAGCCATATAACGTCATTAAACAAACAAACAGCAGGTTGATGTGTGTGCCGAGGCACAAGAGAATGACACCGTCCTGCCTGAGCCAAGGAGGCTCAGGGAAAGGAAGCCAGCTATTCTTAAAATGCTTAGCCTCTCAGAAGTCATGACAGACCCCCAGTTGACAATATAAAATAGGTGTACAGGGACCCTCAGACTGATACATTCCTTCCTCACTCTGCCTCCTCTCCTTGAGAGGACACGCTTGCTTGCTTGCTTGCTTGATGTAAATGCCTTAAATCAGAGCTTTCCAAACTTTTCATGTTGGTGACACACTTTTTAGACATGCATCATTTCGCGACACACTCTTACAGCAGGGCACAAGGCAGGCACTGGGACCTGCGTGGAATCACAGCAGGTTTGGAGGCAGCAAGGCACAAGGCAGGCAGTAGGACCTGCGTGGAAGCCAGGAGGCAGCCGCCGCCGCAACACACCCAGACACTGCAGCCGACACACCAACGTGTCCTGACACACATTTTGGAAAGGTCTGCCTTAAATGTTCTTCCATGTGCTCAAAGCAGCACTCTCTCTCCTCAACCTTTCCTCACAAGAGTAGCCTTGTGAGGTAGATTGGGCTGGAGACTCAGAGACTAGCCTAAAGTCACCTATAGCTTGAATCATGTCAACTGGATTTCTATTTTCTTAATGGAAACGTTTCGCTCCTTATCCAAGGGGCTTCTTCAGTCTGAGCAAAGTTGGTAAGGGAATCCTAAATATGTTCCTAGGTAGCTGTGTGACCTTACACCTGGGGCTAGGTCATGGTTATATTGAGATGTAATTTTTAAGTCCTTTTATCATCTAATGGAGGGTCGTTAAAAACACCATGCTGCTGTTGAGCTTCTGAAATGGTCTTAATCTTCCTAGGCACAGAAGACAACACGGGGAGGAAGATGGGGGAGAGTTTGTGCCTGAGGCCCCCACCTCTATTCAAGGAAGGATTTTCCAAGTTGGCATAAATGGATTCCTTGACCCCTCTCTCAAACCACCTATCTTCTCTGTCTAAAATGTGAACATTAATGTCCTCAAATGAGTGTCCTTTTTCTTTTAGATGAAGATAAACTGCTGACTCTGGTCCTGTGGTGTTATTTCTCCTGTGTTGTGCCATCCTCCTGTACATAGGTTGTTTGGTTTCTCCAATGTAGAGTTCAGAGCACTCCTCACTGCACTGGATTGCATAAACTACATTGCTTTTCTTATGTTTTGGAGTTTGATCTTTGGGGTGTACAAGCCTCTGTCTCAGTGTGTTGGTGGGTTTGAAATATACAGGTATGTGGTGTTTGCCAAATATCCGTTTTATCTTTTCAGACACGCCAGCCATGTAGGGAATGACCAGGTTCTTTCGTTTACTCTGAGTCTCAGCCCTATCTGTCGCTGTTTTAGGTCTGGTAGATTTAGATTTGGTGAAGGCCCAATTTGGATATCCACAGGCCTTCAGGGCTGTTCTCAGGTGCTGATTTTCATTCTTTTTGGAATCCATGGAGGTGGGGATGGTTTCTGCTCTGTGTGACAATGTCCTGATGACTCCTAGTTTGTGCTGCAGTGGATGGTGGGAGTCAAACATCAGATATTGATCTGTGTGTGTGGGTTTCCTGTAGATCCCTATTTCTAGCTTGCCACCGGTCCCAATGAGGACTTCACAGTCTAGGAATGCCAGTCTGTTGTCCTTGGTGTCTTCTCTGGTGAAGCTAATGTTGGCATCTATAGTGTTTATATGGTCCGTGAAGGCCTGTACTTCCTGGGCCTTGATTTTGACCCAGGTGTCATCCACATACCTAAACCAGTGGGTGGGCACCGTTCCCTGGAATGTGTTGAGTGCTTTCTTCTCCACTTCTTCCATGTATAAATTGGCCACAATGGGTGACACAGGAGAACCCATGGCACAGCCGTGTTTTTGTCTGTAAAAGTCACCTCTGTATGTGAAATAAGTGGTGTTAAGACACAGGTCCAGAAGATGGCAGATCTGGTTTGGGTTGAGATGGCTTCTCCTTTCCAGGGTGCTGTCCTCTTCTAGTCTCTTCCTGACAGCGGATAGAGCATGAGTGGTGGGGATGCTGGTGAAAAGGGAGGACACATCAAAGGAGACCATAGTTTCATCTGTATCCAGTTTCAGGATCTTTGCTTTGGAAACAAATTCTTCTGAATTATGGATGTGGTGTTCAGAGTGTCCAACTAGAGGTGCTAGTATGGTAGAGAGGTGTTTGGCAATGTTGTATGTTACCGAATTGATGCTGCTGACTATGGGTCGGAGGGGTGTTCCTTCCTTGTGGATCTTAGGAAGTCCGTAGATGCAGGGGATGGCTTCTCCAGGATACAGACGGTGGTAGGTAATCCTATCGATGGAGCCATCATGTTCCAATTGTTTCAAACTGTCTATTGCCTTTTTCTTGTAATTGTTGGTGGGGTCTCTTTTCAGTTTTTCATATGTATGGTGATCCTCCAAAAGTGAGGTAATTTTATTGTGGTAGTCTGCAGTGTTTAGAACCACTGTACATCTTCCTTTGTCAGCAGGTAAAATGGTGATGGTTTCATCTTTGCTGAGGGCTGTCAGGGCTCTCCTCTCTTGGACGGTAAGGTTGGGGGGAGGAGGTTGAGCACTGGACAGATCTGCAGCTCTGTCCAGTGCTCAACCTCCTCCCCCCAACCTTACCGTCCAAGAGAGGAGAGCCCTGACAGCCCTCAGCAAAGATGAAACCATCACCATTTTACCTGCTGACAAAGGAAGATGTACAGTGGTTCTAAACACTGCAGACTACCACAATAAAATTACCTCACTTTTGGAGGATCACCATACATATGAAAAACTGAAAAGAGACCCCACCAACAATTACAAGAAAAAGGCAATAGACAGTTTGAAACAATTGGAACATGATGGCTCCATCGATAGGATTACCTACCACCGTCTGTATCCTGGAGAAGCCATCCCCTGCATCTACGGACTTCCTAAGATCCACAAGGAAGGAACACCCCTCCGACCCATAGTCAGCAGCATCAATTCGGTAACATACAACATTGCCAAACACCTCTCTACCATACTAGCACCTCTAGTTGGACACTCTGAACACCACATCCATAATTCAGAAGAATTTGTTTCCAAAGCAAAGATCCTGAAACTGGATACAGATGAAACTATGGTCTCCTTTGATGTGTCCTCCCTTTTCACCAGCATCCCCACCACTCATGCTCTATCCGCTGTCAGGAAGAGACTAGAAGAGGACAGCACCCTGGAAAGGAGAAGCCATCTCAACCCAAACCAGATCTGCCATCTTCTGGACCTGTGTCTTAACACCACTTATTTCACATACAGAGGTGACTTTTACAGACAAAAACACGGCTGTGCCATGGGTTCTCCTGTGTCACCCATTGTGGCCAATTTATACATGGAAGAAGTGGAGAAGAAAGCACTCAACACATTCCAGGGAACGGTGCCCACCCACTGGTTTAGGTATGTGGATGACACCTGGGTCAAAATCAAGGCCCAGGAAGTACAGGCCTTCACGGACCATATAAACACTATAGATGCCAACATTAGCTTCACCAGAGAAGACACCAAGGACAACAGACTGGCATTCCTAGACTGTGAAGTCCTCATTGGGACCGGTGGCAAGCTAGAAATAGGGATCTACAGGAAACCCACACACACAGATCAATATCTGATGTTTGACTCCCACCATCCACTGCAGCACAAACTAGGAGTCATCAGGACATTGTCACACAGAGCAGAAACCATCCCCACCTCCATGGATTCCAAAAAGAATGAAAATCAGCACCTGAGAACAGCCCTGAAGGCCTGTGGATATCCAAATTGGGCCTTCACCAAATCTAAATCTACCAGACCTAAAACAGCGACAGATAGGGCTGAGACTCAGAGTAAACGAAAGAACCTGGTCATTCCCTACATGGCTGGCGTGTCTGAAAAGATAAAACGGATATTTGGCAAACACCACATACCTGTATATTTCAAACCCACCAACACACTGAGACAGAGGCTTGTACACCCCAAAGATCAAACTCCAAAACATAAGAAAAGCAATGTAGTTTATGCAATCCAGTGCAGTGAGGAGTGCTCTGAACTCTACATTGGAGAAACCAAACAACCTATGTACAGGAGGATGGCACAACACAGGAGAAATAACACCACAGGACCAGAGTCAGCAGTTTATCTTCATCTAAAAGAAAAAGGACACTCATTTGAGGACATTAATGTTCACATTTTAGACAGAGAAGATAGGTGGTTTGAGAGAGGGGTCAAGGAATCCATTTATGCCAACTTGGAAAATCCTTCCTTGAATAGAGGTGGGGGCCTCAGGCACAAACTCTCCCCCATCTTCCTCCCCGTGTTGTCTTCTGTGCCTAGGAAGATTAAGACCATTTCAGAAGCTCAACAGCAGCATGGTGTTTTTAACGACCCTCCATTAGATGATAAAAGGACTTAAAAATTACATCTCAATATAACCATGACCTAGCCCCAGGTGTAAGGTCACACAGCTACCTAGGAACATATTTAGGATTCCCTTACCAACTTTGCTCAGACTGAAGAAGCCCCTTGGATAAGGAGCGAAACGTTTCCATTAAGAAAATAGAAATCCAGTTGACATGATTCAAGCTACAGACAATTCCACCTGGATGACTGAGAACCTTCATAGACCTAAAGTCACCTAGTGAGCTTCCACCACTGAGGGTGGACTTGAAGCTGGGTCTCTTCCTTTCTCGTCCAACAGTTTAACCATTAAGTTGCACTTCACATTTGGAGGCTAAGCCTGGGTAGGTATTTAACATGCAAGGAATTTTGGCCTGGTCCCCAGTCCCATCTCCTTGTTCCCCAGAGTTGAGCAGGAATAGAATTCATTGCAATTACTGGGTCAGCTTGATTTGGGTTTGTGAACAAAAATAAATTCTAATTACGTATAAAGAAATGAGAACCGGATTTCCCCCCCCCCCCTTCAAATTTGTCCCTTAGCACAGCAGGATCAGCAGAAGATCAACACTGGAGCCTTGGGGCACACCCTAGAGCTCTTACACACATTAAAATATATGTAGTTCTTCCAAAGATAATTTGCTGTTAAATTTAGCTGGAGGAAACCATGTCGGGGAAGGCTTAAAATATAGAAGTGAGGGGGGAAAAGGACTCAGCAGAACATTGAGCACGAATTCTTTTTGCTAAACTAAATTTATTGGCAAGTGAAGCGAATTAGCCTAAATGGGTACTATTGATTTAATTGTAGGCTTACACAGTAGGTCAATTTTTTCCCTAAAAAGAAATGTTCTGGGAATTCAAGAAGACAAACATAATGGTTCTTGCCATGAACTTTGTCATGAGATGCTCTCTTCACCACAGAGATATACAGTACATTGGGCGTGCCAAAACTGAAATATACATTTTAATGTGCCTTTGTTATCGTATTCACTCCTACAAGACTAGGACCAGCAAGAACAAGTCACCTACAAGACTTCCAAGGGTTGTTGCAAAAATTAGGTTGGCTTAGAAAAGGTCAACAACACAGCAAATAAAGCTGCTGCTCCTCACCCCCACCACAAAAGCCAACCAGCACTTATTACTTAAGGAAACCCTGGTGGACGATACCAAACATCTGTCTACTCCAATGTCCTGGCCAAGTCCGTAAGTAGGACAACCAGGCTACTTCCTACTGCCTGCGCTATCTCCACCCTGCAGCAACAGCATGTTATCTCTTCTGCTTGGACAGATTTCAACTATATTAAAAAGAAAAAGAGGAGGGGGGAGAGAAAGAGGTTTGCCAACTGTTTTACGAAGTCCAAGCCACTCAGAGAATTCAATCTGCCTGTTTCAGGTCTCCATCAAGGACACGTTTTGCAGGTCTCAGGGATACCTTTAATATCAGCAGCCAGTTCTGCTTCTTCCAAGGCAGAGCCCGTATTGTAGAACAAACTGCTCATAGGATTGAGGCTGGGTTGGAGTGGGCTCAAAATACATACTTTACTCGATGATCCTTCTGGAATCTTGTTATGCCTTCATGAGGTTTTCAGTTTGTTTGGTTTTTAAGCTGCACAGATCATTTAGGAGTGCTACTGTATATAATGTTAAATAATAATAATAATAATAATAATAATAATAATAATAATAATACAGCTTACATCCCGCAACGATACCTTTAATATTATTAAAAAACATCTGCCTATCCCAGGTCCTTGGGAACGACTCGATAGGTGGACAAAAATGCCAAATCCAGTCTAAACATCTGGCTGACACTGCGACCAACAACACTAACAATACAGGCCACATTTTAGTGGGCATTATCTTTTTCTCTTGAGGACTGCAGCCCAGCCTTCAATCGACTGAGACCAAATGAGAATGGATACAAATGATTTTATCCACAAAGTGCCCTGCAACCGGTTATCAAGTATTCCTCCCTCTCCAAGTGATGGCCAGGCGGCTAACACTCCCCCCTCCTCCAGCACTGTGCTGCTAGCTGGTACTGGGCAAATGCAACCGTGGCAGAAAATTCCAGTTTTAGGTGTTTGGGAGGCCATGAAAACTTCCAGTATCAGAGATGAGTGTAAGTGTGGCATTGTGCCCCCATCCAGGTTTCCCATATTCATCTGTTTAGCCATTATAAGAAACAGGATGCTGGACTCGATGGGGCTGGATCTGGATCCATAGGGTGCCCATGGGTGCACTTTGTTCTTCAATATTCATAGACTTCCTGGGTAGCAATTGGTCAGTTGGACCAAAGCTGGAAGGAACACATGTCTCTTCTATTCAAAGGATGCAGTAATAAGAGCATCCCATATCACTTGCTTCCTGATGCTTTTCAAACTGGAGATGTCAGGGATCTCAGCACTTGGGGCCTTCTTCATGCAAAGTATATGGTTGACCTCCATGGTACAATCCTTCCCATACCTTCTCCCCAGTACATGTGTTGGGTTTTGCTAGAAAGAAAAAAAGGGAAGGAAGGAAGGAAGGGAGGAAGGGAGGAAGGGAGGGAGGGAGGAAGGGAGGGAGGGAGGAAGGAGGGAAGGAGGGAGGGGAGGGGAGGGGAGGGGAGGGGAGGGAGGGAGGGAGGGAGGGAGGGAGGAAGGAAGGAAGGAAGGAAGGAAGGAAGGAAGGAAGGAAGGAAGGAAGGAAGGAAGGAAGGAGAATCCTACCCTGTTGGACTTCTTTTCAATGGGATAAAGCCATTCTGCTTTTGTGAGAGGAAATTTCCCCCTTATTCATTTTTTCTCAGGAAGAAATGGTTTCAGCTCTGCTCCATTAGAAACAAATGGAGACACAACTGTAGCTTCCAAGAACAGATGATTCATTCAGGGACAGCCTCAGTGTTAAAGCTAAACAAAGACGACCGCAGTGAGTGGTTAAAGCCTACTAACCATTCAGGCTGAAAAGTAAAACAGAAGATTTTGCAACCCCTTTGTTCAAAGTCCTCACCTCCCTTGATCTGATCAAACAATTAAAAGAAAAAAGCACCTTTCCCTTATTCACTCCCAGGGTCTTTTTCCATAAGTGATTTACAGTGCTATTCATTCTTGAGTTGGCAGAAAGCGAAGTTAGAATAAACTTTGTTGTCCTATTGTTAATGTGTGTCCACGACAGTTTGCACAATGATGTCATGACACATGCATCATCATTGTGGTCATTATGTCCACTGCCAATATCCATCCTGCCTCTCTAGTATCTCTTTTGAGTCACTCTTCTGGTAATGTTCTGATTTGCAAGTGTGTCCATCATTACAGGCAAGGTGATTGGTTTTCTGCTCTAGTTTTGTTGCCATCCCTTTTTTTAGCACATCGTAAGCCAGTAGGGGAACCAATCATGGCCCTGAAGAGGAAAGACAAGGGTCTGACTTTGGAACTCTGCCCTGCCTTTTCTAGGCTGGTTCGCCTGCCTCTCCTTCCCTACCCTGTATGGGCATCTCCCAAATTAACATAATGTAAAATCAAGAAAAATGGGGAAAAGCAGAAATGATCTAGACCTATTCTAGCCAGGCTTCAGGCCGGGTTTCAGTATGGAGACAGCATTGGTTGCCTGTGTTAATGACCTGTGGCGGAGCCAGGATAGGAGTGTGCAACCATCTTGGTGCCCCTTGATCTCTCAGCAGCATCCGGTACCATTGACCATGGTATTCTTTTGAGTCGGCTTCAAGGACTGGGAATGGGAGGTACTGTTTATGCTGGTTCTCCTCCTTTCTCTGTTGACAGGATTTATGGGGTGCTGCAGGGCATGACTCTCTCGCGCCTTTTGTTTAACAGCTATAAGAAACTGCTGGGTGAGTTCAGTACAGGTAAAGTAAAGGTAAAGGTTACCTCCCCCCCCCCCCCGCACATTTGTGCAGTCGTGTCCGACTCTAGGTGCCGGTGCTCATCTCCGTTTGTTAGCCGAAGAGCCAGAGGTAGTCCTCACTTAATTATGGTAATTGAGACCAGCAACTCCATTGCTAAGCAACATGGTCGTAAGCATGATGTCACGTGACCATGCCGACTTACAACGGCAGTCGCGGCAGTTCCAGTTGCGATCGTTAAGCAAATTCCATGCGGTCATTAAGTGCGATGTCACATGATCACCATTTGTGACCTCCTGCCGGCTTCCCCATTGACTTTGCTTGTTGGAAGCTTGCAGTGAAGGTCGCAAATGGTGATCACATGACCGTGGGATGCTGCAGCTGTCGTAATTACAAGCTGCTTCCCAAGTTCCCTGAAGATTCATTCTGCTCCCACCCAATTGATCTTTTGGAAATTGCTGAAAACCTGGCTGTTCTCCCAGGCCTTGGGGTAGGATGGATGGCTGAACCCTTGTGGTTTTTTGGTTTTCCTGTTATGGGTTGGTCTTCTGGTCAGTCATCCCTTCTTTTCTTTGATATATGTTATTTTCAATTTTGCTTCATTGTAGGCCACCCAGAGTCATCACGGAGTCGGGTGGCCTTTAAATTGGAAAATTAAATTAAATTAAATTAAATTAGCATTGGGGAGGAGGGAGGCAGACCAGGTCACCATTGTATAATTAGCTACGTCCTGTAGTACAGGACAACTGAAATTGACTAGCTCTGCTCAACCAGTTCTCTTATTCAAAGGAGGACAGTGGTGATGGGAAGTGACTGAAATTAACAAATACAAGGAAACTAGCAAATAAGCAATAAAGGCCGAGTTCGACATTCCTTATTATTCTCTGGACGCTGCACTAAGGAAAAGCAGGGGTGCTGCATTTTAAGGTAAAGATACGTTTCAGAATTATATTATAGCACATTAGCATATACAGTACATGCCTTTTCTTTTTCACTCAGTAAAATAATGGAGTTCTGCTCTGCTCTACTTTGTTGGGAGTCTGGAGAGAAATTACTGTAGCGTACAAATGTGTAGAGTATGAAAGGAACTCAAGAAACAAAGTGATGATGGAGAAGGCACATGCTGGCAGAGAAATGGCTGAGGTGGGAATATACCCTTGCCTTCCCATACTCACAGAACACCTGTGATCATACCCAGTATTGGCCACCCATCTTTGCATCTAAACTAATGGGGAGTGAAGCACTACAGAGTTTATAAACTTGGAGGCTATCCATGGGATGGTGTAAAATAAGGGGATAAAACTGCTTTATGTCAGTACAACTTAAAGCTGTCTCCTTCATGGCTTGAGGACAAGATGAGGGCAATATTATGAGGCCAAGGGGAGTTGTCAGGGTATGATTGTGCCATAATTAATTACAAGTGGGGAGGGGGGCTCACCCTATCTTTATGGTGTAACTTACTACAATTCCTATTCATCAGATGGTTGAAGTGGAAGCTTGATCACATATAGCTATGACCTCTGGAAATACCCAAACCACCATCTACATCAATTGACTTATGCCAACAAATGGAGTGGCTTTGAACTAGGGAATCGCTCCTCTTAACTTTATGCTGTTGGAGCACTGCCAGTTCAGAATCAGGTCAGGGCTTGTCCAACATCTCATGATGTTGGCCATGTCCAGGAGCTGAGACCATTTATTGCTGATTTAACTGCAATGTATCTGGAACCACAGCAAAGCTGCTCTTTTTCCTTGAAAAGCTGCTGCTCTGCAGAATGTGTGAGTCCTTCCTCCTCCTCTGAACGAACAAACGCTGGAACTCCTGCCTCACCCAACCCGCTGGCTTGTTTCTCTTCCTCAACAGAGAATTCCTCTGCCTTAGCGTTGTTCTCAGTGTTTCAAGGTCAGCAGAAGTGAGGATGATTGTGAACCAGCTTCAATCTGGATCAGACAGGCACCTCTCTAATTCACTGAACTATAAGAAGTAGTAGGAGGGACAACACATTTGGACTTGCAAGATTCTGTTATTACTGTATAGCCAATCTCAATAAAAGTAGTTCTAGTATTCTCACAGAGTTGATTTCTTGATCTGGTCTATCAAGTGGGGCTGAAAGGAGTGGAAATGGTTGTTGTCTGGTAATGCCTTCAATCATCAGATGACTCTGACTTACTACATTTTCTTGACTTAAGGTCAATGTTTATCATCCTCTTCATTTTGATATAACAAGCACACCATTATGCTCACATTTCTTGCAGCAGTAGGACATTCCAAGTGCTCAGGTCTAACCAAGGTTTGGCTTTATTGATTAGGAGGCGATTGGACCTGTCTCCTTAGCCCATTGCTCCTTTTCTCTGCCAGTAAGAATGAACATCTAGCATTAACAGAATCAAAATACATTTTCTGAGGAATTTTCTCACATTTTTTTTAATGCACCCAAACGATTGGGGAATGTTTCCTTCCCCCTAGAGCAGGGGTGGGGAACATTTTTTCTGCCAAGGGCCATTTGGATATTTATAACCGGGGACCGGGGAGGTGGGGGTGGGGTTTCTGGGATTTCCGCGGACCGGGGGCTGGAGTTTGCGGGCGGGAGCCAATCACAAGCACTGGGGGGCGGGGTTTGCAGGTGGGAGCCAATCGCGTGGAAGGGGCGGGGTTTGCGGGCGGCAGCCCCGCGGGCCTTATACGATCCGCCGGCCTGATGTTGCCCACCCCTGCCCTAGAGAATATTCATCTATACGCCAATTTTGCAGACCACAAACAGCATTAGAGTATTTGGAGAGGCCTCTAAATGTTTCATGAAATCCATGGCTTGGCCATTTGTGGTTGTTATTGTTGGGGTAGCTTTTGTCATAAGAGGAATTTACTATTTAAAAAACACACCAAAAAGGGATGTGAGAAATGAAGGGATGTGAGGTGTATAATGGGCTACTTTTACACCTTCAGTATGGTGCAAATTTTGGATTGGATAAAAGGGGCATAACGAAAAATCAAATACCTTTTCTTGCAGACTCCTAATACATTACTCCCATGATGTTGGGTGTGCCAAACTGCCTAGATTTGGCAAATACTGCTGCTTGCAATATAGCTCTTTGGGGCAGAAGCAGTATAGGATGAAGTTTTGTACCTGCAAGAACTGCAAGAAATGCCTTATGTTGCTGATTATTTTTTTCTAAAATTGCACTGTGAATGTGTGAATGCATCCTAAGGTTAAGTTCACAAATCCTGATCTTCCTAGCATGATGATTAATTCATCTATATGGAGTACAATGGATTCCTCTATTGCAGAGCAAGAGACATCTAATCAAAATATAATTAAATTTCAATTAGTATTTCAAATAGTTTGGTAGATATCATTAGAACTCCCTCTCTCTCTCTCTCTCTCTCTCTGAAAGCAGTAAATAAACTTGCACAACGTTGAGATTTTTGTCCCTTAGTTGACTGCATATCCTGGCTAAACTCAGTAAGGTTTTTATGTGCAGATTCCTTGTGGTTATTAAAGGCTTTGGGATTATCTGACGAAAATCTGCACTGTGAGTGCTGACAGTGACTGAAGTCCTGGGAGAGTCTCACCAACTCTTTCTCTCCTCCTCTCTCATGAGTTTATTCCCATGAAAGGGATGATCTCAGAAGGTGTGCGGCGCGTCAGTGAACTGCCTGAGGCACCGTATTGACTCACTGGAAGGAAAGTGGAAAGCACAGTTCCAGCAGCCCATCCTGACCATACTTAGGCTTGTATTTCTGCAGCCGCCACTTGCAACATGTCTTTGCGGCCTCCTGAAGTGTGGGACCCAGACTCATAAGCAATCCTTCACCCAGATGGGCTTTCAGTGAGTATGAAGGAACATAGCTGGTGCCTTTCAGTTTGAACCTGTCCCACAGTTATGGAGATGTGTCCTCAGATATTGCCCCATCTCTTATTTCTCTTACACATTTCCTATGGTTAAGTGGTGAATTGCAACAAAATCACAATGTAATTAAATAGCCAGGTGGGGAGGAAAGCTGCTTTAATATGTTATTATGTCCCTGGCATGATTATGCCATTGATATGATCACCCAAATGGTGGTCGATCTAGAGGCACAGAATGTATATTCACTTGGCTCAGACATTCTTACTGCCTTGAGATTCCTTCTTCTCTTGTCCTCAAAGCTGAGGGATATAATTCTCTAAGTGCCAGATAAGGTTAACCTACACTAAGTAACCTAGCATTTAAAGGAAGTCAGGCAACTAATCTGCAACTAATCTTTTAATTGTTGTGAATGGCCAGTTGTTCCTAACCCCCTCCCCCATGCTTTCTCATTTATAAAAGATGAGCTCTTGGTTTTCTGGCTGAGATATGCCGAAGAGCCAATCTGCAGCCATGCAAACATGCTAACCCCACACTTAGCAAACCACATTATTGCTTAGTGCAGTTTCTCAACCTCAGCAACTTTAAGATGTGTGGACTACAACTCCCAGAATTCCCCAACCAGACATGCTGGCTGGGGAATTCTGGGAGTTGAAGTCCACACATCTTAAAGTTACTGAGGTTGAGAAACACTGGCTTAGTGTGTGCTGTGGAGCACGTATATGCATAGTTGTATTTGCCACCAGTATACGTTATAACACACATATATACAACATGCAGAGAGGAGATGTGAGCCTTCAAGCAGTTGGAAGCACGGGTGCCCACAGGGTATGGCAGAAACAAGTCCAGGTAACTGCCTCAGTGGTGTGATTGAATCTCCTCCTGTGATGCACATAAAAATCAGGTAGAGCTTCAATCAAACACCCCTGCTTGGAAGCATGAGAAGGAATCAAAAGCAGGATAACTGCAGAGAAGCCTGGTAAACTATACTTCACAGCAGAATATGTAAGACACCCAGTCTTCAACGGTTTTAGAAAAAGAATCTGCAGAAGTGAGGCAAATTATGACAAGGAATTAAGTTGCAGACCTTACCAGCCAACTAACCCCCCCCCAGGTTTTAGCAGGATCCATCTGAGCCCTCTGGGGAGGGTGGTGAGTAAGTGACAAAACGTGCATGACAATGTCATCATGGAAATGCCACAGCTTGCGAACTTGTGTCAGACATAGGGATACAAGTCTCTAAGGGTGGTATTCTGATACGATTGTGTGCATTTGCTGTGGATGCTGCTGGAAGTGTGTGGTGATGATGATGATCATAAATTTATTTATTTATTTATTTCTCATACTTCTACGCTGCCCGTCTCGCAAGCGATTCTGGGCGGTTTACAATTCAGTTAAAATAACAAGAGGTTAAAAGCATAAAAACAAGTGCATCATAAAAATATAAATTTGAAATATAAAATATAGAAAAATATTTAAAATTTATATAAAATATGAACTCCTCGGAGCCACATCACGGCGCCAACCACCCCCATGATTGGCTATCCCCTCTCCCACCCCAAGTGAGGTGGCAAAGCCAGGTTTTCACTCCCTTTCGGAAGGCCAGGAGAGTGGGGGCCTGCCTCACCTCTGGTTACTAGTCTGGACTTTTCAGTATAATACAACTCTTTTTCACGAAAGTGTATCCAGTTTTTCCAGTTCTCCCCCAAGTATGGCTAACAAAATTCAATAAAATATGTCATACACAACAACCATTTAACCAATTAAAACGATTAAAATTGCAAAATGTACATTAGGCAAGTCACGTATCAAAAACTGCTTAAAAGCCATACATGGAGATGTCACGCGCACTTACTTAAGGGTGGTGTTAGAAAGATAGAGGGCTACTATGGAAAAGACCCTGTCCTTTGTACCTTTCAATCTGATGGTAATTCACAGCAGGCTGAAAGCAAAACGGGGGCTGGACAGGTTCCTCTGTGAGGTAAAAAGGTAAAGGTTTTCCCCTGCACAGTCGTGTCTGACTCTAGGGGCCGGTGCTCATCTCCGTTTGTTAGCTGAAGAGCCAGTGTTGTCCGAAGATCCTTCCACGGTCATGTGGCTGGCATGACGCACGCGGAACGCTGTTACCTACCCACCGAAGTGGTACCTATTGATCTACTTGCATTTGCATGCTTTCGAACTGCTAGGTTGGCAAGAGCTGGGGCTAGTGCGCGAGATCACTCTGTCACACGGGGCTAGGGATTCAAACCTCCGAACTTGCAATCTTCCGATCGACAAGCCTGGCGTAATATAAGATGTATTGATGGTAAAGAGCTGGGGCGAGTGCGGTTGGCAAGAGCTGGGGCAAGTGCGGGGCACAGAAGGCAATTCTAGGAATCCAAAAGCATTTAGGGCTTAAAGTATAAAACTTTTGAATGAGCCTAAAGTGAAGAGGCAGCCAAGGCCACTGATACAGGATTGCAGTTGCACGATTCAAGGACATGGGCCCTGTGGTCTTCTAAAATGAAGAGTGGTCTTTTAACATAAGACAGTGGATTTGGGGCAGGCCTACCCCTATTGCAATAGTTTTATCCAATGAAATATTGGGGTTTGGAGGAACAGTAATGAGTTGTTGAAAGAAATAGACTCTAAGACTCCTTCACATCTTGCCCTGCATTCTTTAAGCCACAGTGATGCAACTGTTTCCAAGCCAAGGCCCACACATGGTCTTTGAGGAATGATTTTTTTGGGGGGGGGGGCTACACTCCATAAAAGCATGGGGAGGACTAAGACATAGACCACTTTTGATTTGACTTCACTACATTTGATTAAAAATATGTTGATTAAATATAGCAAATATGATTACTCCCCTACCGTGGTAATAATTTCTCCCCTAAAAATTATAACTTGATGGCAATTTTGAAGGCTGTTGGGGGGCTGCACTTAAGGCTCTGGACCCCCCCCCCCCGAATCCATGATCCTACCACCAGCGTTGAATTAAGATACAACTATCATTTGGGTCAGCTTCTGTGAAACGGAGAGGCACTGTTGATATAACAGCTGCCTTCTGTTTGCTGGGATGCTTCTAGCAGTTTCATTCAGTCTGGCTCTCTCCTTGAGAAAATCAGGTGAGGGAGCTTTACAGTAACCCCTGGGAAGCTGTTCATTTTCATTATATTTCGATTTTGAGTGATTGCCTGCCCCGCCCAGGATTATCTCATGGGAACCAGAAGCCTAGCTTGTCGACATGTGGCGAAACTTGTTTAGGAGCCAAATTTCACACACCCGATGCACCTCCGTCGGAGGCAAAACCACATGTGATGCTTCAGGTGCACAACACAGTCTCAGGAGGAGGAGGAATGGGGGGTGTTGGTGGAAGCAAGGGAAACAGGGCCCCACAGCTGATCTTTCTCTTCCCAGACTGGCTAGGCCAGTTTAGACCTGGAGAATCACAGCTTCCCACCAATGGAAAGGGCATGATGTCAGCCTGGGAACTGATATCACATGATGTGGCTGATGATTCTTCTCTCAGGGCTGACTTGAATTGTGCTTCTCCCCCCTCCCCTTGCCCTCCCTTTCTTCCCCTGCTTGCACAACTGAGCTTCACAATGACAAAAGAACAATGAAGCATTTATCAGTGTTTGGGAAGTTCTGTCTAGTGAAGAAGGGACTTGCAAGTTTCATGAGTAAGCGGGTTTTATTTCAGAGAGCATGGCCTTTTAAAAAACAAACTTGTCTTCTCAGAACCAGAGCTGTGCTACCCATTGTACAGAACAGGCTTGCAACACTTGACGAATTACTCTGTACTTCCTACAGATTGTGATCTGGCCAACCGCTGATTACTTGCTTGGCTGGAGTCTCGGATCAAGGAGGGCTCTGCACGGACCTCCTTAGTTCCTCCCCACTCCCCCTTTCAACCCTGTCTTTGGCCACCTTCCTCTACTGAGGGATAGGCAACATTCATCTTTTTTAAAGCAATGCTTTAGAAGCTGAAGGTTCTAGGGAAGATGGCCAAGGGGTACAATTGACATCACTATGGAGGGGGTGAAGCCGGAAACCTTTGGTTCTTTTTAAATCATTTGGGTGTGTTTAGCCTTAATGCCTGAATTTTATTTGAGCTGCTTCTCCAATATCAAAGACCAGGTTTGTTTCTCAACCTTGGCAATTTTGAGCCGTGTGAACTTCTGGCTGGAGAATTCTGGGAGTTGAAGTCCACACCCCTTAAAGTTGCCATGGTTGAGAAATCATGTCACAGACCATGGCAGGGGAGGGGGCTTTGGAAGACACAGCCTGCAGGCTGACTCTACTATCTGACCCAGTCTTGACCTCTGTGTGGGCCATGGCTGGCGTCTGGTCTCCTTTACAGCAGGCTACACAACTCTCGTTGGTCGTCTCTTCCCCTTCCTGGAAGCCAAATAAAAAGAGGGGAGGAAAGAGGTCCCAGTGAAGAATATATAGTGAATATAAGAATATTGTGGAATATTATAAGAATATACAGTGAATAGCCAGTGAAGAAAATTTCATTAATCAGGCCTTTGAAGAAGGTGTGCATCCAAATACAGTCAAGCCTGATTAATGGAGTTTTTTCACTGGGACTTGGGACACCATTCCTCTACCCCTACTTTTTGGTCCTTGGTTTTTAGTGCCTGCCGTCCCTTCTGGTCTTCATCTTCTAGGCCAGAGCTTTCCAATCTGTGTGTGGCGACACAAAAGTGTGTCGCCTCACACAGTCTGGTGTTTCGCCACACAACCCGGAAGTGCTGATCATCATCATCAGCGCTTCCGGGTTTTCCCGGGGCGACACACCAATTACAGCGCGAAAAACCTGGAAGCGGCAGCAGCGCTTCCGGGTTTTTGCGCGCTGCCGCACTTCCGGGTTTTCCCGTGGCGACACACCAACGCCGGTTGGTGTGTCGACAAGGGAAAAACTTTGGAAAGCCCTGTTCTAGGCCAACGTCTGCATCTCTGACCTACCCACCCTCAGTTCCAGCCCTAAACTCAGTGAATTCTGTCTCCCTGATTTGCCTCAACTTCTTCTGGTCCTGGAAATGGATCACTTTCATTGCTACTGAAGAAGCAGGTGAAACAGGAGGGAGGGGGCACTAAATTACTAGATTACATGTGTCTCTGCCACTGTGCAGTGAGTGGATTAGATGCATTCTCTTCCTTGGGCAACTTTTATTCATCTTTTCATATATGTGCACAGTAGGAGATCCACTACATTGTTTATTCTCTTTTGCCATGTGTGAGGTGATGCTGAAAGATCTCTGCCATGATGAATATATTAAAGTGCATCATGGCAAATGGAGTGGAAAGTAAAAGTTACATGTATATGTTGAAATTTCATTAAAATAAAATAAACCCTAGAAATTACCTAAAGTGTTTACTCCTGATAGTTACAATACATCTCTATGAAAAATAATAAATGTGTTTGCTTCTGTAGATCCTGCTTTCAGTGGCCAATCAACATTCCTAGGGTGGTAGACAAAGGAGCAGAAAAGGACAGAGTTTACAAAAATAAATACAGCAATAGAACAGTCCAGGCATCACAAGACAGACACAAAGGGAGTAGCAATACCTGTGGAAAGGAACGACATTATTCAGTAATATGGTATCTTCCAGATGTATTGGGCTACCACTCCCACCACCTATAGGAATACCATACTATACTATGCGAAGCAAGTAGATATTGCTGTGAATGAGGCAATGCGCATAGTGATGGGATGCCTCAAACCTATGCCCGTTAACAAACTATACCCCCTTGTTGGCATTGCTCCACCTAAGATTAGAAGGGAAGTAGAAGCAGACGCCGAAAGAACCAAGCAAGAGACCGACTCTCGTCACCCTCTGAGCGGATATGCTCCTCCAATTCATCGACTTAGATCTAGAAAGAGCTTTATGGCAAGAACTAATACCCTAGAGGGGGCCAAAGAACAGAATCGAATAAGTAAATGGAGGAATGAGCTCACCGATTTGAGTATTTTACCGAAGGAAGAAATGGCCACTGGAAACACTCTCCCATATACATCTATGTCTATGAAGGTTCCCAGTCATCCAGGTGGAATTGTCTGTAGCTTGAATCATGTCAACTGGATTTCTATTTTTCTCAGTGGAAACGTTTCGCTCCTTATCCAAGGAGCTTCTTCAGTCTGAGCAAAGTTGGTAAGGGAATCCTAAATAGGTTTCTAGGTAGCTGTGTGACCTTACACCTGGGGTCATGGTTATATTGAGATGTTATTTTAAGTCCTTTTGTTATCTAAAGGAGGATCGTTAAGATTACCCTGCTGCTGTTGAGCTTGCGAAATGGTCTTAATCTTCCTAGGCACAGAAGACAAAGCAGGGAGGAAGATAGGGGAAAGATTGTGCCTGAGGCCCCCACCTCTATTCAAGGAAGGATTTTCCAAGTTGGCATAAATGGATTCCTTGACCCCTCTCTCAAACCACCTATCTTCTCTGTCTAAAATGTGAACATTAATGTCCTCAAATGAGTGTCCTTTTTCCTTTAGATGAAGATAAACTGCTGACTCTGGTCCTGTGGTGTTACTTCTCCTGTGTTGGGCCATCCTCCTGGCCATCCTCCTATACAAAGGTTGTTTGGTTTCTCCAATGTAGAGTTCAGAGCACTCCTCACTGCACTGGATTGCATAAACTACATTGCTTTTCTTGTGTTTTGGAGTTTGATCTTTGGGGTGTACAAGCCTCTGTCTCAGTGTGTTGGTGGGTTTGAAATATACAGGTATGTGGTGTTTGCCAAATATCCGTCTTATCTTTTCAGACACGCCAGCCATGTAAGGAATGACCAGGTTCTTCCATTTACTCTGAGTCTCAGCCCTATCTGTCGCTGTTTTAGGTCTGGTAGATTTAGATTTGGTGAAGGCCCAATTTGGATATCCACAGGCCTTCAGGGCTGTTCTCAGGTGCTGATTTTCATTCTTTTTGGAATCCATGGAGGTGGGGATGGTTTCTGCTCTGTGTGACAATGTCCTGATGACTCCTAGTTTGTGCTGCAGTGGATGGTGGGAGTCAAACATCAGATATTGATCTGTGTGTGTGGGTTTCCTGTAGATCCCTATTTCTAGCTTGCCACCGGTCCCAATGAGGACTTCACAGTCTAGGAATGCCAGTCTGTTGTCCTTGGTGTCTTCTCTGGTGAACCTAATGTTGGCATCTATAGTGTTTATATGGTCCGTGAAGGCCTGTACTTCCTGGGCCTTGATTTTGACCCAGGTGTCATCCACATACCTAAACCAGTGGGTGGGCACCCTTCCCTGGAACACCATTTCGCAAGCTCAACAGCAGCATGGTAATCTTAACGATCCTCCTTTAGATGATAAAGGGACTTAGAAATAACATCTCAAAATAACCATGACCTAGCCCCAGGTGCAAGGTCACACAGCCACTTAGAAACATATTTAAGGATTCCCTTACTAACTTTGCTCAGACTGAAGAAGCTCCTTGGATAAGGAGCGAAACGTTTCCACTGAGAAAAATAGAAATCCAGTTGACATGATTCAAGCTACAGACTCTCCCATATACAGTTTGGAGGACAATGAATAGGATGAGGGTAGGGGTACCAAGGTGCAAGATGAATTTATTTAAGTGGGGGTTGTTGGCTGATGACAATACATTATGTGAATGGGGAGAAATCCAAGACCCGGAGCATCTGATGGTGTGTCGATTACTGTCGGAGCCTTGTACTGTCGACGACCTGCAGCAAGCTAATGACAAAGCTGTGGTGGTGGCTACATTTTGGAAGAGTAATGTTTGATCTGGACACAAAATAAATAAATAAACTACCTATAGGACACCACGTTTGGGAAAGCTGAGTTAGAAGGAAATAAAAAAATTAGAAGCTTTTAATTCCATCAAAAGCTCTCAAGATGAAAGTTAAGCATATAACAGAACCAGAAGCAAAAAATAGAAAAAGAAATCAGGGATGAAAAGACCTAAACAGCTTAGCATGCTGACCAGATTAATAATAATATTGCTAATACCCCATAGCAATGCTGCCTTTTCCTTGAATGGGTCCATTTATAAGAGAATAATAATGCCCTTCACTGTTGATCAGGGAAGGCAATGAACCATTGCTGTTAAAAATCAGTTGCATTTTATCTCAAAGCCACAGTAATTAGCACAGTTGTGTGAATTCTCCTGTGGTCTCATCAGCATTACTGAGTGAAGTATTTTGGCTGGAGGACACAGGTCAACATCATCATTTACAATTTATCATGCATTGTAAATGGGATTTGAACAAAGACAATAGGAAGTGTGATTATTTTTGGAAGGTGGGGGGAGAATTTTCAAAGCTTGGTCCCACCTTGGTTACAAAGAAGAATCCTACTGAAATGGATAGTTGCTAGCATTCCACCTTGAGATGAGAAGTGAAAGAGGGAAAGGAGGAGTTGAAACTAAGCCTTTAAAGCAGTGTCTTTCCAACTTGGCAACTTTACGATGTGTGGACTTCAACTCCCAGAATTCCCCAGCCAACATGCTGGTTTGGGAATTCTGGGAGTTGAAGTCCACACATCTTAAAGTTGCCAGGTTGGAAAAACACTGCCTTAAAGCGATGCATTGAGAGAGAGGGGAGCCCTTGTCTTTGGCAAGAGATTGTGGGTGCTTTTCCATCATTGCTAATGCTGTACTTAGCAAGCATCAGTACAGGTAGGGTTTAAATGATCACGCCAGATAAAAGAAGGCTGAAGCAGATGAGGGACATTCCTGAAAGAAGTTCTGCCTGCCCATCTTTACCAAGTCTCAAACTGGATGTGTGAGACAGACACTTTTGTAGCAAAGTTCACAGCCTACAAGGCTGTGGGACTGTGATTCAGTATACAGTTATTACTGTAGCAACCTAAAGCTTGTCTTTGTTACTGATAATGTCACCACAGCAACATCTGTCTTGTTAACTATAAATCTGTGAAAAGGTATGGAGGGTCAACTGGAAATAGGTGACCTTATTTCTCACTGCATGACATCTGCTCCACGGTTCAAATACATTGTTTGGCTTAAGGTGATGTGAAAAATAATTGAAGTTTGGGCTACAGGCAAAAAAAGTTACAGTAGAAAGAGAGAGTTGCAAGTTAACCCCTCTGGACATAAAGTTATCAAAAAAGTCTTTGTCAAACTCAGACGTTTCCCAGTGATACGTTTGAATGCCAACACCAATACATTCCAGCCAGCACGGTGGCTGGAAGCTTTGAGAAACGCAGACCAGCACACCTGGGGGCATCTTGTTGGGGAGGTCTTCTCCCAGAGCTAAAATAATGGCATCCAGTTTCAAGTCCCACCTCGGCAAATTGCTTCTGGCAAGGTGTATTCTCTCAAACTCACTCACGCTTTCACTACCATCTATAACACAGGTTGGCAGTCTTTTTTCCTCTCTGAATAGCAATATTTACTCAGGGGTAAGCTGTTGGTCCCCACATTACAATAATGGGTGAGGCTGAAGCAAATGATGGTTGGACAAAAGTTAGTGGGACCCATTATTTCCTTCTGCCCCACTTCCTTCTGTTCCACCCTACCTACTAGGTGGATGTAGATGGATAGGCTGTGTTTAACAGAGCTCTGAAATTAACACTTACAGAAGGCTTTTGAAACCAAGCAGTGAAATTAGGCTTACATGTGTCTCACCCCTTAGAGTGACAAGTGTGTGCAAAGCATCTGAAATGTGCTGTATAAAATTATAAGAACTTATGTCTGTAATAAAGAGAGAGATTTTTATTTATTTATTTATTTAATTTATATGACCGCCCATCTCCCCACATGGGGAACTCTGGGCGGTTCACAATAAATACAGTAAAATAGAATCTAAAAATATATAAAAACAACAATAATACAATACAATAAGTAATTATAAAATCCAGATGGACGAAGGCATTCATTAAAAGAAGGACGTTAAAATTAGGGAATTAGCCACCCCCATGAGGAGCTATCCCTTCCTCCTTCCCATGCCAGGCGGCAGAACCAGGTCTCCAGCTCTTTCCTAAAAGTTGGGAGGGAGGAAATCTGTCTCAACTCTGGGGGCAAGCTGTTCCATAGCGTGGGCGCTGTCACAGAGAAGGCCCGCCTCCTAGACCCCATCAGATGGCATTCTCTAATTCATGGGGTTCGTAGCAGGCCCTCTCTGAATGACCGGGTGGGGCGGGTCGATAACATGGGGATAAGACGGTCCCTCAGGTATTCTGACCCCATGCCATGTAGGGCTTTAAAGGTGATAACCAACACCTTGAATTGTACCCGGAAGCAAACCGGCACCCAATGCAGCTCGCGGAGCAACGGTGTTACATGTGCAGATCTTGGCGCACCCAAAACTGCCCGCGCGGCTGCATTCTGCACCAGCTGAAGCTTCCGGATAGTCTTCAAGGGTAGCCCCATGTAGAGCGCGTTGCAATAATCTATATGGGAGGTGACGAGAGCATGAGTGACTGTACGGAGGGCGTCGCCTTCCAGGAATGGGCGTAACTGGCGCACTAACCGAAGTTGTGCAAAAGCCCTCCTAGCCACGACTGCCACCTGCTCTTTGAGCAGGAGTCGTGAGTCTAGAAGAACCCCCAGATTACGGACCAGTTCTGAACGGGGCAGTGCTACCCAATCGAGAACCAAAGATGATAATTTCCCGGAAGACGCTAAGCCATCAATCTACAGCCACTCGGTCTTACCAGGGTTCAATTGGAGCCTGTTGTTCCCCATCCAGGCCCTCACAGCCCCCAGGCACTGGGACAGGGTGGACACTGCATCACTTACTTCACCAGGGATGGAGATATACAATTGAGTATCATCCGCATACTGATGATACCTCATCCCATGGTGTCGGATGACCTCGCCCAGCGGTTTCATGTAGATGTTGAATAGTAGAGGAGAGAGAACCGAACCCTGCGGCACCCCACACAGGAGCGGACGTGGGCTGGATCTCTCCTCCCCTATCACCACCGACTGGGAGCGGCCCCGGAGGAAGGAGGTGAACCAGCGCAAAACTACGCCGCCCACCCCCAACTCCCTAAGCCGCCCCAATAGGATACCATGGTTGATGGTATCGAAAGCCGCTGAGAGATCCAAGAGAGCCAGGATGGATGCACTCCCTCCATCCCACTCCCGCCAGAGATCATCCGTAAGCGCGACCAATGCAGTCTCCGTCCCATATCCCGGCCTGAAACCTGACTGAAAAGGGTCAAGATAATCCGCTTCATCCAGGGTCCTTTGAAGTTGTAACGCCACCACTTTCTCAACCACCTTTCCCAAAAAGGGAAGGTGGGAGACTGGACAAAAATTGTCCAGGATGGAAGGGTCCAGGGACGGCTTCTTGAGGAGGGGGCGTACCAACGCCTCCTTGAAGGCAGTTGGAACCACCCCCTCCAACAAGGATGTATTAATCATAGCCTGGACCCAGCTGCCTGTCACCTCCCTGGCCGATTTCACCAGCCAGGAAGGGCAGGGATCTAAATAACATGTGGTGGAATTAACAATTCGAAGGATCCTGTCCACTTCCTCAGGTCCAACAGGATCAAATCGTTCCCAGATAATAGGGCAAGACCACTCTCTCGGCATCTCCCCAAACTGCATTCCATGCATGGAGTCCAACTTAGACTGAATCCGAGCGATTTTATCCTGCAGATGCTCAGCAAATTCTTCCGCACAGCCCTGCAGGTGGGTGGTCGATACCACCCTACCCAAGAGTGATCGGGTAATCTTGAATAGGGCCATCGGACGGCATTCTGCGGATGCAATAAGAGCGGAGAAATATTCACGTTTCGCCGCTCTTACCGCCACAAGGTAGGCCTTAATAGCAGCTCTAGATTGTGTTTGGTCCGATTCTGTCTTCGTCTTTCTCCAGCGGCGCTCTAGACGTCTCTTCACCCTCTTCAAGACCCTCAACTCCTCCATAAACCACGGGGAGTGATGGGTCGAATGGGGCTGGAGAGGTCACATCGGCGCGATCCTGTCCAAGGCACCGGCCGCCTCCCTATTCCAGGTTGCGGCCAGTACCTCTGCTGGACCGTGCAGCAGTTTGAGTTTTATGAGCATTTCGCTCATAAAATGTATGATTTGAGTAATTAACTTGACTTTGCAATGTAAATGTATAGACTACTGTAATGCGCTCTACATGGGGCTACCATTGAAGAGTATCCGGAAGTTACAGCTGGTACAGAATGCCGCCATGTGTGCAGTCTTAGGAGTCCCAAGGAGGGCACACATAAAACCATTGCTCTGAGAGCTGCATTGGGTGCCAGTTTGCTTCCGGGTCCAATTCAAGGTGTTGGTTATCAACTTTAAAGCCCTACATGGCATGGGTCCAGGTTACCTGAGGGACCGTCTCACCCCTGTGACATCGACTCATCCCACCTGGTCAGGCAGAGAGGGCATGCTACAGACCCTGTCCATGAGGGATTGCCAATTGGCAGGGTCCAGGAGGAGGCCCTTCTCTGCCATGGCACCCGCCCTTTGGAACAAGTTACCCCCAGAGGTAAGACAGCCCCCCACTCTCCTGGCCTTCAGGAAGCGGGTTAAAACCTGGCTATGCCACCTGGCTTGGGGTGGGAGGGGCGATAGCTATGGATGGAGGTGGCTGCCAACAGTAAGATCTCGATTTGCCATCTTGTATTTATACTTCATATTTGTATTTTTATGTATATTATATTTATATATATTTATATTTATATGTACATTGTATTTTAATGATATAATCAATCAATATTTTTATTGCAGTCATAGACCAGTGCAATTAAAAGTACTCAAAAAGTGTCCGATAAAATTCTCAAGCATGATAAAAGAATACAATCCATGTCATATTTATGGTTTAGCAAGCTCGCTATCAATTATACATAAGATCAAGGAACAGCCTATGTTACAGTGTATTAATACTTCTTAAATTAACTTAAATTAAAACATCCTATAATTATTAATTATTAACTACTTAAATTACAATAAGTGATAATATCTAAGGCTTGAATGCATTAGATTATATAAAAATGTTTATCATTAGTTATTCACCAAGATTTGGCGAATCTTCAAAGCTTCTGCACAGAATCTGGCTGTGACTGAAGTCCTCTCATCTTGAAGCAGAATCTGAAGATAATCGATGTCGGAGAGGCCAGGGTACTTAATAGTCATCGGGAAAATAAATTTTGTTCAAATGTCTCTATAACAGAGCTTTCCAAACTGTGCGTCGGGACACGTTAGTGTGTCGGCTGCAGTGTCTGGGTGTGTCACGGCTGCTGCTGCCTCCGAGCCCTGCCAGGATTCCGCGCAGGTCCTAGTGCCTGCCTTGTGCCTTGCTGCCTCCAAACCTGCTGTGATTCCGCACAGGTCCTAGTGCCTGCCTTGTGCCCTGCTGTAAGAGTGTGTCGCAAAATGATGCCCTGCTGTAAGAATGTGTCGCAAAATGATGCCCTGCTGTAAGAGTGTGTCACCAACCTGAAAAATTTGGAAAGCTCTGCTCTATAAAATGAGCATCGAAGAAGGACATGTTCAGTGGTTTCTACCCCTCCAGAATCACAGGGACAGAGCCTTTCAGCCAATGGTATCTTTTTATATTTGCCCTCCAGCACAGCTGAGGGGAGTGCATGGCTTCGTGCAAGCGAAAAGGCTTTCCGATGATTCACTGCCTCTAGTTGGCTAAGATATCTAGCAGGGGTGACAGTATATCTAATAGAGTCAGGAGCCAAGAACAATGGAACTTTCTCTAAATCCACTTGCCTCTCCATGTCCTCTGCCCTTTGTCTCAGGATTTGTTTTGCCGTGTCGTAGTCCAACTCAAGTATTAAAGATGGAGAGAAGCCTAATTTTGCAAGGCTGGACTCAATAGCTCTATGAAGGTTCTCAGTCATCCAGGTGGAATTGTCTGTAGCTTGAATCATGTCAACTGGATTTCTATTTTCTTAGTAGAAACGTTTCGCTCCTTATCCAAGGAGCTTCTTCAGTCTGAGCAAAGTTGGTAAGGGAATCCTAAATATGTTCCTAGGTAGCTGTGTGACCTTACACCTGGGGCTAGGTCATGGTTATATTGAGATGTAATTTTTAAGTCCTTTTATCATCTAAAGGAGGGTCGTTAAAATCACCATGCTGCTGTTGAGCTTCTGAAATGGTCTTAATCTTCCTAGGCACAGAAGACAAAACGGGGAGGAAGATGGGGGAGAGTTTGTGCCTGAGGCCCCCACCTCTATTCAAGGAAGGATTTTCCAAGTTGGCATAAATGGATTCCTTGACCCCTCTCTCAAACCACCTATCTTCTCTGTCTAAAATGTGAACATTAATGTCCTCAAATGAGTGTCCTTTTTCTTTTAGATGAAGATAAACTGCTGACTCTGGTCCTGTGGTGTTATTTCTCCTGTGTTGGGCCATCCTCCTGTACATAGGTTGTTTGGTTTCTCCAATGTAGAGTTCAGAGCACTCCTCACTGCACTGGATTGCATAAACTACATTGCTTTTCTTGTGTTTTGGAGTTTGATCTTTGGGGTGTACAAGCCTCTGTCTCAGTGTGTTGGTGGGTTTGAAATATACAGGTATGTGGTGTTTGCCAAATATCCGTCTTATCTTTTCAGACACGCCAGCCATGTAGGGAATGACCAGGTTCTTTCGTTTACTCTGAGTCTCAGCCCTATCTGTCGCTGTTTTAGGTCTGGTAGATTTAGATTTGGTGAAGGCCCAATTTGGATATCCACAGGCCTTCAGGGCTGTTCTCAGGTGCTGATTTTCATTCTTTTTGGAATCCATGGAGGTGGGGATGGTTTCTGCTCTGTGTGACAATGTCCTGATGACTCCTAGTTTGTGCTGCAGTGGATGGTGGGAGTGGGGACCGGTGGCAAGCTAGAAATAGGGATCTACAGGAAACCCACACACACAGATCAATATCTGATGTTTGACTCCCACCATCCACTGCAGCACAAACTAGGAGTCATCAGGACATTGTCACACAGAGCAGAAACCATCCCCACCTCCATGGATTCCAAAAAGAATGAAAATCAGCACCTGAGAACAGCCCTGAAGGCCTGTGGATATCCAAATTGGGCCTTCACCAAATCTAAATCTACCAGACCTAAAACAGCGACAGATAGGGCTGAGACTCAGAGTAAACGAAAGAACCTGGTCATTCCCTACATGGCTGGCGTGTCTGAAAAGATAAAACGGATATTTGGCAAACACCACATACCTGTATATTTCAAACCCACCAACACACTGAGACAGAGGCTTGTACACCCCAAAGATCAAACTCCAAAACACAAGAAAAGCAATGTAGTTTATGCAATCCAGTGCAGTGAGGAGTGCTCTGAACTCTACATTGGAGAAACCAAACAACCTATGTACAGGAGGATGGCCCAACACAGGAGAAATAACACCACAGGACCAGAGTCAGCAGTTTATCTTCATCTAAAAGAAAAAGGACACTCATTTGAGGACATTAATGTTCACATTTTAGACAGAGAAGATAGGTGGTTTGAGAGAGGGGTCAAGGAATCCATTTATGCCAACTTGGAAAATCCTTCCTTGAATAGAGGTGGGGGCCTCAGGCACAAACTCTCCCCCATCTTCCTCCCCGTTTTGTCTTCTGTGCCTAGGAAGATTAAGACCATTTCAGAAGCTCAACAGCAGCATGGTGATTTTAACGACCCTCTTTTAGATGATAAAAGGACTTAAAAATTACATCTCAATATAACCATGACCTAGCCCCAGGTGTAAGGTCACACAGCTACCTAGGAACATATTTAGGATTCCCTTACCAACTTTGCTCAGACTGAAGAAGCTCCTTGGATAAGGAGCGAAACGTTTCTACTAAGAAAATAGAAATCCAGTTGACATGATTCAAGCTACAGACTATGGACTCAATAGCCTTGCTCCATGAAGAGGAGAATTTATCTTGGAGGATTAATGGTGCAAGGCCTTGCGGAAAGAAATTAAGTTTAAGTCACAGATTTAAGGAAGCTATACAGATTCTTGATTCTACTTTTGTCAATCCTGTCTCCAGGCGTAGACGTACATTTGAGACACAACGAGGCATCTGGAGAATTGCTCTAATAATTTTGGATTCCCAAAGGTGTAAAACAAGAAGCTGAGGGTCCAAGCTGGGTCCCATACAGAAGCTGTGCTAGCGACTTGGCCTGAAAAAGCTTAATTGCGGCAGGGACATAAAATCCTCTTTTTGAGTGGAACAATTTGAGAATGGCATTAGCTGATCTTTGACCAGAGGCAGCTGCATATTCACAGTGTGCTTTCCTTGAGCCAGTGGCCTGTATGACCACACCTAGATACTTAAAGGTGGTCACTTGTTCTATGTTGTGTCCATTAAGATACCATGTGCGAAGTCTTTGCCTTTTAGCAAAGGCCATAATCTTGGTTTTCTGATCATTTATTTCCAGTTTATCGTAATTACAATACTGGAGCAAGGCTCGCAAGGCTCTTTTAAGGCCCACTGGTGTCCTAGAGAGGATTACTGCGTCATCTGCATAAAGCAGCAGGGCAATACTGTGATCGCCTATTTTTGGGGGGTGGTAATTTGGTTTATTTATCCATTTTGCCATATTGTTAATGAAAAAGTTAAAGGGCATGGGAGCCAAGATACACCCCTGTTTTACCCCTTTTTGGGTTTGGACCGGCATTGAGAGAGACCCTTGCATATTATACCTGACCTTTATGGACTTGTTGGAGTGTAAGGCATGTAATAAATGGAGAAGCCTACGGTAATGATACATTGTTTTTATTGTTGTAAACCGCCCAGAGTCGTTAAGTATGAGTTGGGCGGTTGAGAAGTTAAATAAACAAACAAACAAACAAACAAACAAATAAATAAATAAATAAAATAAAAATTGCAAGACATTTAGAATATAAAACATTATTTGAATCATTAATATTAAGTCTCAACTTTGCAACATGATCTCTATCTCTATCTCTATCTCTATCTCTATCTCTATCTCTATCTCTATCTCTATCTCTATCTCTATCTCTATCTCTATCTCTATCTCTATCTCTATCTCTATCTCTATCTCTATCTCTATCTCTATCTCTCTAAGACCCAGTTTGGGGTAGTGCTTAAGGCTAGAATTCTATGTCTATATCATCTATATCTATATCTGACAGCCAGTTTGGGGTAGTGCTTAAGTTGCTGGGCTAGAAACCAGGAGACTGTGAGTTCTAGTCCTGCCTTAGGCACAAAGCCAGCTGGGTAACCTTGGGCCAGTCATTTTCTCTCAGCCCTAGGAAGGAGGCAATGGCAAACCACTTCTGAAAAACCTTGCCAAGAAAACTGTAGGGACTTGTCCAGGCAGTCTCTGAGAACTGGACACGATTGAATGGATTTAAAAAAAATCTGTGCCTGACATTGGAAGAATGGCATCATTGTTTCCAAGTACAAAGAAAAAAGTAACAAGAATGAATGTAAAAACCACAAGGGGTTTTTTCAATGTGCTTGGGAAGCTGACTTTTGACTGGAAAGGTATGGGAGGTGACGAGAAGCAAAATTTGGGAAGTGCCTTCTTAAGAAGTCTATAATGCTGGGAAAGTGGAAGGAAAGAGAAGAAGAGGACAACCAGCAGCAAGGTGGATGGACTCAGCTACAGCGGTGGTGGATACATTGCTGGAAGATCTGAAGGGACAGGATGGGGAGAGATCCTTCTGGAGAAGATCTATCTATATGGTCTCTAAGAGTGGAAACCAACTTGATGGAACATAATTAATCAATTGATCAATCAATCAATCAATCAAACAATCAATCAATCACTGTGGTTAGGAGACCAAAATTGGAGAATATGCAGCAATGGCAAGATTGACCATATATATCCATTAAAAAAGTCTAACCAAATTTAAGCAAGAATGGCTCCCATATACAGTAAACTACACATTACACAGCAGAGCAAATTCAGACATTTGGAATATGGTTTTTAGGAAGAATGTTATGAGACCAATTAAAAGTAATAGATGAAAGGATTTAAATAGACACTAGCAATAAGTTTTAGTGTTTAATATAAATATTTAGGTTTTGGTCAGCAATTGGAGAAATAAACAATAAAAAAGATGAGAATGTGTTACTAGAAAGTTTTCCCATAATGTTTTTATTTATATTTTATGTATGTAAGTAGTTGTTTCTTTTTGTGTTATTCAACTGTTACTATTCAATATAGACTTTTCCCCTTTGTATTTGTACTTCATTTTTCTAATAATAAAAAATATCTTTAAAAAAATCAATCAGCATGGTTTAATGTCAGGCAGAGGTCTGCGGACCAGATTTTTACTTCAGCATGTGATTGAGAAATGTATGAATATGAGAAAGAAAATTTATTACATTTGACGATTAAGAGAATATACTTGAATTATGGAACATGTGTGCAAATATGGAATTGAAGGTTAGCTGTTAAATGTGGTAAGAGTGGTATAGTAATAATGAATAAGAATAAGAATTCATTAAACTTGTATGCCGCCCAACTCTCAACGACTCTGGGTGGCTCACAAAATCAAACAAAGAAATTACAATAAAATTAATAAACATAAAAGATCATTTATTTATTTATTTATTTATTTATTTATTTATTTATTTATTTATTTAATTTTTATCCCTCCTTTATTATTTCTATAAATAACTCAAGGCAACGAACATACCTAATACTCCTTCCTCCTCCTATTTTCCCCACAACAGCAACCCTGTGAGGTGAGTTGGGCTGAGAGAGAGAGTGACTGGCCCAGAGTCACCCAGCCGGTTTTCATGCCTAAGGCGGGACTAGAACTCTCAGTCTCCTGGTTTCTAGCCCAGCACCTTAAGCACTACCCCAAACTGGCTCTCAGATATAGATATAGATGATATAGACATAGATAGATAGATATAGATAGAGATAAAAGATCACAAGTCTGATGAAGGGAGGGGTCTCACTCTCCCTTGCCAAAGGCCTGGGTGAACAGCCAAGTCTTCACGGCTCTTCTGAACAATAGCAGAGTGGGGGGCATCCAGATCTCGGGGGGAACCTCATTCCAGAGGGCAGGCGCTGCTACAGAGAAGGCGTGCTTCCAGGGTCCCAATAGATGGCACCTGGAGCATGCCAACCCTGCCGAATTGAATCAACTGGGCAGATGCTACAGGAGACAGGCAGTCCCTCAGGTAACCAGGCCCTATGCCTTGTAGGGTTTTATAGGCAACAACCAGCAACTTGAATTGCACCCAATTCAATATGTTAATAAGATAAAAATAATAAGCTAGTAAGTTGTAAGTTGTAAGTAAAGATGTGTGAGAATAAATTGAATACTTAGCAGATAGTTCTATACTGAACAAAGTAAGACAAAGATGTTGATGTCCCCTTGGTTGTTTAATATATTTATGGATAAATATAGAAGGAATGCTTACAGTGATATTAGAGATGTTGGTTGGGATGAAATTTGCAGTGAATGTAAGATAGATTTTGTGGAGTTCTTGGTGCTCTCTGAGCATGGTTGTTTGCCTGCAGACATTTCATTACCCAACTAGGTAACATCATCAGTGTGAAAACACAGTTCAACCTGAGCTATATTCTCTTCTATTGGAAGATAGATTTTATTATGCAACAGGGATATGAATATTAATGCACTGCAGAACAGGGCAATTGTGCCGGTTAGGGGAAGTGGAGTTAACAGTTAGATAAATATGTGTACCTTAATAGAATGTTTATTAATGAGGAGGAAAAGGACCGAAAACTGTTAAGATGTCCATGTGCTGGTAGAAAGGCAGTTGATATTATGTGATCTATTGCCAGAAATGAATATTCATTGAAAGAAGAGGAAATGGTTGTGTATAACAATACGGTTCTGCCCACTTTGTTATATGGAAGTGAGAGTTGGGTATATCAGAAGAAACGTAAAAGTAAGTTGAATGTGGTGGGGACAGATGGGTGGTAAAGCAAGAAGAGAATGGGTTAAGAATGAATGAGTGAAGAATGTATGTGACTGAACTCAAAAATCCTACATAGTCATATAGAGAGAATGAAAAAGATCTGAACTGCAAAACAAATATATTAAGGAAGAGTAAATGGGTTGAGAGAAGGAGGAAGATCAAGGGAGTTGTGGCTGGATGGAGTTTATTTTCCAAGAGGTAGGAGAATTTTTTTTTAAAAAGGCAATGTGTGAATCTGTGTTCTGACATGTGGAAGCAAGGATTGCTTGTAAAGATAGAAAGGCAGGCAGAGGTGTAGTGAATTATGTTAAGTTTAAATTAGATTTAATATCCCTTCTCTTATCTTCTGCCTTTAATTTCTTTGCTTATGACTTCTTTTTTCATATATTTTTTTATTGAAAGTTTTTACATAATTAAAAGATAAACAATTAAAAAATTGCTTACTACTTCTTAATCTTTTTCTATGCTCCGCATAACATTGCTTACTCCTAAAAGAAATAGCGTGATGGTCTGACAAATCTGCTCCAGCTATAGGAATGTATAACCAGGCTTTCCAGCAAGACTGATCCTTTTTAAACAGGACTTCTTTATAGCTACTGACTGAATGTCTCACAAGTTGCTTTGGTGCAGGTTCAGATCATATTGCTTAGACACGCTAACCCTTCAAGTGTTGAATATTACGACTGTTTTTTGGTTCTGAATGAAACAGGTGTTGGAGAAAATGTCCTTCACACATTGGGTGCCACTGGTGCTGAGAAGAAACAGCAAGCACAACATTCTCATGATGAGTTTTGCAAGGTTCAGGCCTCCTGGAACATCCTATTGAGCAGAGCTGGATAAACCAGAGCTAATGGGCTCTAGGTGTCCCCCAACACCCCTTTGGGGGTCTCCATGGCACTAGTAGAGCAGGCAGAGCCAAATACATTTTTGTGGGAGTTTGGAGATCTTTCAGAAGCATCATCCATTTTCCCCTTAAAACAATGTAGCCTCCCTCCCATTTCTTCCCTCCCCATTTTAAAGGGCAAACCTACCTTAACACAAGAATTGCTCTTTAAAAGCCCTCCAATCCAAAAGAGGGCAAATATTTTGGCTCTGCCCATTCTATGATCTCCTGACATACTTGGCCACTTCTTCAATGGCCCCTGGGAAGTGACCAAAAAAAACAAAACAAAAACATTAAAGGACTGCCTCCAGCTACACCAAAATTTATCCACACTCACTGAAAGGAACAAGCATAAAAAGTGTGATCATCCTTGTGCTGCTGCACTATTGACCAGATGGTGGCTTCTGAGAGTTATTATTGAACAAAATCCAGAAGCCCACAAGTTCTCCTCTCCTGTAGGAGACATACAGTATGTTGCATTTGTGTTGTTGTGCAGACATGTGGGTGGAGGCTAATCCTTGTCAATCCAAAACCAGGGTCTAGAACAGAGCTTTCCAAACTTTTCATGTTGGTGACACACTTTTTACACATGCATCTTTTCGCGACACACTCTTACAGCAGGGCACAAGGCAGGCACTAGGACCTGCGTGGAATCCTGGCAGGGCTCAGAGGCAGCAGCAGCCGTGACACACCCAGACACTGCAGCCAAAACTCTAACTATGTCGTGACACACAGTTTGGAAAGCTCTGGCCTAGAGAAATACTGGTTTTGCAAAACAAACCTTGCATTTACTTTCAGTGATAACAGTAAAAGGTTTAGGATACAACACAACTGAGGCTTTGCCTTGTCATCACATGGATGAAGCCCTACCATGTAAATTAATGATCTATTAATTACCTAGCTGGATTGGGCTCCAGATTAGTCGGTGACTTTTAGATAAATGGGACTACAATTCCCAGAATTTTCAGTCAAATTGGGTATAGGCCACACTAACCGGAAAGCTTGGATGCTGTAATCCATTTGGAAGGCACAAAGTTGGAGATAATTAATTCTTATTCCCTTTTGGGGGGGGGAAAAGTAAAAATAGTATCTGTAGGTAGTCTGCTCCTTTTCTGCCCCCATAAAAGCTTGTGAACTGTATTTTTGTGGTTCTTGCTCTTGTCATATCTTTGCAATCCAAATCACATAACTATTCAGATGCTGTTTTGTTACTCAAGAAACCTGCACACACTGACTTTCACTTCAGGCAGTGGTGAGCTCCTCACAATATCCAGATTTTATCACACATTGGTAGACAGACTTTGTTTTTCCATGATTACTAAAGGATGCCTGGATGCTGAAACAGGTAGATAGCTTGCCAAAAGTAAGGGGCTGATCTATTTTGGTTTTCCCCCCAAAATGACTACAATACGTACAAGTGATAGTAGCAGTGGTTCAAGGCCAGAATCACAAGGATTCTGCATTCCAATCAGCCACATAAATTCTACACAGAGAATCTATGGACATTCACACATCTAATTCTGTACTTGAGTGTGATCTTATTTTTTGAGTTTCTGCTTTACATTTTTATTTTCCATTACTTTAGTTCATCGCAACTATGCATGTGCCTATTCCACGGTAGGTTTACAAGTTAGGAACATCATAGGTTTCAAGAAGTGCTTATCCTGAGAATTTCTCAAGTGGGTGACCTAATCTCTTTCTTTGCTGTTTCTAAGATTTCGTGTCCATTTTTGAACATGCTGATTCCTGAGCAACATTTATATATTACTGTATTACCATCAACAATTTGTATCTGTGCATACACAAAAATAGAATTTAATTTATATATAATTTAGAACTTTAATAATTAGAATTCATGAGACATGTTGTAATGACTTTAAAAAAAATTGAGAGAAGTTTATGGTGATCGAAAGCAATTTTTAAATATATAATCTGTAACACCAGATATCTAAACGAATGGCTGAGTATAATAGTGTGACTTGCAGTTGTCTTCATTGAGCTTTTATTTATTTAGTATTATATAGCACAACAGAGAAAATGATGTACAAACAATATTTATGTTCAAATAGAATGCCTTTATTTGATAAAGAAAAAAGAATGACATGCAATCTCTAGGGCAATAAGAGCACGGATCGAGCACTCTTTCTTTCCCATAAAGGAACATTTTGGGTACCATCAATACGAATCAACAACCAAATATCCCTCATTAATTCTGAAGAAAAGGGAAGCAAGGTGGTGCCAGCGAATTCCTGCTCTACTGCAGTACTTTTGAGGTCTGATCCTCAACTAAGGCTGTTCCAGGACTCTTTCGTGGTGCCCATTGGAAATGCATAAAGACCCACTTGCAAACATTTTCTTATTACACAGCAAAACTGAACTAGGCCACATGGAATGAGCCATGCTCAATGGCTGGTTCAGCAATGACACATTTCCAGGATATTGATCCATTTCTGTGCAGACCACAAAGGTGAGAAGTCATGGCTCAGCTTCCCAGTGTATATACAAGTGGCAAACAGGATATAGGGATGATGATCACATGTGATGATCCATATCTGGTTTGAATACTATTCCCAATATGACAATCCTAATATTTGTCGTCATATCTGGCATGGATCTAAAACATGATTCAACTATCTATGTGCATTTATAGGATCCAAAGTATATGCAAATTCAGATGTTATTCCAAATCATGGCAATGACTTATAAAGAACATGTAGGCTCAACAAGCCAGTTTCAGCCCCAACATCCATCATGCACTAACCTTGCCAGTGTTGTCTATATAGCTTTGCTTTCCTCTCTTTGCCTGTCTTTCACCTTCTCTCTCTCTCTCTCTCTCTCTCTCTCTCTCTCTGCTATCACTTGCTTCCCCTTTTCTATCACATGCTTCTTCCCTTTTTCATTTCCTGCTATTCCTCTCATGTTTTATCTCTATCTTCCTCAGACCTTTCAGTTTTTATCTGACACAGAGTAGAATATGTTTTGTATCACTTTTAAATGGCAATGGCACATTTCAACACCAGAATCCCACAGAAGGTGGCAATCTGCTCTTTCCTTCTCTGACCGTTGAAGTGCACATCCCTCTCCTCTTCAATGACTGCTCTGCACATGTGCCAAAAATGGGACAGGAATCGGTCCGTCAACTCATAACTTTACATGCACAAATATATATATATATTTTAAAGAAATTCCTTGACAAAATTCTTTTACCTTAAAATTCCTGAGGGCATATTTTATTTTTCACTATTTCTGTCTGAAGACATGAGAGTGGATGACAGTAGGGTTGTGTGTTTTTCTCTCCTTGCAAGAACCTGGGGGATGAAGAGGCTGAGAGGCATTTTCCCAGGATAACCATTTGGTTTCAAGGTTGAACCAAATATTCTGTGCAAATGTTTTTATCCCTCTGCAGCACTTTGGAGGGAGGGGGGAAATCACTCAATTCAAAATTCATAGACATAATGTCAATTCAAAATGCCACTAGTGGATTTTTAGAGGCAGGGCTCAAGAATATCAACGCCTGGGGAAGAGTTTTTTCTCAACGAACGCTCTTCAAATGGCTGGACTATTCCCCCATCATGCACATTCAGCATGGCTGGGCTATGGATTTATGGGTCTTGTATTCCAATGTACCCAGAGTAGAGAACATCAGGTTGGGGAAGCTGCTTTAGAATTTTGGAAGATGCCGTGTCATACATTCCCTTTGAGATTTAGCTGGCGTGCTTTTAATCCAGTCTTTTTATGTGTAATTATCTTTCCATCTCAGATGTAAAGAGTTAACTTCATCTAGCTGTAATAGTTACATAATGTAAATCTTAATTGCTAACCTGGTAAACCTGATTATTCTGCTACAAGTTTCAGGGAGGGAACATTAAGCCTTCGGTATTAGCAGTGAAATACAAAGAAATATGATTTAGGGCCCAATCCCTGATATAAATGTGGGATAGGAGCTGATAATTTCCTTCCACCTAAATAGCACTACTGGCATGGTCCTGGATGGCATCTTACGAAAATAGGCAGTATCAGTTTGCCTTGCATGGAAAATCTAAGAATATGTGAAAAGGGCATAGTTTAGCGAGGGGAAAAACAGTGCACACAGAGCTGCTGAACTGTTAATCCTGAATTTAGTTTGAACACGTTAAACTTCGAGCATGCCAAATTCATGCTTTCAAAGGATGACTTTGAAAATGAACCAGAAAGTCTGTTCACACAGAGAGTTTACATCAGAGCAAATCACGCATCAATCTTTTCAGTGGATGCCCAGGCTACATTCCTGTTGAAAATGTTCACACTTCTTCTACACTCACACACACACACACATATAATTACATATTTTCTACAATATGTCAGTTCATGATACGCTTTTCACAGTCATCCCATAGAGTCCAAATGTTCTTAGCACAGCACTGTACCACACTGGCTTTCTGGAGCCATAGGCATTTTCCCACATAATTTCATTAGGAAATATTTTGTTGTTTCAAGGGTGTGACACAGCCAAACACTCTTCACCCCAAACATGGAATAGTCCTCAGTAATACCTTGACGGCTTATTTCACTTCCTTTTTAAGTAGGATTGAAATGGAAGTTTTAGTTCTGTACTGAGAAACCCCTTTATTCATTATTATGACTTGAAAATGAGATATAACTCTCAAATTTATAACTCAAGCTTTAAATCAAGTTTCATTTAACCTTCCCTGCTCTGGTGCCCTCTAGGCAAGTTGGGACTACTACTCCCAGATTTAATTGATTTGTTTAATTAATATGCTGTGAAGCCTTCAAAAGTTGTAAAAACTGGTCATCTTGCCTGGAATGTATATATAAATTAACTTGGCTGTTCTTTAAATACTGGACTCGGTACATAAAGCACCAGACCATCCCAGATGCTTGAAGGTAGCATGGTACACTTCTACTTCCTGTTGCCCAGGCAAGTTTCGCCATAATCCAACAAGAGCTTGGGCTCCAGGCCACTTTGGCTTACAAACGTTCCTTACTGGAGTCAGTTTCAGACAAAGCAGAAGAATTTCTTCCATCGGCATTTAGAGAGGGTTTTGATTCCTTTGGCTGTCATTTTCTTTTCCTGCTGGGCCTTGTATTCAACTGCGCTAACAATGGCTGTGTCGAAAACCTCCTTCAGATTCTTTTGAGTCAAAGCAGAGCACTCTACATAAGTCTGAGCCCGGATTTTTTCAGCCAGGCCTTCCGCTTGTGTTCTTGGCACGGGTTTTACATGGTAGCGGTCCAAGCTGATTAGCACTTTGACATCATCTCGCAGGTCAGCCTGTGTTCCCACTAGCACCACTGGCGTTTGGGGATTGTGAGTTCTGATTTCTGGAATCCATTTTTCTGTAATATTTTGGAAGGAGGTGGGATTTACAACACTGAAGCAGACCAGGAAGACATCTGTGTCAGGGTAACAGAGAGCGCGGAGGCAATCAAAGTCTTCCTATACAGGGAAAAGAAACATGGAGATCAATTTGTGTCAAACATCTACAGTACTAATTACTCTTAGCAGGCATTCAATCTTGTCTTTTCCACAAAGCTCCGAAGTAGGACTTTTCCAACTTTCACCCAGCAAATCCTCCAAAGGTTAGAAACCATTTGAGTCTTCCCAAGTGCATTTAAGTGGAAAATTAAGCCAATTAATAGCTACTAAATATAAAGTTAATGGTTCAGTTCACATATCACACTAACCTAAAACCAAACAAAATACATTTTGGCTTAGCATGCTGGGTAAACCCTGCCATTACAGTTTATGGCCTGAGTCCCTAATTGGCTTAGAACAGGGCTTTCCAAACTTTTGCCGTTAGCGACACACCAACAGCCGGTGCACAAAACCCTGGAAGCGCCGGCAGCGGTGCTTCTGGGTTGCTGCCGCGGCAGCAGCGGCATCCTGGAACCCGGAAGCGCTGATGGCCTGCCGTTGCTGCTGCCCCTTCAAAAGGGCAGGCTCCGGGGACCCCGAAAATGCCCTCGGTTCCGGCAGGGAGGCGAAAAGCCTTGCCGCGCACGCACGCGCGCTGCCAGGCTGCTTCCTGCCGCACAGCTGATTGGCGCAGAGAATTTCCACCCCGCCCCCCCGCGCCAATCAGCTGTGCAGCAGGAAGCGGCCCGGCAGCGTGCGCACGCGATTTCCGCCTCCCTGCCGGAACCGAAGGCATTTTCATCAGCGCTTCCAGGTTGTCACACGACACACTTGGGGCCCCCAGGCGACACAGTATTGTGTCACGACACAGAGTTTGGAAAGCCCTGGCTTAGAACATCAATGTTCCTGTGGGTGCTTCTTTTGCTGTTCAGATTTTATTTTTTGAAACATTGATCATTGAAATAAATAAATATATGGGAAGCCAACAGTCTTCAACCTCATACATATTTTTTAGTTTCTAAGAATGCTTCTAGGCTGGGCCTCATATAAACTCCAGAGGTATTCTTAGAAAATAAAACTGGTAGGTAGCTACAGCCAAGTGCTCTTTTTGGAATGTGCCCAGCAAAAAGCAGGATAAAACTGAGGTGTTAGGAAGCATTATTTATTTATTTATTTTTATTTATAATTCAGAATTTGCCACTGCCCATCTCCCCCAGAAAAGGGGAACTCTGGGCAGTTTACAATAAGAACTATATTAAAAATATACATATAAAAACATCTAAAATATACCTATACAATTTACCAAATATAAAGATAAAATAAGTATAAAACCAAGTGGCCATAAAGATCTAATTCTGTGAGGAGAGCTCTAAGGTGCCAGCCACCCCCAAGAATAATTACTCCCCTTCCCATCCCAAGCCAAACGGCAGAGCCAAGTCTTCAGGTTCTTCCAGAAGGCCAGGAGCGATGGGGCCTGTCTCACTTCCGGGGGCAGAGTGTTCCACAGGGCGGGGGCCACTGCAAAGAAGGCCCGCTTCCTGGACCCCGCCAGATGAAATTCTTTTACAGACGGGGTCCGTAACATGCCCTCTCTGCATGACCAGGTGGGACGGGTCAATGACTTGGGGATGAGACGGTCCCTCAGGTAGCCTGGACCCATGCCATGTAGGGCTTTAAAGGTGATCACCAACACCTTGAATTGGACCTGGAAGCAAACTGGCACCCAATGCAGCTCGCGGAGCAGTAGTGTCACATGTGCCAATCTTGGGGCACCAAGAACTGCCCGCACAGCCGCATTCTGGACCAGCTAAAGCTTCCGGATACTCTTCAAGGGTAGCCCCATGTAGAGCGCATTGCAATAGTCTATATGGGAGATGACCAGGGCATGAGTGACTGTTCAAAGGGCCTCTCGATCCAGGAACGGGCGTAACTGGCACACAACACGAAGTTGCGCAAAGGCTCTTCTGGTCACGACTGCCCCCTGCTCTTCAAGCAGGAGTCGTGAGTCCAGGAGGACCCCCAAGTTCTGCACCAGGTCTGTCTGGGGTAGTGCAACACCATCCAGAACTAAGGATGACAATTCCCTGGATGCCGAGGAGCCATTAACCCACACTGGGTTATGGTCACTGGGGAGCTAGAGCAGGTGATGAGTGGAAGGCAGCTTCACCATTTTGACTTCTGTAAAATGGATGTTTGTGAATCGGACACATCCACTATGGCAGCCATTCTCTGAGCATGTCCAGAAGAAACTCTCAAAATTCCAGATGTGCCCATTGCCCCCAAAATATTAAAGTCCCTCAGTTCATGGCTAGTGTTACTGTATGTGTAAATTCAGCCACTGTGGCTTAGTCAACAAATGATGTTTCTAAGAATAAGTTAATTCACTAATCAGACCATTGAAGAAGGGATGAACTTTTAATGCCCACTAAAATGGCTTCTCAGTCATGTAAACAATCAAATCAAACACTCATGTTCCGATTAATATTTCAGAGCTCATGCTTCCCTTGAAAAGTCCTGTGCCTTCAGACATAATATTCTTTTTTTTAAAAAAAGAATTCTTGCTGCAAAAAAAAAATCAGTACATTTCAGTTAGCAGGCCATAAGCCACACAAACAAGCAAACCACATCAGTTTATTTGTTTGTTAGATTTATAGCCCAGCTTCCTTCCAGGAATGCAGGATGGGCTATATTATGCAAGTCCAAGAGTTTCCAATTCAAGGGTCATTTCAAACAAGAACTCACCAGAGGGAAACACTGAATGTCTCCACTCCAATACAGAAATAATATTATTTTAGTGTAAGGTAGTAAGTATGCCAGAACTATGCTGTATATTGTTACTGAATGTTGGAATAATTTCATTCTTACTGAATTATTTTCATCATTTTTTTCCTGATATCATCCTTGGCACGGCATTTGAACCAGAGCTGCAAATATTCTTTACTTTTATAGGCCCCACCTGTCCTGCAGTGTCCCACAACTGGATACGAACTGGTGCACCATCAACCAAGACTTGAACTGTAAAGAGAAAGAGAAGATGACTAAGCAATTGATGTATTTCATTCAGCTTCACTAGGATCAGTCTTGTTTTACTTCCCAGAGAGGTCTCTGAAGGTGGGAAGCTACACAGTATTGTCCCAAATGCTGGAGTGGGAATATTTGGGAATACTGAGCAATGCTCTAGAAGTTTTAGTACCAAAGCATGCCCAACTCTACATGCTAATAATTTTAACCTGCATTGATGTATTGTCTCTGCCTGGCCACCTACACCTTAACAAACAATTGCAGGAAAAGTATAGATTCCATCACAAGGAAAATATGAGCAAGTTTTTCCAGGTCTTGCTGTATCTATGTTCCACACTCTCAGCTATGCTGATGTGCTGAACCAGTAATAGAGAGAGAATGCCATTGTGCATATGACCTAAGTAGGCTACAGAGGTGTTATGAAACTCTGGATTACCCTTTCATAATCTGATGTTTTAGACTACAGTTTCTGTTAACCCCAGCCGGCATGGACTCTGAGAAGGCCCCTGAAAATCACGCAATTTCAAATTTGGCTGCTCTTCTGCATATGGGACAGTGTCGTAAACACCCAGTCAGATAGAAGGGTGGTAGTCAAACAATGGAGCATATTAACCTCACCAAATATTCAGGTAGAGAACACCAAAGTTCAGGATTACTTCAGCTGCTCCCTAGCTATTATTGTTGATAAGGTGCCTCAGGTTGGTTAGGCACTCTTTAAGTACCAAAACACAGAACCAGGTCCTAGCTGCAGTCAATCCAGTTGGTAAATGGCTCTTTAGTATCTGTATGCTATGTATATCCAACACAAATACATGCATACACAGTTAAACATGATGTCCTTCTTTCACTACTACTTACTTACAGTACATGAAAGTGACTTCTCAAAAAGCAGACATTTGAAAGCAAGAAGCGCACATGTTCAGCAACCCTTTCTCCTTGTTGCCACCTCAGAGATGTTCTGGGAGCTGATATCTATTCTACATATCCAGAGTTGTTTACTGTTAACTGCGAAACCTTATTAGTGTTTGCCGCAAACACCATTGCATAATTGTAATGAACTCTGACAACGTTTTAAAAACAGCTCCACCCAGCAGGCACAGATGTAGTTCTTTTACCTACCTTCATGTTTTGTTCATTTTGGCTATAACAGGCCAGTGTTATTCCACTAGTGGTGCCAAGCCCTGTGACTTAAGATGTTTGAAAGTGGGGCATTACTCTTATGTGGGCATTTGGGAGCAAAAATTCCCAACTTCCTCCAGCTTCTCCATTGCAATGGTCACCTACTCTCAAGACTGCTGAAGCAGTGGGGGTCCAGTAGCGCCTAACAGCCTACATAACCAGCAACCTGTCATTAAGCCTGCAGTCCCTTAGGGCTGAAACTGGCACGGCACGGCCTTCCTTTTGTCTCTTATTAAATTGCTTCTAGCAACTCTTCAAAGCCAGCATATATCTATCCTTGCATTTGTGTGCCAAAGCTGTTGGGTCTGGACTGATGAAACCCAGCAGGACAAGTTGAGTAGGAAAAGCAAAACAGAGACATGCATAACTGGCAAATATTTGGCTGGTGTCCTTTTTTCCTGGTTTCTAATTGTTTTTAAGGGTGTAAGGAGAGGACTGGCGCACCGGGTTTCATAGAATGTTCCAGTAAACGTAAGAATTCCTTGAAGGGTTATCAAAGGTTGTTCAATATGAGTGTCAATGGTGGCAGGCAAGATTTGTTTCAAAGACAACTTATTTATTTCTCTAAATTTTCCTTTGTAGAAGGTGAAGCTACATACTCCATACAGTGGTGAGGCCCAGAAAGGCCTGGCTATTGGTCCGTTGTGCCTAAGTATATCCTCACAAACCAGCTCTAGAATCATAGAGCTAATCCAGGAATGGATTTCTGACTGAGAAAGAATAGCTTTCCTCATAAATAAGATGACTTTCTTGTATGCCAGTTCTTCATAAACACGACTGAACCATTCTTCATAAACACAGCTGAACCACAGCTGAACCATTCATTCACACATTTAACCAAAAAACATACCAATAGTCTTGCAGGCCATTAGCCATTTGTCAGTCTAAAAAGCATACGTTTTAAAAATGTAATCCACTAAATGCTGAGTATAAAATACAATTTAAAAAATAAGCTTTAATAGCTAATTTTCCAAATATTTCCATAGTTCCTTGTTAATCTAATACAAGGAAAAATTTAAATTTTGGTATCCTGAGTTAATAATGAAATTGGTCAGGTCCAGGCATTAAAATAGAGCTGTCCTTATTCAATTTACAAAATTCAGAACCAGAGTAACTCCAACTGCCTAATGGACATTGCTTGAGGAAATCTAGTCAGGGAGAGCCCATCACCTCTTATCAAGATGTTTCTCCTACTGTTCAACCTAATTTTACTCGTAAATCCAATCCTGTTGTGTGGGACAGCCAAGATCAAATATTTGTCCTCTCTTTTGTGGTGGCTTTCTGGTACTTGGGGATACTGAAATGCTCCCATTTTGTCTTCTCACCTCCAAGCCGAATCTGTCTAGGTCCTCTGACCTCTGCAGCTGCAAAGGATTTCACAACAGAGTCTTCACGTGTGTTCTCTCAGGGTAAACAATTGACAGGCTTGGGGTACAGGATGAAAATTAAAAATAAATCTTCAAGAACTCTCCCCCACAACTCCCTGCCCCCAACAAACAACCTTCTTTGAGTAAGTCTATGTTTGTGGAGAGGAGCTGAGAACAATTCACTCTCCTGAAACCATTTGTGGAAACTGTGGAGAGCTAACTGAAAACGCAGGAAGGAAAGGAGATGGGCGATAAAAATAAATCAAGGCAAAATGCACAATTAGCAGGAGTGTGTAATGGAGGAAAAGGAGACATCCTGTCTTAAAGGAGACAACAGAAAGTACTTAACACCAACTAGATATATTGCCAGGGTGTCCTTTCCTCAACTGGAGTACAGAGAAGTTCTTTATTTTGTAGAAGGAGGGTTGTGTTAATCTTTTCTCAGGCATCTTGTCATTAGCAGATGAAGGCTCTAACATTTGCAGCCCTGTTCTGGATGAAATAACTCTTGTTGCCTCAGGGTCTTTTGGTACAATCAGGCAAAGGCTTTATGTGAGTCACCTCAAAATCTTTAGTTAATGACAAGTAAACAACATCCAGATTTTTTTAAAAAAGGGTCATCAAATATCTCTCCCATAAGTTGAGGAGGAAGAGTGGGGCTGTACCCGGTGACATCAGTCCTACTGACACAGACGCTGTCTATGTTCCCTGTCAGCTGTACTTGTGTCACCTTGAAACATAGTCACCCCTGCACATGGAGGACTTCTCTGGAGCTGTTTCACTGCCTTGGCTGATCTCTGTATTTTGTGGCAAATGGATGTGCTACGGGTAGAACTGACATAGTTAGATAGCCATGGCTCAGCCATTCAGATTAGGAAAAAGTGAATCCAATTTGTAGATCATGTTTGAGGCTGTTGATAGTAAACTTGTGACAGACTATCTCTTGTCTAGATATCTGGAGACTGGCTGGAGCCAATCAGAAGCAGGGAGCTGCAGATCAGACCCCTCTTCTGAATAGTGTGACTGGTTTATACATTGTGCTAAGCCATAATGTGGGTAGTTGGGTGTTGGCTATGGCCATATCCACCAGCCTTTGCCTCCCTGTGAGAATGCCCCATCCACTATTCCCAAAACTTCTGCTTTTAAGTTTCTACCATAGGAGCTGCATTTTTACAGGCAGACTCTCTCACCTGCTTGCTCAGCACCTTGCCCAGAGGCTGGAGGGAGAGAGCATTGGTGAAAGGAACGAAGTACAAATAATAAAGGAAACCAATACCAGGGTGAGAGATGGCCCTAATGTTAAGATTTAGAACTACAAAATGTATAGAAATGTTCAATAAATGTGCACTGAGTATAAGCACAATGCATAAGACTCTCAAGAATGGGATGATATGTATATGAGTGTGTGTGTATGTGCGCACACATGTATACATAAACACCACCAGGAAATGCCTGGGCTAGAGGTTCGAGTGGGAAGAAGAAAAAATCAGAAGGCAATAGCAAACCACTTCCGTATTGTTGCCAAGAAGACAACATCAACCTGTCCATGAAGCCACCTGCTGGAGACCTCAACATCCTTTTCAAAGCACACAGAGTTTAGTTTTTCAGGCACGTCAGGAAGGGAGTTTAGCACAAATGATAGCTCAGTGTTTTTCAAACTTGGTAACTTTAAGATGTGTGGACTTCAACTCCCAGAGTTCCCTAGCCAGCATGCACGCCTGGCATGCTGGCTGGGGAATTCTGGGAGCTGAAGTCCACACAACTTAAAGTTGCCAAGTTTGAAAAACATTGTGATAGCACAACCCAATAAAGGCCCTCCATAGCACAATACAAGTAGCAACAAATGCACCAACTGGAGGAGGACCCCCTTTTCCCTAGTACAAAATCATATAAATCTAAATAATAAATAAATAAATAAAAATACTGTACAGTACTTTTTGTATTAGAAAACATGAGGGATAACATGAATATTGTACTGTTTATGATCACATACAAAGGGAATCAAAGGCATTTTGGCATTATAGTAAAAAAGGAAGAAACCTTGAAAATGACATAGAATTGACTACCTGAACACTGTACTTTAAAAACAGGAAAAAATGTGTATATTTCTGGGTACAGTAATATTCGTTTTTATCTCAGACAACAGCATTCCCAAATCTGCATTATCTTATATGTGTTGAATTGTTATCCATATCAATCTTCCAACCAAAAAACCCAAAGACTGAGGGAAACTATAATCCACCATATATAAAGGTTACTAGGCTGGCTATCTGTAGTAAAATTACTACAGTAGCATAAATACATTGCTCAGGAATCTTAAAAAAAAAGAAGCAGGGCAGACAGGTGTTAGACAGTCAACAATTAAAAGGCAGCCATCAGATTTCTCTGCAATTATTTTAATGTCCAGACAGCCTCCTGGAGAACAAAGGCCTCCAAGTTGTGAATTAAAAGGCAAAAAATCAAAGCAAACTCTTCCTAACTATGCCATGTGTACATACGTGGAAACTCACATTAGGAAAGGCCCAAGATATTTTGGAATCAGAGCAAAAAGACAGAGAAGTAATCCAATAAACTTTGTAATACACACATGAAAACACTGACAAAAGGCCATGATATGGTAGCCCCTTCCCCTCCTTTCTGCTTTATCTAACAAGTCCAATACAAAAGCATCTTGCTTTACCAACCATGGTGGTGAAGAGTTGGACATGCAGTAGTGGTCTTTGGACAACGGGATGGAGCCAAACATGGCCCTGAGGGTGAAACAACCTTCTTCAGGCAATATCAAAAGCAAGTCGGGATGGAATTAGATGGTTGCAGGCAGACATGGAAGGAGAACCAGCTTGGTTTTACTTTAGACAATAAAGTGCCTTTGGCCAGCACAGTACAGCTTTCTGATCACACAATGTGGGTGTGGAAGACTAGATCAAGTCCTTACTGACTTTTTAGACTCCAGGGTAGCCAGCCTTAGATTCCCCAGGCTTTTATTACAATAGCTTGCAAAATATGAACATTTTGCTGATTTAAATATTACTGCACTGATCTATATGAGTACACATAGGCCGCCCAGAGTCACTTGCTGAGATGGGCAGCTATAGAAATTGAATTAAATAAATAAATAAATAAAGTCTAGTCCCTACTGAATGATTGAGGCAATACAGTGTCTACTCAACCATCAAATAGCAGATGTGAAAGAAGTCCTACCTTCGTTAAGGCCAGGAGACAATTACGTCTGTTGCTAAAGCTTAGCCATAAAGAAAGAAGGCGAACCTGTTCTTGGTCAAAGAGTTGCTCAGATTCTTACCTGATCTTCGAGATAGTGGGCATTTCCCTCTTGTTGTCTCATTTCTAAATACTTGCCAAACCCACATTGTGAATATAAAATTGTCGCTCTGCGCAGAGCATTAGTGTGCAAAAAATCTGATACCGTATTCGGTATGAAATATATGCCATAATACCGATAATGTATAACACTGTAATAATGCCATATGGTATGACTACACTTTGCGCAGTTCTGGTCACTGCACCTCAAAATAGACTCTTGACTACTGCAATGTGCTCTTTGTGGAGTTACCTTTGAAAATGGCCTGGAAATTGCAGCAAATAACTAGTACAAGGAACAAGAATCACATAATATTTGTACTAAAAAGCCTGCTCTTTTTGCCAATTGTTTACCAGGTACTATTTTGGTAGTCGGTTTTAAACTTTCAAGCTCTAATGGCTTAGAACAGAGCTTTCCAAACTGTGTGTCGCGACACAAAAATGTGTCGCCACACACAGTCTCTCCAGCAAAGGAGATCGTTACCTTGTCGTGGTGCTGGAGCTTGAGCACCTCAATGAAACCATGAGCTAAACCGTGAAGGGACACCCAAGACGGGAAGGTCGTGGCAGAGAGGTCAGACTAAATACGATCCCTGGGGAAGGTAATGGCAACCCACCCCAGTATTCTTGCCATGAAAACTAAATGGATCAGTACAACCAAAGATATGTCGGTATACCATCGGAAGATGGGACTCCCAGGTCGGAAGATGGTCAAAATGCTACTGGGGAGGAACAGAGGATACGTTCAACTAGCCCCAGATGTGATGACGCAGCTAGCTCAAAGCCGAAAGGACGGCTAGCGGCCGACGGTGCTGGTGGTGAACGACGAATCCGATGTTCTAAAGATCAACACACCATAGGAACCTGGAATGTAAGATCTATGAGCCAGGGCAAATTGGATGTGGTTATTGGTGAGATGTCAAGATTAAATATAGACATTTTAGGTGTCAGTGAACTGAAATGGACTGGGATGGGCCACTTCACATCAGATGACCACCAGATCTACTACTGTGGACAAGAGGACAAGAGGACCACAGAAGAAATGGAGTAGCCTTCATAATTATTAATAAAGTGGCTAAAGCAGTGCTTGGATACAATCCAAAAAACGATAGAATAATCTCAATTCGAATTCAGGGTAAGCCATTTAACATCACAGTGATCCAAATATACGCCCCAACCACAGATGCTGAAGAAGCAGAAGTAGATCAGTTCTATGAGGATCTGCAGCACCTACTGGATAATACACCAAAAAGAGATGTTATTTTCATTACAGGAGACTGGAATGCTAAGGTGGGTAGTCAGACGACACCTGGAATTACAGGCAAGCATGGTCTGGGAGAACAAAATGAAGCAGGACATAGGCTGATAGAATTTTGCCAAGACAACTCACTGTGCATAACAAACACTCTCTTCCAACAACCTAAAAGACAACTTTATACATGGACTTCACCAGATGGTCGACACCGAAATCAGATTGACTACATCCTTTGCAGCCAAAGGTGGCGGACATCTATACAGTCGGTAAAAACAAGACCTGGAGCTGACTGTAGTTCAGATCACGAACTTCTTATTGCAAAATTTAGAATCAGACTAAAGAGAATAGGGAAGACCCACAGATCAGTTAGATATGAGCTCACTAATATTCCTAAGGAATATGCAGTGGAGGTGAAGAATAGATTTAAGGGACTAGATTTAGTAGATAGGGTCCCGGAAGAACTATGGACAGAAGTTCGCAACATTGTTCAGGAGGCGGCAACAAAAAACGTCCCAAAGAAAAAGAAAACCAAGAAGGCAAGATGGCTGTCTGCTGAAACACTGGAAGTAGCCCAAGAAAGAAGGAAAGCAAAAGGCAACAGTGATAGGGGGAGATATGCCCAATTAAATGCAAAATTCCAGAGGTTAGCCAGAAGAGAGAAGGAATTATTTTTAAACAAGCAATGTGTGGAAGTGGAAGAAGACAATAGAATAGGAAGGACAAGAGACCTCTTCCAGAAAATTAGAAACATCGGAGGTAAATTCCAGGCAAAAATGGGTATGATCAAAAACAAAGATGGTAAGGACCTAACAGAAGCAGAAGAGATCAAGAAAAGGTGGCAAGAATATACGGAAGATCTGTATAGGAAGGATAATAATATTGGAGATAGCTTTGACGGTGTGGTCAGTGAGTTAGAGCCAGACATCCTGAAGAGTGAGGTTGAATGGGCCTTAAGAAGCATTGCTAATAACAAGGCAGCAGGAGACGACGGTATCCCAGCTGAACTGTTTAAAATCTTGCAAGATGATGCTGTCAAGGTGATGCATGCCATATGCCAGCAAATTTGGAAAACACAAGAATGGCCATCAGATTGGAAAAAATCAACTTATATCCCCATACCAAAAAAGGGAAGCACTAAAGAATGTTCAAACTATCGAACAGTGGCACTTATTTCACATGCCAGTAAGGTAATGCTCAAGATCTTGCAAGGTAGACTCCAGCAATTCATGGAGAGAGAATTGCCAGATGTACAAGCTGGGTTTAGAAAAGGCAGAGGAACTAGAGACCAAATTGCCAATATCCGCTGGATAATGGAGAAAGCCAGGGAATTTCAGAAAAACATCTATTTCTGTTTTATTGACTATTCTAAAGCCTTTGACTGTGTGGATCATAACAAATTGTGGCAAGTTCTTGGTGGTATGGGGATACCAAGTCATCTTGTCTTCCTCCTGAGGAATCTGTATAACGACCAAGTAGCAACGGTAAGAACAGAGCACGGAACAACGGACTGGTTTAAGATTGGGAAAGGAGTACGGCAGGGCTGTATACTCTCACCCTACCTATTCAACCTGTACGCAGAACACATCATGCGACATGCTGGGCTTGAGGAATCCAAGGCTGGAGTTAAAATCGCTGGAAGAAACATTAACAATCTCAGATATGCAGATGATACCACTTTGATGGCTGAAAGCGAGGAGGAGTTGAGGAGCCTTATGACGAAGGTGAAAGAAGAAAGTGCAAAAGCTGGGTTGCAGTTAAACCTCAAAAAAACCAAGATTATGGCAACGAGCTTGATTGATGACTGGCAAATAGAGGGAGAAAAAGTGGAGGCAGTGACAGACTTTGTATTTCTAGGCGCAAAGATTACTGCAGACGCTGACTGCAGCCAGGAAATCAGAAGACGTCTACTTCTTGGGAGGAGAGCAATGGCAAATCTTGATAAAATAGTTAAGAGCAGAGACATCACACTGACAACAAAGGTCCGCATAGTTAAAGCAATGGTATTTCCTGTAGTAACCTATGGCTGTGAGAGCTGGACCATAAGGAAGGCTGAGCGAAGGAAGATAGATGCTTTTGAACTGTGGTGTTGGAGGAAAATTATGAGAGTGCCTTGGACTGCAAGAAGATCAAACCAGTCCATACTCCAGGAAATCAAGCCAGACTGCTCACTTGAGGGAATGATATTAAAGGCAAAACTGAAGTACTTTGGCCACATCATGAGAAGACAGGATACCCTGGAGAAGAAGCTGATGCTAGGAAAAGTGGAAGGCAAAAGGAAGAGGGGCCGACCAAGGGCAAGATGGATGGATGGTATTCTGGAGGTGACGGACTCAACCATTGGGGAGCTGGGGATGGTGACGGCCGACAGAAAGCTCTGGCGTGGACTGGTCCATGAAGTCACGAAGAGTCGGAAACGACTGAACGAATAAACAACAAACACACAGTCTGGTGTGTCGCCACACAACCCAGAAGCGCTGATGATGATCAGCGCTTCCGGGTTTTCCCACGGCGACACACCAACGGCGTTGGTGTGTCGCCACGGGAAAACTTTGGAAAGCCCTGGCTTAGAACTTTATCTATGATGAACCCGTCTGGCCATTGAAACCTGTTGAGAGGCCCTTCTGAAGATTTTCCAGCTCTCGGGAGGCTCATTTATCTGGCACAAAACGAGGACCTTCTCCTCCATCAGGCCACAGAATATACTCTCTCCTCCCACTTTCTATGTAATTAGAAAATCTATAAAGATGCATCTAGTTTATCATTATTTTTTAACTTTTAATTATTTAATATTAATACATGTTATGTTTAATGTTTAACTTTTTGTATTCTATCTTTTAATTACGCTTATCCAGTTTGAGTGTTCATTGGAAAAGGAAGGTGGGGTACAGATCAAATAAACAGATAAAATGATTAGGACAGTAGAGGAAGAGAAAAGGCAAGAAGGAGAACAAAAATGGCAGGACTGTAGCAGCACCCTCCCAAGGAAAAACTGCAACGCCTTGGCTTTTTCGTTTAGAGTAAAAGTGAGAATGGGGAGACATGACAGAGATATCCAAAACATGCATGGCATGGAAAAAGTAGAGTGAGAGGAGTTATTTTTCTCTTACACAATATTAAAACTTGGTACAATCCACTTAAATCAAACTTTGGGTAGGGGGAGATTCAAGATTAATAAAAGTAACTGCTAACACAAGGCACAGTTAAACTATAGAATTCACCAACAGATGTAGTGACACTACCAGTTTCAAGGGTTTTAAAAGATAACAAGAAGAATTTGTGAAGGATCGAGCTATCAACGGGCTACTAGACTGGATGACCATGTCCTGAATCACGGACAGCACCTCTGATAACAGCTATTGGCAAACTTCAATGGAAGAGGGCTATGACCCTCTTGGACGTCTATGACCCTCTTGGATGTATCTGCTACGCCAACACATGACAGAGAAAATTGGACTGAGACCTTGGCCTAATCCAGCAGTATTCTTGTGTACTTAGGGTACACAACTGTGCCCCTTTTCAGGGATCCACCAAATAAGCACAGTAGACTGGTATGAGGAAGTTTATCTCCACCTCTCTCATACAAATTTGTCGGTCTCGTTTTAACCTTGCTTTGGCCTCCCCTGCAAACGGTGCAGGAAAGTTTCAGTATAATAAAAAAAACAAGTTAAGCAGGATAGTTTGGTGGGTGACAGTCAATATTTACTCATATTTACTGACCCCAAGAGCAGAACTGTCTTGCAATGTGATATATTAATCGTTCTGATCTCAGCATATATGCATGGGAAAATATTACTTTCCAATATTATTTGAAATACCATAAGGTTACTGTTCTTCCATATCAACCCAACCTAGTGACCTCTGCATGCACAGGACAACAATTTGACATTCCCAGCTAGTATACTGAGTACAAGTGATAAGAGTTGTAGTTCCACTACCTGGAGAGGAGCAAGTTGGGGTATGCCGTTCTTTACTCTTGCTTGTGAATCATGATAGATTATTCCATGCTTTTGAGAAACCTTGAACTAACAGCTTCCCCTGTGATCATTTAAACCAGTTCCACCAGGATACTCAGCCTTTACTTCTTTAATTAATTCATTTATATTTGCCTTTGTTTTACCAACCTGCATTGTGCATTTGCAGTTCAGGCCTGGAACCATGCATGGATTATTGCCTTTAACTCTTGTACAAGCTTGGTTCAGCCAACACAATCAGTTCTAATATGGTTAGTTGAATGTTAGTTTGGTTTATTATGTGAGCCCAGCTGATTACCTAAAACATAGCTTAGCGTGATATGTAAACCTAGCCACAGTGAAGCAAAATTCCATCCCTTGCATGTTTGAAGAGAAAAACTTTCTAGCAAATGTTAGCCCTGATTTACCCCAGAGGTGTACTCACTTGTAAACAATATGTTAGATAATGTTTGGTAAATGATGCTGAAATGATTTCCACCACAGAAGCTCAGCCTTAAGAGGATGCCCTCACCAACACTCAAGAAATAAAAACAAATGTTTAGTGTAATTTCATTGGGTGGAAAACCCAGTGTGAGATTATTCTAAAACAGATTAGTATAATAATTATAGCTGCTGAGATTTGGATGTGTGGCTTAGATCTCAACCTGTTTATAAACAGGAAAACAATTAACATTCCCTCATTTCGTTGAACTAAAATGGCAAGGAAAACTAATGAGAGCAACTGTATGGATTCTATTTGAAGCACTCCGGTCTACTGAAGGCCACTAACTGGGCTAGATGTGGACATAGCATCCAAGGATCCAATATATGGAAGCTCATTGGGCAGCCCTAGAGAGGTCTATCTTTCAGGGTTGCTGCTGTAAGAAGATGAAAAAAGAGAAAGATAAGACTGCATTGTATCCTGGTGCTTGGACTCCTTGGAGAAGTGCTGAAAACAAACAAGCATCTTTAGAAAATGTTCTGGGGAAGTCATATCTTGTAAACCAAGTTGCAGATAAGGAAAACTGCAACTAATAGCAGTCCCTCATCAGGATTAGACCTTGCCTGGTCCCCCAAAGGTTAGAGATCTGCTGTCCTGGAAAGAGAAGAAAAGGCACAGACAGCATGGTCTTTCTGGCATTCAATACCTGGCCTTAATCAAAGCGGGGAGCGGGAACATCTAGCCTTCCAGTCCCAGATGTTGTTGAAGTACAACTTCCAGCAACTCTATGGGCCTTCTCAATGGGGTTGTTGGGAGTCGTATTTGGAGGGCTCAGACTCCCATTCTACTTGGGTACATTTTGAAGGAATTTTCAAAAGAGTAGACCCAATATAACTATTGTAGTGTTGTTTAGGAAAGGAGAACACAAAGAGAACACTTGTTTAGGAAAGACTGATCTAAGGAAAAGTGCTTCTTATAATCTGTAGCTTGAATCATGTCAACTGGATTTCTATTTTCTCAGTGGAAACGTTTCGCTCCTTATCCAAGCTCCTTGGATAAGGAGTGAAACGTTTCCACTGAGAAAATAGAAATCCAGTTGACATGATTCAAGCTACAGACAATTCCACCTGGATGACTGAGAACCTTCATAGACATGCTTCTTATAATGTATTCTTTCTATCATATTAGATTTTAGAAGAGTGTACAACATGCAATAAGCTAAATATATTAAATATATACTACTGCAATGATCCCTGTAATACAAACTTAAAGGATATTGTTATTGTTGTTGTTGTTTTTTTGAGTAAACTCCGGGAGACAGTGGAGGACAGGAAGGCCTGGCGTGCTATGGTCCATGAGGTCACGAAGAGTCGGACACGACTAAACGACTGGACAACAAAAGTTTGCTTGGGAATACAGGCCAAATCAAGTGATAACCTAAATATTTATATGTTTAAAATTAAAACAGCAGATAGATCACTTTCAGCCTACTGCAACCTGGTCCTCTCCACATATATTGGGACTATAGCTTTGAGAATTCAAGTTATCAGGTTGGAGCAGGCTGGCTTAAGCCTGACTGTCCTATGGGAGGCAGCAACTGTGTTCATACACTGTGTGCTGATCCAGTCATTGTTACTTATAAACTAGTTTATGGCTTAGTCTGATCCAGGTCACTATTGTTGTTTAACAAATTAAAGTTAAGCAAGACACTCCAAAATGGGTGGGGCCAGAACCCAAACTGAGCCTGCTTTAAGCTTCTGGAAGAGTTAAGGATCCCATTTTGCTTCTCAACCCCCATCCCCCAAATGGCAAAAGGCCAAATTTGAGGGCCCTTGGGGCTGTAAAAGGAGTTCTGGCACTTCAGAGGGTTCAGTTGCAATATGGATTTTTACACTGGGCAGGATGTTGGATTAAGTGATGTCAACATCTCTTCCAATCGTTTCATTGTATGATTCTATGAATACATTTTATGAATAATCCTTACAACCAGAGCTTTCCAAACTGTGTGTCGCGACACAAAAGTGTGTCGCCACACACAGCGTGGTGTGTCACCACACCACCCGGAAGCGGCGGCGCGCACGTGTACGGCGGCGGCGGCAGTGGCGCGGTATCAGTGTTTCCGCGTTTTAGCGGAGGCCCCCGCTGCCGCTGTGAATGCGCGCCGCCGCCGTGCACGCGCCCCCCCGCGCCGCCGCTGCCACCGCTGGTGTGTCGCCAGCGGCGGCACTTTGGAAAGCCCTGCTTACAACAAATGCTGCAAGATGGTCAGTATAGCTTTAGGATCCTATGCTGCAGATGGGAAGATGGACTGAATATAAGGATGCCATCTAGTGAGCTCATGGCCAAAATGAAATCCAAATTGGGGTTACATGGAGCTCCAGCTCACTGCCATTTTAGTACAGCAGTTCCTTTTGCTGTGCTATAAAATAAATCAATGAAACCACATACTGTAGACCAGGGCTTTCTAAAGTGCTGGCGCTGGCGACACACCAGCGGCAGCGGCGGCAGCGTGCGCACGGCGACGGCGCGGGGGGGCGTGCGGCGGCACGCACGCACGGTGGCAGCGCGGGGGGGCGTGCGGCAGCGCGGGGGGCGTGCAGCGGCGCGTGCGTGCATGGCAGCCGCCGTGCACGCGTGCGGCGCCACTTCCGGGTGGTGTGGCGACACACCACGCTGTGTGTGGCGACACACTTTTGTGTCGCGACACACAGTTTGGAAAGCTCTGCTGTAGACATTCCTGCTTCTACAAATGGCTACTCCTCCAGATATGTCAATCAAAATTTTTTGATCTTCATATTTTGGATAACACACCAGGATTTTCAAAAGATAAAGAGGCAGCCTTTCTTGAAAACATTCAGAGATACTGTTTTATATTATCATCTAGCAGTTATTGGTTAGAAAAGTCTCAAAATGACTCTCATGAGAGCACACACACAATTCCTTTCTAATCCTTACACACACGCAAACATGGATGCAGTGAACCAGGTTCAGAAGGAGCCCATACTCAAATCAGAGTAGTTGGATTAATCAGTCACTGCAGTAGAGGCACAGCATCTTGCAGCTACTCAAAATTGTTGAGGACAAACACCTACTTTACCCTTCTCCCATCTCATGCCTTCAACCTCCATGATTCCCAGCCAGCATGGGAGACAGTATGCATGTTCAATGCATCTGGAAAGCACCAGTTTGGAGATGGCTGGCCTATATGTTCCTCTGAAATTTCTGACACATTCTGAGAGCCATGTACATTTCAAATCCTTCTTGGCTTCTGAGTGATAGTTACTTAAAAGTAGAAAATAAATTCCAGTATGCTAATTTTCACCTAACCTCCTCTGTAGCTATATTCTGTACTATACAAAAAACAATGGAGTCCTTGGTGCTCTGTTTGATCAAACAGCACAATATACTCTAATCAAGGAACTATTAACTCAGTCAATCAACCAAGTAGCAAACAACAGCCCAGTCAAGGAACTACTAAGGCAGAGCTTTCCAAACTGTGTGTCGCGACACAAAAGTGTGTTGCCAAACACGCTGCCGCACGCCCCCCTGCGCCGCCGCACGCCCCCCCGTGCTGCCGCCGTGCGCGCGCCGCTGCATGCCCCCCCGCACCGCTGCACGCCCTCATGTGTTGCCGCCACGCACGCGCGCCCCCGCGCCGCCGCTGTGCCGCTGCCGCCGCCGCACCACCACTGGCATGTCGCCAGCAGCGGCACTTTGGAAAGCCCTGTACTAAGGAGAGAACAACACCTCCATCAACACAACCAGGACAAGCCATGGTATATAAACAGAGAGCAAATCCCACTCCCTTTTCGCACTGAAGATGTTGCCTAGCCTGGCAATGAAACGTCTGAAAGAAAACAACAAGGCTCAGAGAGCACCAAGGACTCCACAGTTCAACCCTGAGCTACAAATATTCTCTTCGATTGGTACAACAAACAATTCCATGTTCCTTACTCCCAAGAGTTAAATACTCTTAACACTTCTCTAATGACTATGCTAGCTGGGAATTCTGAAAGATGAGCAAACCCATGTAGAGGGCACCAGGTCAGAGAAAGTGCAGAATAGCAATTCACAAAAACTATCAAGAACAGAAACTGTCTCACCTGGTCCTAACTGCACTTCCCATTTCCCTCCTTACAAGGTTATATTCAGACTGACAGAAACTCTTCAGAGGGTGGGATGTCTTGACCAATAGGCTTCAAGGAGCATTAAGAGATTGCTGGCAGCCAGTCACCCTCACATGATAAGACTGGGAGATGAGAACTTTGGCATTCTGGGAAATGACTCTTCAAATGCAAGCAGATGTTCTATTGTTTTTAATGTTACATGTTTATTTTTAAATGTGGACCCAGTATCTAGAATCATCGATTCAACATAGTTTTCAAGATTAAAAACAAAGATAAGTAGAATCAGTTCAGAAATCTTTATCCTCAAAAGCCATTTAAAAAAAAAACTACAGTATTTGTACAAGATGAATAGATATTGTATAGATATTGGTATAGATTATAGATGGCTATAATAATCATTAGATCATTTTGGAGAAGAACTATCTATGTAGTTGCTAAGTTGACACTGTCTCAATGGCACGTAATCAATCAGTCACAGACACTAGGTAAACTGGAAATAATAAAAGAATGAATCAGTTGGATTATCTACTCCAGCACACAAAAATCTAGCACCACCTTATTCTATAACTGCTACAAAAGTAGTTTCGACAACCATCTTATACGAACTTTCTAGAGAGGAAATCTCATTGATCTTGAGTAGGCATGCACAGAATTGCAATGCTGGAGCAGGGTTTGTCAATTGCTAAGCTTAGCTAGCCAACTGACTGTGTACCTTTTTTTTGGGGGGGCGGGGCGATCCACAGTCATTCTTCCTGCACTTCCAGTTTAGGCTTGTGCTACGCGATCTGGAGTGTAGGAAGCTGATACTTGGGTTAATCAACCCCCATGTGCCGTTGGAGTTTCATCCTTATAAATGAATTACTGACACACTTTCAAATGGCATACAATTATCTGCTCTTTCCTATATACTTCAACTGGAAAAACCATTTCAGTAAAGGTAATGCTCTCTCAGCTTTACTGTAGCAATTGAAGACACCTCAGACAAGTCAAGCAGACTAGATATCTCCTGCTGCCAGCTGAGTGAGAGTGCTACCACCCGTGTTTCAGGCGAAAAGACTAAAGCGATTTCCTTTGTAACCTCTTTTTGAGTTCAAGATGTGTTTCCTTCTTGAGAACTTCTCAGGGTTATGTAACATTTCAGTATTATTGGAATTAAAGATGGGACTCTGTTAAGATACATAATACCATTATATTTCGAGATGGTAGATTGCAATTCTATACACGTTTACCTAGGAATGTCACATTGGCCTCAACAAGATTGACTTCGGAGCAGACATGCATAAAATCATACCAGCAATGAAACTTGCAAGAATAGAGATCAGTTACTTCCCATTTGATCATTAGACATTTGGTTTTCACAGAGCCTGAGAAAACTTGATGTTAGTCCTCTGTCATTCCTCCTGTTCCAGCTCAACAGTAAAGTAGAAAGGATCAAAAACTTTCGTTGGACATAAAGATTACAGGTGGATTTGCCTTTCTTCCTTTTCCCTTTTGCCAGGATCCCATATGAAAGGGGAATGAATATACAGCCATTTTTCATCTAACTTTATCTGCCTCTTGAGAAAACGTCACCTGCTAAATCGCTGTTCCTTTTTCTCCCCAGGGGCTGTGCCGAGGAAAGGAAAGAGAACCCTTGGCGATCCTGTCAGCACACTTTCTGGCAAATAAGCACCACTGAAATCAATCGTGGACGTTTCATCCCCTTACATGAGTCGTTGCATCTTTTCGAAAAACGCAGGGCTGCCCCGCGGGGAGCCAGCCAGAGCCAGAGCCAGAGCCAGAGCCAGAGCCAGAGCCCGCTGCCCTGCCTGGACAGGCTCCGGCGCCTGCCCTGCCTACCTGAGAAGGTGTCCAGTGCAGTTGGCTCGTACTGGTCCGGGTACCCGTTTGTTGTGTAGCTGACAATCAGGCTGGTTTTGCCCACGGCTCCGTCCCCGATGAGGACACACTTGATGCCCAGCTCCGAGCCGCTGCCTCTGCTGGGGCAGCTGCTGCTTCTTCGCAGCAGGGTGGGCGAGTAATCCCATAGCTCCTGGGGCGGCATCGCTTGAGGAGCCGGAAGGGGCACCCTTCGGCTTCCTCTTTTGAAAAAGGGGTATGGATTGAAGCAGAAAATGTTGCAGTTGGATGTTGGTTTCTTTTTTTTAAACAGCCAGACCAAAAACCCAGCCCGGCAACTCTCGGGTGATCGCGGCCCCCGAGTACCAAGTCCACCTAAAAGCGCAGCGTGGGTCCGGCACCAGGTTTCCCACGCCCAGCGGCAGCTTCTCTTTCTCTGGGCTGCATCCCGGAGCAGCGAAAGAGTGGCGAGGACAGGTAGGTTTGTATTCTGGGCGGGAATTCCATCCTCTCAACTTTACATTTAACTTCCCAGGCCTGTCAGGTGCTTTTGTCTTTCAAACGGCCTCTTTCATTTGCATAGGGCCGCCTCCTTCCCCCGAAACTTGAGTCTGCGGCATCAGGGCTTCAGCGCAGGCTGCTTCTCCTTCTGGGAACGGGGTGCTGGCTAGGTAAGGAAAGCCGCTGGGAAGAGCAACAGGAGGTTTCCCGGTATAAGAACACAAACATAAAGGGGGCAAGTCTTGTTTGCTCCAAGTCCCAAGCAAACAAACAAGGCTGTTTGACAGAACTCTCTCTTTTGCAACTCTATACTCCCAAACTATACAATCTGGATCGGTGTTTCTCAACCGTGGCAACTTTAAGAGGTGTGGACTTCAATTCCCAGAATTCCCCAACCAGCATGCTGGCTGGGGAATTCTGGGAGTTGAAGTCAATGCCTCTAAAAGTTGCCAGGAATGAGAAACATTGATTTGGATCCCCAACTCAGTCTTTCTCAGGCTGAAAGCCTCACTTTCCTTGAAGGGGCATGCTGGGGTAGGGGTAAGACCAAGGGGGTATGGCCAGAAAAATATTAAAATTGAGTTCTCTTTAAATCGGTTAAAAGCAGTTGATATGGCTGCTGCACATGTACTTAATAATGTTCCTCTTTGATCACATTAAGAATTTCTTATTCAGCACAGCAGCAACTTTTGGAGGGATGGGGGGTTTCAGATTGTCCAGCCCTGTTCTAAAGCCGATAAGAAGACTATAACGACAAACTCCAAGATCATCACCATAAAGTGTAATTACAAAATGTCATGTCTGCATTAAGAAGGAGGGGGGGGAGAAAAAATGCATGGAAATTTCATAGGCAAAACGATTCAAGAAAACATGAGCAACGGGTTGACAATCCCCTTCTGAGCCCTTGGAGAGCTGTGATAAAAATATATCAAATAATGAATGCTTCAGAAAGTGGGACATTTGGGAACTGATAAATAAAACCCAACCTTACTTGTTTTTTGTTGTTGTTCAGTCGTTTAATCGTGTCCGACTCTTCGTGACCTCATGGACCATAGCACGCCAGGCCTTCCTGTCCTCCACTGCCTCCCGGAGTTTACTCAAATTCATGTTCATTACATCGGTGATGCTATCTAACCATCTCATCCTCTGCCCTCCCCCTCTCCTTTTGCCTTCAGTCTTTCCCAGCATCAGGGTCTTTTCCAGGGAGTCCTCTCTTTGCATTAGGTGGCCAAAGTATTTGAGCTTCAGCTTCAGCATCTGTCCTTCCAATGAGCAGTCAGGGCTGATTTCCTTTAGGATTGACTGATTTGACCTCCTTGCAGTCCAAGGGACTCTTAGTGTGTGTTTTTACCAGCCTTTGTTGCAGTTCCCAGATACTTCCCAGCCTTTCCCTTGGGGACAGAAGATGGGCTTCCCCCCATTTCCATATTTTACTTCAGAGTTTTCCATGACACAGGCCCTTGCAGATGGTATGGCTCAACTCATGAAGTGCCACCTGACTGGAAGAGGGCAAAGGTTTAAAAAAGGATAAAAGGAGGATCTAGGAAACTACAGCCCAGTTAGCCTGACATCAAAACCTTAAGAAGTTCTCCCAGCAGATCATGAAGAGATTGGTCTATAAGCACTTTGAAAATGATGTGGTTATCAGAAGTCAGCATGAATTTGTCAAGAACACAGCATGCCAATCTAACCTTTATCTCATTTTTTTTGATCAGGTAACTGGTTTAGTAGATTGTGGGAAAGCTATTGAGAGATTATAGCTTGATTTCCCAAAAGTGTTTAACAAAGTACCCCATGACATTCTGATTAGCAAGTTAATTAAGTTTGGACTGACAGGCATTATAGTTAAGTGGATAGGTATCTGTCTTGAAAATTATACTGAACGAGTGCTCCTCTTGCGGCATCCCAGTTTGATAAGGAGTCACTGAAAGATTTCCTAGAGTTTTTTTCTAACAACCTAGAAAACAAAAATGAAATCCAAAATGAATTTGATTTTTTTATTTTAATCCGTTCAATCGTGTCCAATTCTCGGAGACTGCCTGGACAAGTCCCTGCAGTTTTCTTGGCAAGATTTTCAGAAGTGGTTTGCCATTGGCTGCTTCCTAGGGCTGAGAGAGAGTGACTGGCCCAAGGTCACCCAGTTGGCATGAATTTGATAAATTAGGGAAAATAATAAAAATGAAATTTAATTTAGAGAAATGCAAAGTTCTTCACTTAAAAAACAGAAACCAAATATACAAGTGTAGAATGAGGAATACCCAAATTGACAATAGCATTTGTGGAAAAAAACACCTTGGAATAGCAGATGATTATAAACTAAATATGACTTGGCCATGTGATAAGGCTGCAGAAAAGACAAAATGCGATTTTAGGGTTTGATCACAGAAGCTTAGTTTCCAAATCACAGGAATTAATCATTGAACTTTATTTTGTATTGGTCAGATACAAAAACTACTCTGTCCCGTTCTGCTAACAGGGAAACTGGAACAGGGGAGGGGAATTGGTTTGTTTGCTTTATTGATTTATAAGACTGCCCAACTCAACCAGTGTGGCTCTGGGCAGCGTATAGCATAAAATACAAGAAAAAAAATCAAAGAAAAAAAACCACATAACAACAAACAATACAACACTTAAATACCAAATATAAAATGGCAACCAAGCACATAACAAAACAATCACAGGGACGATCAGAAACCAAATCCTACAAAGAGTAATTGGAGGAGCTGGGCATAAGCTGCTAACTTAAATTCATTATTCCATATCCTGCACTTTGAGCAAAATAGAGGGAAAAGTCCTGATTTCCTTTGTGACACCTTTTGAAATATTTGATGAGTGCTATCATGACCCTCATCAGATTTATCCAAGCCGAATATTTATTTATTTATTATTCGAATTTTTTTGATCAGGTAACTGGTTTAGTAGATTGTGGGAAAGCTATTGAGAGATTATAGCTTGATTTCCCAAAAGTGTTTAACAAAGTACCCCATGACATTCTGATTAGCAAGTTAATTAAGTTTGGACTGACAGGCATTATAGTTAAGTGGATAACCATATGGGCGGTGATAAATTTGAATAATAAATAATAAATAAATAAACAAACAAACAAACAAACAAATAAATAAATAAATTCGGCTTGGATAAATCTGATGAGGGTCATGATAGCACTCATCAAATATTTCAAAAGGTGTCACAAAGAAAATCAGGACTTTTCCCTCTATTTTGCTCAAAGTGCAGGATATGGAATAATGAATTTAAGTTACTGGAAGTCAGATTCTGGTTAAATGTTAGGGGAAAAATTCCTAACAGAGCAGTTTTACAGTGGAACAGATTACACGGAGAAGTGGTGGGTTCCCTTTCACTGGATATATTCAGGTGTAGGTCAGGCAGCTGTCTGCCTGGGGTGCTTTAATCTGGATTCCTGCAGGCACAGGGGGTTGGACTCAGTGGTCTAAAAGGCCCCTTCCAACTCTATTATTCTAAGCCTTAGAATCTAGAATCTAAGGAAAGCCAACAGACCCTTCTCAGACGTCCAGATACAAACTAAAATTCTCACAATTCCCAGCCCATGTTGCTCGTGAGAGATGCAATTCTACTCATCTGGAATGACTGAATAAAGGAAGGTTGCAGCTTACGCTTTTTTGGGCTTCCCCTGATGTATGAATCTATAGCCACTTGTGCTTTAGTCACCTTGTGTGTGGACTATTGCAATCAACTGTATGAGGGGCTGCCCCTTGAAGACCACTCAAAAGCTGCAGCTGATCCAGAATGCAGCAATGCAGGAGCTGGGCCTGCCTCACTATGCCTATGTAACACCTCTGCTGTGCAGATTGAACTGGTTTTCAGTAAGCTTCCAGGTGCAATTCAAGGTGCTGGATATTACTTACACAGCTCTTCATGGCATAGGGCCTGATTTTCTTAGGGGCTGTGTTTCTCCAATAAGATCCGGCGCACCCCATCTTTAAAGCACTGCCATCTAATTGGATTTGAGTAAACTCCGGGAGACAGTGGAGGACAGGAAGGCCTGGTGTGCTATGGTCCATGAGGTCACGAAGAGTCGGACACGACTAAACGACTGAACAACAACAACAACATCATCTAATGGGAGCCAGGAGGCATGTCTTCTCAGTTGTGGTGCTTTTTCTCTGCAACATAATCTCCCCAGAGGATTGAATTGCCTTAACTATGCTGTCCTTCAAACAGGCCATGAAGACCTGGCTTTTTCCCCAGTCTCTAGGTTAGTGGGGGATGTGTCCACCTGAATGAGATTGTATTAATGTGCTAGGGTATGTTGGTTCCATGGTTATTGCCATTTTAAAATCAGTGTTATTGTACTGGGTTTGTTTTTAACTTGTATGCCATCCAGAGTCATTGTGTGCTGAGCTGCCTTATAAATTTTACAAACAAGCAAACAAACGGTATGATGCTTCACTGGCAGACTATGCATACAGAATAATAGCCATATGTGGGCACTGAGAGAGATTTGCTTTCTGTAAAACAATCAAACTCAAAAAGCAATGAAATGCGAAGTATAGGAATTCAACTAGATGGTTCTTATTCCTATAGGCATACGGTTCAGAATAAGGCAGAGAGGGTCAGTGTGTTGTGTTGAACTATATGATTTACCAACAAGAAAAAACAGAGGAGCAAAAGTTGTTATTCTTAAACAACAGAGAAGTTGCTCAACTGGTCAACATTTACCTTTCATCATCATTCAGCGCCATCAATCCAGTTTAAAGGTGTGTCACTAGAAAATGTCGACCACTTTTCTTGTTTACCTTTATATGACTGATAAAAGGTCAAGATGTGTTGACCTGTTGAGCAGAATGACAATGCCACTCTGCTTTTTAAACAGCATCTTTGAGTAAAGAATGGTGACAGATTAAACCAGTGGACTGACCCATGTGTTGGCTTTTCTGACTGCTGCTACTAGAATGGGAAACTGTAGACAAAGAGTCAAGGACACAGGTCTCTGATAACTAAGGTTACTGCAAGAACAACAGAAGCTGTTAAGAATTCCAGGGACTGCCCAATATAAAATCCAAACCCAATTTATAGTGAATTTGGGCTTTAATCTCTGGGTCTCTTTCTCTTGCTGGCCTACTGCCATGGGGTTAAGCCCTCCTCTTCCTGCATCCCTTGTTATGGTAATGGCTTAGATTGGCTTCAGGCGATTTGCCTCTAACCTTGCTAGAACTCCCAGAAAGGCTCTACAGATTGTGTGACAGCCTTCACTCTCACAAAGAGTTGCGAAATCCCTGCACCCTTCGGGAGCTGGACAGAATCCATAGGAAGAGGGTCAGCAGACTGTGGCTTTGTTTGTCACTTTGAAAATCCACTGCTGGTGAACATGCCTCATTGTGTGGCTCCAGGCAGTTTACAATGCAACAGCAGTAAAAAAAATAACATCCCATACAAAATTAAATGCAGCAATCAAACTATACTATATACCTGGATTGCTTATTATTTCCTCAAAGAATACAAAAAGGGCTAAAAATGGGTTATTTTACGGGAATCAAACAATGCAGCGCTGCCATGGAATTGCATAACCCACTCCTAAGTAAGGGTTTGCCTCAAGGTATGGGAGAGTGGCTTTGTCTCAAAATGCTTTGATTCAACACCAGAAATCTATACACTGCTTTTTCACAATCTGGTGCCTTCCAGACAGCTTCCATAATTCCTTAGAATTTTAGTTTAACATGTCTGCAGGGTGGTTTCTCTTTCTCAAAGAAGACACACAGCTCTTGATGACTGAATGCTCATCCCCTTCAATCCAATGCAGTTATTCTTGGAAGGAAGTCTGCTTAGATAAAATCAAGGGAGTATACGCAGATAGGAGCATGATGTTTGCAATTGCTCAAGGATTAAGAACTTCCCTGGGGGTGAGGGGGGGATCAGGATCTCTGCAGATGTAACTGGAGAGGCAGCCCAGGAAAGGCAGTCAGAATAGGACCTGGTGAAGCCAAGGCAGATAATTTCTGGAGATGAAACATGTATCTCCCTTGCCAAGCACATGTGTAATTATTTATCGACCGAGTCAACGAATGCTGATTCATTGTGCACCTCTGACAGCTCAGCTTGGTCCACTGTGGGAAAGAAAAGCCAACTCCCTCATTTCAAAAGAAAAATGAAAAACAATAGATCCCCTCTCCTTCCAGTCCTGGTCATTCTGAGAGAACTCAGATTATGCTGCAAAGAAGTATTGTGGTAACCGGAGATGTGAAGCTTTGTAAGCTTAGCGTGACACTGAATTCTAACTGTAACAAAATAGATATTGCTGCATTGCCAATAGGATGACTGGTTCAGAATTATTTACCATTTCCAAAGCCCATTGTCCCTGAGAAATAAGCACCTTGTCCCCTTCTTCTGTTGCAGAAGTTAAACAGAACAGATCAGATAACTTATCTCTGTGGCAGATGTCAAACTAGAAAGTATGAATATTGAATAGGTGTTGGCATGGAACAACTGAGCATGTCCACTATGTTTCATTTGTCAGAGACCCTGGAAACTGCTTTCTACTGATTTTGCTGCCCGATTTTAGCAAAACAGTTAAGTGTTTAGTACATACTGGCTGGCTTTCCATGTGCCAGATTAGGTAAAAATGGGGTGGAAACTCCATCACTGTCTTAGCAAGTGTGCAAAAGAGGCTATTGTGTTAAGTCATATAAGGTTTATATAAGCACAGCATATGATGTAAACACATCAATCATATTTTTAGGGAAGGTGGTTGAGAAAGTGGTGGCATTGCAGCTCCAGAGGGTCCTGGATGAAACGGATTATCTGGACCCATTTCAGTTGGGTTTCAGGCCCTTATATGGGATGGAAACAACCTTGGTCGCACTTATGGACGATCTCTGGCAGGAGTGGGATGGGGACAGTGCATCCATCCTGGCTCTTCTTGACCACTCAGCGGCTTTCAATACCATCGATCATGGTATCCTTTTGGGTCGGTTCAGGGAGTTGGGGGTGGGTGGCGTGGTTCTGCGCTGGTTCACCTCCTTCCTCCGGGGCCGGTCCCAATCGGTGTTGATAGGGAGCGAGAGATCTGACCCATGCCCCCTCCTTTGTGAGGTGCCGCAGGGCTCAGGGCTCTCTCTGCTCCTCTTCAACATCTACATGAAACCGCTGGGTGAGATCATCCATCACCACGGGATGAGGTATCATCAGTATGCTGATGATACTCAACTATACATCTCCATCCCGGGTGACGTGAGGCTGTGACTCTCTCTTGGTGCCTGGAGGCTGTGGGGTTCTGGATGGGGATCAACAGGCTTCAGCTGAACCCTGGCAAGATGGAGTGGCTGTGGGTTAGGGGCTCCTGGGTATCCGGGAATTTACCATCTTTGGTTCTGGATGGAGTTGCACTGCCCCAGACAGACCTGGTGCAGAACCTGGGGGTCCTCCTGGACTCACGACTCCTGCTAGAAGAGCAGGTGGCAGTCGTGGCCAGGGGAGCCTTTGCACAATTTTGCGTTGTGCACCAGATCCGCCCCTTCCTGGATTGGGAGTCCTTCCAAACGGTCACTCATGCCCTGGTCACCTCCTGTATAGACTACTGCAATGCCCTCTACATGGGGCTACCCTTGAAGAGTATCCGGAAGCTACAGCTGGTCCAGAATGCGGCCACGTGAGCAGCCTTAGGAGCTCCAAGGAGGGCACATATAACACCACTGCTGCGCGAGCTGCATTGGGTACCAGTTTGCTTCCGGGTCCAATTCAAGGTGTTGGTTATCACCTTTAAAGCCCTACATGGCATGGGTCCAGGATACTTGAGGAACCGCCTCACCCCCATTACATCAACCCATCCCACCCAGTTGGGCAGAGAGGGCACGTTACGGACCCTGTCCGTGAGGGATTGCAGATTGGCAGGGTCCAGGAGGAGGGCCTTCTCTGCCGTGGCACTCACCCTTTCGAACAGCTTACCCCCGGAGGTAAGACAGGCCCCCACTCTCCCGGCCTTCCGGAAGGGGGTGAAGACATGGTTATGCCTCCTCACTTGGAATGGGAGGGTGGATAGCCATTCATGGGGGTGGCTGGCACCGTGATCATGCCAAGGATAAGATTCTATGCCCATCTTGAATTTTATATTTTATTTTTTTTATTTTATTTTTTTATACTTGTATTTGTTTTTACATGTATTTATGTTTGTACTGATATTATATTGTAGTGTTTTTATTGACTGTCATTTTATTATCTGTAAGCCGCCCAGAGTCGTGGTGCACGAGATGGGCGGGAAATAAATTTGACAGATAAAATAAAATAAATAAAATAAATATGATATTAACTCCCATCTTTCATTAACTAAGCCCTAAGCTCTAGGGTTAAGCATCTTGTGTGAACACAGCCTCTATATTTCCAAGATCAGTTATCGATTAAAAGACAAAGACTGGGTTCAGATTTTGTTCTAAGCTGCAATTTTTAACCACAGTTTGTTGAATGAACCATAGTGGCCAGATTCATATATAATACTAAAACATAATGGCTGGGCTCACACATCCTGCCAAGCCAAAAAACAAACTACAGCAGCACACCAAATAACATCTTAGTATAATGTGTGAACTTAGCCTCTGGATGTTTTCCCTTATCTAAAATGTTAAAGTCCAGAGACATCAATCAACAATAACTCTGTGTTTCGTCAAGGCCACCGTTTTCCGATTGTAACATACGGCTGTGAAAGCATGACCATCAGAAAAGCTGAGTGAAGAAAATTTGATGCCCTTGAATTGTTGTGCTGGAAACAACTGTTGAGAACACCTAGGACTGCAGGAAGAATAAGCAATTCATTAATGGGTGAAATAAAACAAGACTGATCGCTGGAGGGACTAATAACGAGGCTAAAGTGTTGGGGTAGGATGAGGTTGGGAGCCCAGCTTGGTGTTCCGGCACCATGAGTTTCCATTGTGATTGTTGGGGGGGGGGGGGTTTGCTGTTTTTATGGTCTTGTGAGCCACCGAGGGTCGTGATTACAATATGAGCGGCTATATATCTCAAATAAATAAATAAATCTTAAATATTTTGGACACACAATGCAGAAGCAAGAGTCTTTGGAAAAGACCCCAATGCTTGAAAAAATAGAAGAAAGACAAGATGGCTAGATACCATCATTGACGAGACAAGCACAATCCTACAAGAACTCAGAGAAGCAGTTACTCAGAAAGTCTTGGTGAAATGATGACCTTTGTGTCACAAAGAGTCGGAAGCGACTGAGCAGCAACAATTCACATGATGGCTGAAGCATAACCGGCAGGGACATGATTCTCTCAGCCCACGCAACGAAAAGCACTGGCAAGCGTTTGTGTAGACAAAGAAACATTTGTACAGCTATAACACAAATGTGAAAAGCAGCCAGTTAGATCAACTACCCATTATTTTCTAAACCAGGGGAATGCTTACATATTTTTTAAAAACTAGATTGTTGAATGAAACACTTCATTTTTTGTGATATCAAACATCTGTCACAAGTTTTCCAAGTATAGTACTAGAAATCCAAACGTTTCTAATTACAAGTCATTAGGTCCTGAAATACAATGATAGAATGGATCTGTACTGTATACTGTGCATGGTAAAAGGCAACAGAATATAGGATGATATATTGGATTTAGGTATACACACACACACACACACACACACACACACACACATATATATATATATATATATATATATATATATATATATATATAGTGGATTTAGGTATCAATTTAAAATAAAAAAGCCTATAGTATAGAAGCAAAGTTTCTTAAAAAGAAACTATGCTGAGAATCAGGGGCAGGAGTTAAACCCTCACTGAGGCAATATATTTATTAGTCCAATTAAAGATCTACAGAATAGTTGTACACTTTTAAGTTTCCAAGAACTCTTGGGTTTAAACCCATTCTGTCTGAATAGCTCTCTGAAGTTTATAACTATTTTTTTATCAGTTAACTTAGTAAATTATAGCCTTAATATTAATTTTGGATCTTTATGTTGGATATTTCAGATTTTACAGCATATGGTCAATATTTTAAGATAACTTCAGGTTTTAAAACTATTTAAAGGAAATCCAATAGACAATTTATTTTACTATCTTGCTTCAAGTGTAGGCAAGATTTTACTGCTGAAGCAAAAAGAAATCTTCAGAACTTTGGGTGCTTTATTGTATAATCATCAGGCTTCTCTCAAAAGAAGTTAAGCATTTTTTCTTTTTTTTTTCTCCTACCACAACAAAAGTCATTTGGAAGACAACAATGGAATAGCACTGCAATATTTTGTGGCTAAAAGATCCAGCACCCTCCTTTTGATACAGTATTTGGTCATTAGCTTTTGTTGGTAAGGGTTGCCACCTAGTGGAGAAAAACAGCAATGGAGAATTAAATGGAATCATTAACATGACACCGACTATGTGAAGAAACTAAATCTGGTTAAATGTAGCTTAATTAATAAGGCAATATACATTACTGTAGTACAGGCTCAGATCATCTGAGGAGTAAAATTACTAGCATGTGATGCAAGCTCTTTCATATACAAGCTGATGCTGCAGAAACTTGCCCCTGGACTTTTGGTTTTGGCTACCAAGAGGGCTATTCCTTTGAAAGTAGTTGTACTGAACAAAATATATAATGTTTAATATATATAGGTTATACCTGTTTTTTTTTTAAAAAATGACAAAATCAAGCAATGAAATCCTGGAATGCAGGTAACGTTTCCAGCTGGTTCAGAAAGTCAGAGAGCCTTAAAAAAAACCTGACACTTGGAAACTGTGCACCAGGAAGCTGGCCCTGTCATCAATTACATGAATGTGCATATATTTTTTAATTGCTTCTATTTTTAAAACAACATTTTAATTTGCTCATAGTACTGATTTTTGCAAAGGATTATGATGATAAAATAATATACACTATGCATTTTGTGACATTTAAAACCTGCAAATAATCATAGCAAATACTGTTCTTACTTCAGCAACATCAGCTCCAGATTTTACTCCTACGAGAAGTCAGGCTATTCCTTTTTCTACTCTTATCCCCTTCCTCTGAACTGAAAAAGAGTAAACCTCTTCCCAAAGACCATCAAAAGTAACATGAGAAATTCTCTCCATTTTCCTTTTCAAAACAAAAATGAAAATGTTATAAATAGTTCCGATCAAGCTACAGCATTGCAGTAAATCTAATCAAAACACTCACATACAAGGCTGCAAGGCTACACACAAGGCAGTTCAAACCCACTCAGTTCAAATGAGAGACTCTGGTGGCCTCCTTGGTGTTCAATATTTGGTCTGAAAAGACCAATACATGGACTGGACATTTTACCATGCATGGTGGACTTGTGAAAAAGCCAAGAAATTTTGGATATAAATACACACAACAATACAAAGAAATTTAAAGATTAATATTTCAAAAAGACGACCTTTTTATTGGGATTTATGGATACTGAATTAGATACTGAATGGAAGAGTATTGAAATTCCCACAATGGAGGAATGAATTGTTAAAATGTCAGAACTAATGGAAATGACAAAACTGACCTGTTTGGCCAGGGGAGAAAACAACACGTGCTTTTTCAAAAGACTGGAAACCTTTTATGGACTTTTTGCTAAAAGAAAAAAGTGAAATGATGATTTATGGATTTAATGATTGAAACACATTGTGAATCTTTAATTATAGAAATTTATGCCCAGAGTGACACTTACCAGTTGTTTTGCCCAGAATAAGATTTTTTTATACTGATGAAAAAAGCAAGCATTTGAATTTATCTCAGGAAAGGAAGGCCATTGTTTTCTTCCCTCTGGCACTTAGTGCCGGCTTGCTTGTTTTCTTGTCCTTACACCTCCCTTGGAAAAGCTGGACACAGATGGATTTTCAACTATTGACTTCCCCCGGGGCTATTTTCAGTCCATGGGAAAAGAAATGGGCACAAATAAGCTTTTTCTTTTTAAAAAGGAAATGTTGCTTTTTTCATTCAACAAATGCAATTATCATGACATAAACTAAAAGAAGCCCCCAAATTTTAGAAAAATTATCCTACAACAGAAAAAAAAAGGGGGGGGATAGCCTTTATCTAAGGAATTTATTATTAATCCTCCTCTTCTGATATAATTATCCCATCAGCTTCCAGGCACTAGCACAAAACTTTGACTACATCATTTGAGTGGCCTTGGGAAGTGAAGTACAACTAGGTGTCATCAGCCTACTGATACACTACAATCAAAAACAACAAATATCCCCTCTCAGTAACTTCATGTAAATTTTAAAAAGTAGAGGGAACAATTCATTGAGGAAGGACTGGAAACACTGGATCACAGTTTCCCCAATCCTCAACTCCTGCACACAATCCAGAAGGATACCATGGTCAATGGTATCAAAGGATGCTGAGGGGTTTAATAGGACCAGACAGGGTGCACTCCTCCAGGTAGGTTCTGGTAGAGGTCATCAACCAACTTGATCTGTACCGTTTCCATCCTATGTCCAGGCCTGATCCCAATTGAAAAGGGTCCAAATAATGCTCTTTGTTTAGGGTGCTCTGAAGTTGCCTCCACACCAATCTCAGCAACCTTTCCTTTTTAGGGAATGCTGGAGGGTGGTTGTCTAATACAGCTGGATCAAGAGAGAGAGCAAAGCTTCTTTCAAACCTGCAGGAAATAGTCCTCTGACTACCTCCTGGATCCAGCTGACCATGCCCTGTTTTCCTCAGGAGCCAACTGGAACATGGAACTAGTCCACAAGTGACAGGGAATCTACTAGTAAGCACTCTGCTCCCTATTCATTGGAATCCACTTGGCCAGACATTGCTCTGATATCCACCACAGACCCTGTAGAGCAGCGGTCCCCAACCTTTTTGGCACCAGGGTCTGGTCATGGAAGATAATTTTTCCACGGACCGGGGGGCGGAGTTTGCAGGTGGGAGCCAATCGTGTGCACCAGGGGGGTAGGGTTTGCAGGCGGGAGCCAATTGCGCGCACTGGGGGCGGGGTTTGCAGGCAGGAGACAATCGTGCACACTGGGGGCGGGGTTTGCAGGTGGAAGCCAATCATCCACATCGGGGGTGGGGTTTGCAGGCAAGAGCCCCGCGGCCCCCTTCCTTCCACAGGTTGGGGACCCCTGCTGTAGAGTCAAGATTTTGGCAAATCTGCATGACTTTATCAGCAAAATGCTGTGTAAAACAATCACAGATACCAGGCCAGAGATCTAGTGGTGTCTCCCTACCTAAAAGGGAATTTGCTCACCTCACAGGGTTGTTGTGGGGAAAATATGGAGGAGGAAGGAGTATTAGGTATGTTCGCCGCCTTGAATTATTTATAAAAATAATAAAGGCGGGATAAAAATTAAATAAATAAAAGGGAATTTGCTATCCTAAAGGAGGCAGCTGGCTGACAACCCATCCATACAACAAAGGAAGAAAAGTAGAGACACTTCACCTCCTTTACAACCATTGCTCCCTTAATGCTCAAACCTGAGTTCATACCCATGCTCAGTCAGGTTCATCTCTTCCCTTCATCCACTGGTGCTCCAGGCATTGCTTCTGCCACTTCATCTCCCAGAGGTTGTCAGTAAACCAAGAAGCCAACTCTGATCAGCAAATAGAGAGGCATCTAGGGAGCAACTGTCCTAAGCACCAGCGGCTAAGTAGGCAATTGATGGAGCTGCCCACTAGATTGTCAGGAAATTCCCCAAGTGCCTGCAGAAATCTATTACATTTATAAGGTGTCCATAAATTGTCTGGCCATACTAATAGCCTATGAAGGTGATGGGTGGCAGCTCATCTTCCTCAGACCAGGAATTGATTCAGGACTAGCTTCCTTAGGGTCCACATGCCAACAACACACCAGCAGTATGTAATACATAGCCCAGTTTTACTTTCATTCCCTCCCACTGTAAGGCGCTCCATCCAATATCAGTAATCTCCCTGCTCTAGAGTAACCCACAGACACAAGGGTTCTTAGACGCAAAAGAGTTTATTACAGTATACAGAAGTTAGCACGAACAAAGACTTGAATGGATGAAACAAGTAGAGCATGCACATTTAAACTCCCCCCCCCCTCCAAGGTTCTTGGATGGTGACACGTGTAATTCGTGTCTTCCCTGGTGCTCAGACATCCGCTGGCGAAGATGTGGAGTCGCGATCGTTGGCTAGGTGTGAACCGGTCTACTTCCAAGCCGGCGTCTCTTTCGAGTCAGTTGCAGTCTCCTGGAATGTGCATATCCGTCTAGCGCTTTTGGCAGAGATCTGCCGATCTCTGACATGCTCCCGGTCCAAGATGCTCCCCCCACCCCCCTATCTACGTTTGCTGTTGAGCTAGCTAATTAAACAGTTTCATACATTTCCTGTGAGGAGAGAGCACAAAAGTATTTTAATACATTTCCTTGTTCAGGTGCCCGTTTCAATGAGGTTTGTCCGGGAACTCCCTATGAAAAGCTTTTACTAGTTTGGGAGCGCGTGTGTGTTTCGCGCTGACCCACTCCTTGTCTCCTATCGGCAGATGTTGCCACTTTACTAGGTATTGCAACTGCCCCTTGTGCCATCTGGAGTCCAGGATCCTATCTATCTCAAAGTGTGGTTCTCCCTCTACCAGTATTGGAGCGGGTTCCTCTGGTTCCGGGTGCCATTGCTGGGAACTGTGGTATTGTTTCAACAGGCTAATGTGGAAAACTGGGTGTACCTTTCTTAGTGACTTTGGTAACTGCAGTTTCGCCGTTACTGGGTTAACGACTTCAATAATTGGGAATGGACCTATGAATTTGGGTGCAAGCTTTCGTGGTTGTGTGGCCCTCAGATTTTTTGTTGACAAGTACACCTTGTCCCCTACTCTCAGTTCCCATTCCCCCGCCCGTTTGCGGTCGGCGTGTTTTTTATAACTTGCCTTGGCTTCCTGTAATGTTTTTACCATGATTGGCCAATTGCTTGTTATTTTTGAGATCCATTCATCCGCTTTCAATGGTTGCGCTAGTTCTGCGCTTTGGGTCATTGCCAATTTGGGAATGGCCACAAACTCCTGCCATGTGTGGCTACCTTAAATGGCGAAAACCCAGTGCTTTGATGTAGCGTGTTATTGTAAGCAACCTCTGCAAACGGCAACAGTTCAGCCCAGTTGTTTTGTTGGTAATTAATGTAGCATCTAAGGTACTGCTCCAATGTGGCATTAAGGCGTTCGCTCGCCCCATCTGTGCACGGATGGAACGCACTACTGAGCCCGTTCCAATCCGATTAGCTTCAAAAATGCCCACCAAAACTTGCAAGTGAAAGTGCTGCCGCTATCGCTGATTATGTGTTCCGGCGTTCCGTGGGCTCTATAGATGTGCTGAATGAACAACCTAGCTAGTGTCTGAGCGTTCGGTATTCCCTTGCACACAATGAAGTGTGCCTGTTTAGAAAATAAATCTGTGACCACCCAAATGGCCATGTTCTTTTTGCTCATCGGTAAATCCACTATAAAATCCATGGCAATTTGCTTCCATGGTTGTGTGGGGTTTGCTACTTCCTGTAATTTCCCTGTAGGTTTTCCCATTTTCCGTTTGGCGGTTGTGCACACTGGGCATGAGCGCACATAGGCTTTAACGTCTGTGCGCAACGATGGCCACCAAAATTTGTGCCGGATTAAGTGTAATGTTTTCACGAAGCCGAAATGTCCTGCCGTTTTGTGGTCGTGATGTATGTTCAAAACCTTTTGCCTTAAGAGCTCAGGGACATAGGCTCTGTTATCTTTCCACCCCACTCTATCCTTGTCCACTAGGGTGTGTTTATTTCCCCCCCACCAGGCGTCTGTTACTGTTGCCGCCCGCAGTTCGGCTGTCCACGGGTCGCTCTCAGCCACGCGCTTCGCGCTGCTGCGGGTAATCGCCATATTGCCCTCCCCCCTCCCTTCTGGTGCCAGTGGGCTCTGAGCCTCCACTGGCTGGGACGGGATGAGCGACTCGATGACCTCCTCCATTTTGCCCTCATGTTGCGGCAGACGTGACAATGCGTCCGCCAAGTAGTTTTCCCCCCCAGGGAAGTACTTCAATGTGAAATTGAATCTACTGAAAAACTCTGCCCACCGGAGGTGTTTAGGATTTAGTTTTCTGGGGGATTTGAGAGCTTCCAAGTTTTTGTGGTCAGTCCACACTTGGAACGCCTCTGCTGTCCCTTCCAGGAGGTGTCGCCACGTGCTTAGGGCATGTTTGACAGCGAATGCCTCTTTCTCCCAAATATGCCATCGTTTCTCCGTTTGATTAAACTTCCGGGAAATGTATACACATGGTCTTAATTTCCCACTGTCATCTGCCTGCAGTAGTATGGCCCCAACTGCGCTAATTGATGCGTCCGTGTGTATCACGAACGGTTTGTCTGCTTCTGGGTGTTTGAGGATGGGCTCCTTCGTGAACATCGCCTTTAGCTTATCAAAAGCTTCCTGGCATTCTTGTGTCCACATGAGTTTTGTGCTCGGTGGCGGGGCTTTTGCTTTTGCACCCTTGCTTTTTGTTTTTAGTAAGTCAGTCAGGGGCAACGCAATCTGTGCAAAATTCTGAATGAATTGCCTATAGAACCCTGCAAACCCGAGGAACGCTTGCAGCTGTCTGCGCGTTCGGGGGGGCTGCCAACTCAGGACCGCTTTGACTTTCTCAGGGTCCATCTCAATGCCCTCATGCAATATGCGATACCCCAAGAAGTCTAGTTGATCCTTGTGAAATTCACATTTCTCAAGTTTCACATAGAGCTTCACCTCAAGTAATTTCTCTAACACCCTCCATATGTTCCTCCAAATTTTCAGAAAAAATCAGTATGTCGTCCAAATATACAATTACCCCCTTGTACAGAAATTCATACAATACTTCATTTATGAACCTCATGAAGATTCCCGGTCCCCCTGCAATCCCAAACGGGAGCACCCTGTATTGAAAAGATCCTAATGGGCAATTGAATGCAGTTTTCCACTCGTCCCCCTCCCTTATGCGAACACGATAGTAAGCTTCCCTGACATCTAGTTTCGTGAAAATTTTCCCTTTAGATAGTTGGGCTAACATATCTTTCAGCAGTGGGAGAGGGTACTGTCTCGTAACCGAAATTGCATTAAGACCCCTGTAGTCAGTGCAAAGTCGGAGGGACCCGTCTTTTTTCTTCCTGAACAATACCGGGGCTGCAAGGGGGGAGTTGGCTGGTTCAATAAACCCACGTGCCAAATTTTTATCTATGAATTTGCGCAATTCTTGTAGTTCTTTTTGCGTCATGGCATACATCTTGGGCTTGGGAAAAGGTGCCCCTGGGATGAGGTCAATCGTTGCGTCTGAGTGCCTATGGGGGGGTTCTTGCTCACATTCCTTTTTGCCAAATACCTCCACCACCAGGAGGTATTTCTCTGGTATTTTATCTGTGGGTGTGCCACCCCCATGGTCCTGCTCCCCCTCCTCAAGCTCCGTCCCGGTTGCCCCCAATTCAAGGTTGTTAGGTGTGCTATCACAGTCCATCTCAAGATAAGTCCCGTCCATAAAGTCCAATTCGCCCGAAACCCAATCCACCTTGGGGTTTCTTGCCCTCAGCCACTTCAGTCCTAATACAATGGGTCGTGTTGCAATGGGAGCCACTAGGAAGCGCAAAGTCTCTACATGGGTCCCCATCGTCATTTGTAGTCCTTCCGTGTAAAACTCCACTGGCCCCCCCTTCAGTTCAGACCCGTCCAATTGACAGAATGTGATGGGGGTATTGAGTCTACAAAGGTTTAGCCCCATCTTGTTTGCTACGTTTGGGTGCATCAGGTTTCTAGAGCAACCCGAGTCCAGCATTGCAACTCCCGCATATTTTTTCCCTCCACCCAAAGTCCTCAACTGTACCTTTAGGTGCATTGTTGGGTTGTTGCGACCACTTCCGTTGCGCCCCTTTGTGGAGGTCTGTCCTGTGGCGCTCATTAGAACAGACCTGCCTCGTTTCCCGCCGGCTGGAATTCGTAGTCGGAGTCATCGCTGTCATCTTCCAGGTCCGGATCCTGCCATGGGTTCACCGTTGCCGCTGCCGCTCCTTTGCCTTTGTTGGGTGTCGCTTTGTGGTTGCTCCCGTCTGCTGACTTTTTCGGCGGGGTTTTCTCTTTGAAAGTCGCCTTCCCCTGAGGGCAGGCACTTAGTCTGTGTCCCTCCTTCCCACAATGGAAACACAGTCCCTCTTTCATCCTCCGGTCCTTCTCCTCTTCCCAATTCCGCTGTTTCGCATTCTTTCGGGAATGAGTGATAAAAGTCCCCCCTTTTTTCTGCAAGAATTGCAAGCTCCTGATACTCTGTAGCTGCAATCTGTTGCTTTCAATCTTTCCTGCTAGTTGGATCCACCCCTCTAGTGTTCCTGGGTCATCTCTGTCTAGTGCCCTTTCAAGCAGGTCCTGACGTAGTCCATACTGGAAATGTTCAATTTTAAATGATTCCGGCCAGTCCGGTAGTTTTGACAGGAGCTTTTTAAAGTCCATAGCGTATTCAGCTACTGATCTATTCCCCTGCCTTAAACTCCGTATCTGTGCTCTAGCTGATACTTTCGACAGCGTATCCTCAAATCTCTTGCGAAGGACGTACATGAACTTCTGAAAGTCCAACAGTTCACGTGCCCCGCTGTCGTGTAATGCGACCAGCCAGTCGCCCACCTCCCCCTCCAAAAAGCTGGAGACGTACCTGACTTTGATCACCTCCGTTCGGAAGGTGTGTTCGAATTCCTCCATGAATCCCTGTACGTGCATTAAGAAACATGCCAGTTTCTTGGGGTCTCCATCAAATTTCACCTTTAGTTCGCCTATGCCACCCGGCGCCTTGACTCCCCATGGGATCCGACCTTGGCCATAGGACGGGGTCATAAATGGGCAAGTGTAGGGACGAAATTCTTCCTCTTCCCCCCCATCGCTTTCATCGCCCAGTTCCACGATGTCCTCCTCTTCTTCGGACATCACCGTACTCTGTTCCCTCTCTTTGGGTTCATCTAATTTCTCCATCATCCTTTCCAAGGCTGCCCCCAACGAGTCCAGTTTGGTATTTATTAGCCCTACCTCCAGGTGCAAATGTGACATCTGGTCTTCTAACTGCTCAATGCGCTGGGTTGGGGTGACCCTCTTCTTGGTTCCTTTCCCCCCTTTCTCCTTTATCCCTTCGCCCACGGCGACGGACCATCCCGCCAGCCTCGGCTTGGTGATACTGAGATTAGGGGGGGTTTTGTGTACCTCTTGGTGTTTCTCTTCCTTCTGAGCTTTTTTCCCTTCCCACTTGTCGGTGGCCTCGGTAGAGTTGTCTTCCGCTCGCTTGGCTGCTCCCTCCATCGTCTGGGTGCCTGATGAGCTGGGTCCGGCTTCTCTGTTGATTTCCTCCGCCTCTACCGGTCTCATTCCGTTCCGCGGTGCCAAGTTGTGGTTGTGTACGTGACCACCTTCAACCGAGGGTTCGCTGAATTTTCAGAGTAATTCCCAGGATGGGTAGTCAAAAATTTTTTTTTGATTCAAGTCTTTATGTAAGGCCAATATCAGTAATCTCCCTGCTCTAGAGTAACCCACAGACACGAGGGTTCTTAGAAGCAAAAGAGTTTATTACAGTATACAGAAGTTAGCACGAACAAAGACTTGAATGGATGAAACAAGTAGAGCATGCACATTTAAACTCCCCCCCCCCCCAAGGTTCTTGGATGGTGACACCTGTAATTCATGTCTTCCCTGGTGCTCAGACACCCGCTGGTGAAGATGTGGAATCGCAATCGTTGGCTAGGTGCGAACCGGTCTACTTCAAAGCCGGCGTCTCTTTCGAGTCAGTTGCAGTCTCCTGGAATGTGCATATCCGTCTAGCGCTTTTGGCAGAGATCTGCCGATCAATGACACCCACAAATTCCATCTAAACATTCACAAGCCAGATGTTAAAGCCCACAATGGTGATAAGCCATAGCCGTAAATCACAGCTTACATATCACACAGGGTTCACGCAGCACACTAAATAAACCACAGAGCATGATCTGGCGTACCCCAGCTTGTGTGCGTTTGTGTGTGTATATACATATACGCACACACCTTCAGATCAATTTCAAATTACACCGGGACACTGAACGGATAAGGCCAAGCAATACCAGCCTTTTCCTTTTGTACTTCTGCGATCTGACACAATTTGCTCTCCTTCCCAGCTCCCCACCACAACCAAGGCGAGACACATACAAAACACCCACCCACGCGCGCTACTGATGCACACGCGTCTCTACTCTAGGGCTGGAGGACCTTCCTGGGCTAGAAGAGGAAAAATGCTCCTCTGCCGTTCTATCTATCCTCTCCACCTAGGGGGGACGCAACGTCTCGCTGACCCCTCGCTCTGCGTCCAATGAGGCTCCTGCCCGACCGAGCAGCAACGGCTCCGCAGCCCGCCGTTCCCACGCGAACATCTCTATGGTCAGATGCCCACCGGAAACAGGAAGCGCTGCAGGCTCCTCGCGAGGCCCCGCCTTGGTGTGGATCGGCTGAGGCGCTGCGGCCAGGCCAGCCTGCCGAAGGAGGGCAGCGAGTGGCTTCGAGAGGATCGCTAGGAAGGCCGCGTCGCCCGTCGGGGACGGAGTGTGGTGCCTGCCGAAGCCGCTGTAGTAGCCGCCGCCATGGCTACCATTCTGGACGAGTACGTGGCCTCGCTTTCCCACTCTACCTCCTCGCAGCAGAGTCGTGTGAACATGGGCATCCCGCACACGGGTAGGAGAGGAGAAAGGGGCGGGGTTGCGATGTTTACAGTGTCCCGTTTGCTAGCGGGCCTATGCGGTTTCTTCTTCGCGGGCTGGGCTCCGTGTTAATTTGGTGTGCAGCAGTGGTTGTCTCAGTTGAGTTGTGTACATGTCAGGCCTTTCGTGACACGCCCACTCCCAGCATTTCAGAAAGGAACGCATTTCACTGAAAAGGTAAACGAAGTTCATTTGGACGCGCTTTTAAGGGAAATCTTGGTTCCTTCCGCTATTTTTTTTTAAAAAAATATATTTTTAAGGCCTCATAAAAGCCTCGGGTGGCACTTCTACATACATTATGCTCGGAATAAGCTCTGTTGGGCTGCTGCTGAGCGTCAGGACGTGCTTAGAATTGCTCTGTAGTCTTCTGGAAACTGCAGTGCTTAATAAAAGGTTTTCAGAGATGCTGGCTAAATCAGCTCAACCTGATAAAAGCTGACTCTAAACAGGCTTAAGTGCATCCAAAATAATTATCCAGTCACTTAGATTAAAAATTTGGAAGATACCGTCTGGATTTAAAAGAAAGAATATAAACTCTAGTCCATTGTAGTGGTTACTGTACTTAGAATGCAGAGACTCATTAATTTATCTGCTCTGGCTTTAATAGATTCTATTCAATACTATTGCAGTTTCCTGATATAGACAAAGTCAATTTGATACAAATTGAGTGGTTATGGTTGAAGGGGGGTTTAATTAGTATTTAACTAGTAGAATTCAGTTATGCATTTGTTTTCCCAACAACAACAAACTTTTATTATGGCCCTTAAGCTTCCAATTCTGTTAGGTAGCTTTCGTGAAAAACCAACCTGTACCAAACAAAAAAGAGAGCAGCATATAACTTGAAAGTTTCATGGGACCAAGAATTCAGTGTCTTGGCTGTTTGAACTTAATGGTGTTGCATATTCTAAATCAGTGGCCAGTGAAAAACAGTGCCAAGTTAATGCAGAAATGTGACACAGGGAGGAAAAGGTTAATAAAACCATAAGCAGAGTTGCTCAATAATCTGTTTAGTTAATATGATTCATCTGGGTAGAAAAGATTATTTTTGTCTTCAGTGGGATGTATAATTCTCTGCTCAATTATGCCTCCTATAGTTTAGAATCAATTAAGAATTGGAATTAATTTGTTGTGTCTTTCTCTAAATGTTATAACTAAGCAGTAATAAAAAGAAAAAAAAATGCCCACAGATGTTTGGACTGTGAACCTTTGCATATTTTTTGCTGCCTGTTATTTGATCGCTCCTTTAGGTGTGCATAGTGACATAATGTATACTTTCTTTCTTTCTTTCTTTCTTTCTTTCTTTCTTTCTTTCTTTCTTTCTTTATTTATTTATTTATTTATTTATTTATTTATTTATTTAATTTATATTACCGCCCATCTTATATTTCTTGAGTGCTTACTTTCAATGGGGAGGGCCTTTGCTTCATCCGTTCTGTTTATTCTTCACTTTTGAAGAAGCTTGTCTCTCAAAAGCAATGAAGGAAAGGATAAAGACTTTGCTGGATGGCATATTGCTTCCTTAATTAAAAACTTCAGAGAGAGAGAAAAAAAAAATAAAAACTTCAGAGAGGAAAAATACATGCACATTTTGTTTGCATTGCTATACAAAATTAAGTTATTTCTCCAGGCTGAAATTAACTGTATTTCTGGATATTTGGTATGGTAAAATTTTGCTATAATCTGTATTTCGGATCTTTAGGGTTTTTTTTTTTAATAATTTAAGATATAATGTAGTTTAAATTCATATCAGAAGTACACTTTATTTTTATTTGGTCAGCGAATGAAGTGGCAGAATGCTGTCTTAAAAAAAGCTTGTTCTTTCAGAAGGTTTTCTGGTTGTGAATGGACTAGATTGTAGTGCACATTACTTTAATGTCCCTTGAGTCTAGTGTTACTTTCTCCTGAGCAAGCAGTTTAGGCAGTGTGGGGGCAATAGAATCTCAGCTTGATCTTTAAATGTCCCATGCAAGGTTGGTACAACTCCTTCCTGTCCCCTCTTCCATTTCCCACTCTCAGATCAGTTTCTCACCCTTTCTCCTTCTTCAGCTTAGAACAGTAGTTGTTTGCTTAAGAAAAAAAATATCCCTGCCCTTTACCATTTTCTCACAGTGGTTTGCAGTACAACATCTGGAGAATAATAGCCACAGCACTAAAATGTTATTGAAAGCACTCAAAGAGATCCCTATGCAGATGTACAAGGCTGGGTCCTGTATGGAAAAGGTTCATTCTGTTTCTCAGCCCTGCTCATGTCACTCCGGTAGTAGAGGCCTCTCTTGCTGCCTGTTTGTTGTTTATTCGTTCAGTCGTTTCCAACTCTTCATGACTTCATGGACCAGCCCACGCCAGAGCTTCCTGTCGGCCGTCGCCACCCCCAGCTCCCCCATGGTTGAGTCCATCACCTCCAGAATATCATCCATCCATCTTGCCTTTGGTCGGTCCCTCTTCCTTTTGCCTTCCACTTTTCCTAGCATCAGCATCTTCTCCAGGGTATCCTGTCTTCTCATTATGTGGCCAAAGTACTTCAGTTTTGCCTTTAATATCATTCCCTCAAGTGAGCAGTCTGGCTTTATTTCCTGGAGTATGGACTGGTTTGATCTTCTTGCAGTCCATGGCACTCTCATAATTTTCCTCCAACACCACAGTTCAAATGCATCTATCTTCCTTCGCTCAGCCTTCCTTATGGTCCAGCTCTCGCAGCCATAGGTTACTACGAGGAATACCCTTGCTTTAACCATGCGGACCTTTGTTGTCAGTGTGATGTCTCTGCTCTTAACTATTTTATCGAGATTTGTCATTGCTCTCCTCCCAAGAGATAGACATCTTCTGATTTCCTGGCTACAGTCAGCATCTGCAGTAATCTTTGCGCCTAGAAATACAAAGTCTGTCACTGCCTCCACTTTTTCTCCCTCTGTTTGCCAGTTATCAATCAAGCTCCTTGCCATAATCTTGGTTTTTTTTTTGAGGCTTATCTGCAACCCAACTTTTGCACTTTCTTCTTTCACCTTCATCATAAGGCTCCTCAGCTCCTCCTCACTTTCAGCCATCAAAGTGGTATCATCTGCATATCTGAGATTGTTAATGTTTCTTCCAGCGATTTTAACTCCAGCCTTGGATTCATCAAGCCCAGCATATCGCATGATGTGTTCTGCGTACAGGTTGAATAGGTAGGGTGAGAGTATACAATCCTGCCGTACTCCTTTCCCAATCTTAAACCAGTCCGTTGTTCCGTGCTCTGTTCTTACCGTTGCTACTTGGTCGTTATACAGATTCCTCAGGAGGCAGACAAGATGACTTGGTATCCCCATACCACCAAGAACTTGCCACAATTTGTTATGATCCACACAGTCAAAGGATTTAGAATAGTCAATAAAACAGAAATAGATGTTTTTCTGAAATTCCCTGGCTTTCTCCATTATCCAGCGGATATTGGCAATTTGGTCTCTAGTTCCTCTGCCTTTTCTAAACCCAGCTTGTACATCTGGCAATTCTCGCTCCATGAATTGATGGAGTCTACCTTGCAGGATCTTGAGCATTACCTTACTGGAATGTATTTTTTTTTTGCTTGCTGCCTGTAAAAAGAAGGTAAAGGTTCCCCCCGCACATTTGTGCAGTCGTGTCCGACTCTAGGGGCTGGTGCTCATCTCCGTTTGTTAGCCGAAGAGCCAGCGTTGTCCGAAGACGCTTCCATGGTCATGTGGCCGGCATGACGCGCGGAATGCTGTTACCATCCCACGGAAGTGGTACCTATTAATCTACTTGTATTTGCTGCCTGTAGTATGTGGGAATAATAGTCCTTTTGAAGCTATTGGGTAGTTTTAAAGGAGAGTAGATACGGTAGTTGGAAAAAGAAGAAATGGGGCCAACAGTCTGAGGCTTATGATACTTTGACAGGTACACAGTTTCTTCCAATTGTTTAGTGCAGAACGTTCCAAACTTTTCATCTTGGTGACACACTTTTTAGACATGCATCATTTCGCGACACACTCTTACAGCAGGGCACAAGGCAGGCACTAGGACTGCGCGGAATCACAGCAGGTTTGGAGGTAACAAGACACAAGGCAGGCACTAGGACCTGCATGGAATCCTGGCGGGGCAGGTTTGGAGGCAGCAGGGCACAAGGCAGGCACTAGGACCTGCACGGAATCACAGCAGGCGTGGAGGCAGCCAGGCACAAGGCAGGCACTAGGACCTGCACGGAATCCTGGCAGGGCTCAGAGGCAGCAGCAGCCGCGACACACCCAGACACTGCAGCTGACACACTAACGTGTCCCGACACACAGTTTGGAAAGCTCTGGTTTAGTGTTTGTGTCACCCCCTTTAAACAAAGAAAGAGAAATATAATGGGAGGTTGAAACAAGACTGCTCTGTTTAAGACAGGTTGTGCTTCCTTAAAGTAAGGAAGAATTATTGAGGGCAGCCACCAGGTGGCCGTATGGTATGCCAGGACCATTCTTATGGAACTTCTCAAACAAGAAGACCCATGAGACCCATGGGGGAATTGCTTAGACAAATGGAACAGTATAGGACAGTTTTGCAAATGTTGAAGCAGGCATTTCTTTCTGGTATAATGAAAAAGAAATTTATGGTACAGAACTTTAATTGTAAAAAAAAAAGACTGCTGTGGTTTTTCTTGTTCTTCTGAGTAAATATTACCAGTGAAATTTTCCCAGGCTCACAATGCTGCTTAGAAGTTCCTTTCACATCCCAGTGAAACTGCTATTATTTTAGGAAGGAACCCACAAGTGGTCATCCCTTTCTTATTACTTATCCTGTGGTGAATTGGGTATATCCTTTCAGCAGACCTTATTTAAAGGATTGCCTGGTACTTTGTATATTTGTAAGAAATGTAGACCTAGAGAAATGGGCATATACGAAGCCATATGTGGTCTCAAAGCTCTGATGCTATCTGTTTATACTTGACCACACATTCTGTTTTGTTTAGAATGATGTTCAGAATCATGATGTAATTTTCCAGTTCAGTTGCATGCTATGAGTTTCTCTCTGATCTTGAGAAGAGATATATTTGCTTTGGCAAAACTTTGGAAAAGACTAGAATTGGACATACTTAAATTTCTCAAGCTTTAGAATACATGTTCCTTCTGCTTGGTAAAATCACCCCAGTGATACCCTGTACTAGGAAAGTGCAACACTCATCAGCTTATGGCAGGGCTTTCCAAACTGTGTCGCAACACAGTACTGTGTTGCCTGGGGGTCCCAGGTGTGTCCCGCGACAACCCAGCCGCCGCTGCCGCCACGGTGCACAAAAACCCGAAAGTGCGGCGGCGGCAACCCGGAAGTACCGCTGCTGGTGCTTCTGGGGTTTTGCACGCCACAGTGGCGGTGCTTCCGGGGTTTTGCGTGCCGCAGCAGTGGCGCTTCCAGGGTTTTGCGCGCCAGCAGTTGGTGTGTCACCAACGGCAAAAGTTTGGAAAGCCCTGGCTTATGGGCTGCGCCAGGGTTTGCATGACATGTCAAAAGTGACTGCAAAAGTGGGTGGGGCCAGGATCAACTGGGGTTGTTATAAGGCAGATGCCTTAACGTTATACCTTAAGGCTTTAGGTGCGTATTTTGCCCCTCAGTCCACTCCCTGTTATTCCAGAACTGAAGGAAAATAATTGGACCTGCAGCTCTGTGGTCTGCAAAAACAAGCAGGTAATAAAGGTATTAGCAACTAATTAGCATAAATGGAAGTTTCATTTTCTAAGTGTGGAATGAGGGAGGGAATGTTTGTAAAAACTTGGATTGAATTGCTGTTTGATTTGATTTTTAAGAACTAGTGGTTTCTTTCCTGTTTTTAAGGGTATGTGAATGCTCGTCTGGAAAAGGAGACACCAATTTTTAACAAACAGAGAATTGACTTCACACCTCCCAAGAAGATTAATAGTATGGTTGTCTCATCTAACCAACTGTGTATGAGTCTTGGAAAAGACATAATATTTAGGTAACTTGTATTAAGACTTTCTTTACATATTTATAGGCCATCTATCAAAAGAGAACAAAATAATCTCTGCTTTATTAAATATAAAAAAATAAAACAGCATTAAAAATGTGGGGTAACAAAAGTTTTGAACTGGCACTGTGATAATTGCAAGATTAGAGCCAGTTGCATCTTTGTAGAAGAGAATGTTTTTTGTAACCCTGATTATCACATCATGAATACGATATAGTGTAAGGAGAGCCTTCCTTGCAGATCTTACGATGCGACAGGCTGCAATAGATAGAGAAGCATTCCTTCAGGTTTTGGATCTAAAGTCACTTAGGACTCTAGAAATAGCCATGGACACTTTGAATGGGTCTGGAAAAAAGTAGGAAACTAGTGCAGTACCATCAGACTTGATATCATTCCATTTTGCTGCACACATTGACATTCTAGCAGATCCATTTGGGGGCTTTTTTTTTTTTTTTTTTGGTGCCTTCGAGTCAGCTTTGACTCTTGGTGACTGCCTGGAGACGTCCCTGCAGTTTTGTGCATAGTCTGTCATAATACAGTACTTTATAATAGCACATCTGAAAGATTATCAAAAGTCACTCTGGGGCACTAGTGACAATAGTATATCCAGGTATATGTCCAAGTTTCACACTTACTTAAAAATATATGTTGACCAGGGCTGTGCTTCATGCATCTCTGCCCTGTCCTTTGGATTATGTATACACTAAGATGGTAGATACTTTTGTTCATTTCTTGCTCCTTGCTGTTGAACAATGTAGCTTGCATCCCACGCAAACTTGGGAAAAATACTGGCTATATTCTGGGAATTAAAATCTTAGAATCTGTCCCTGGTATTTTCAGCAAAAAATAAGCAAATCAACTTGTACCCAATGATGGATATATCCTCTCTGCCTGAAGAGACTCTGCCAGTCAGAGTAGATTATACTGGAGTAGATAAAAGAAGTTGACCTACTATAAAGTAATTTCAAATGTTCCTAATGGCAGCCAGAGAGATGCCTGTGAAAGACAACAGGAAATTGTTCCTGTTTTATTGAAATTTTGATACTGTCAGCTTTCAAGGCCGATTTCTGAATTCTTGATGTTTTGAATAAATTTGCTTTTTTATTTTGTATTTTATTTATTGTTTTACATCTGGGTTTGTACAACATGCTAAATTAGGCTAAAAGGAAGATGGGTAGATTGTCATTAACTTCATATGGGAAATTCAGTAATTTTCTTGCAGATTGTACAAACCAGGCCATCACATTTGACCATAACATTGCTTATTTGTGCATAACATGTTATGCAAGAACAGCAGTTATGTTCTGTTAATCTGTGTTTAAGGTTAAGCTTATTGCCAGAAAGAAAAGAAAAAACAACCAGTTTACCCATAGTCAAAATAATAGTTTTGGCCTATTAACTGCATGTGCAAAAATAAAATGCATATTCACTCCTTGCCCTCAGACTATACTTTAATAGTCACCAAAATTACAAAAGTCATCCTGGGAAAGTGGAGCCAATCACTCCTCCCTGGGGAAAGCATTCCATAGCCAGGGAGCACTTGAGTATCAGATGGTCAAGCTTCTGGTAGTGGGGGCACCTTCAAAAGGGCCTCTCTTGCTCATTCAGGTAACTCAGAAGATTCATAGCAAGGCGTGTCCCTCAGATAGTCAGGTCCTATGCTGTTTATTATTGTTATTAATAGTATTAGTGCCTCAATAAAATCATAGACTCTTGAATTGAATGTGGTAGTTCTCAGTCTCATGATCTCTGTCACTACTTTGTTGAAATGCTTAGGATGCAGTGTAGATTTAGAAAAAGCAAAATCTATTCTGAAAAAAAATTGCATGAAACTTTGAGTTCATAATCTGTCTAATGGCAGTGTTTCTGTCTGGTTTCTTCCAATCTTTCAAGAGTTTGCTTTTCTCCCCTTTTATGTAGACTTGACGTAGCCAAGGCTGATGAGCCTAATCAGGTTGAACTTGGACGAAAGGATGAAGCCAGTGTTCACAAGCTATTTTTGGACCACACAGGTAAGGGGATAATAGGGGTTACAAAATGCTATTCGATATTTTCAGTAAATGGTGTAAACATTGTGTTCTGACTATTTGCATTTTCTCTCAGTATATTGAGCAGTATATAATGGTGTATTTCCATGATGGAAGCTATTTTTGCTTGTAGAAAGTGGGGTGGACTGATCTTCCTTTCCCTTCATAGCCCCCCATTCATCCTTAAAATCTGCCCCAGAGGAAAGGATGAGGTGAAATTAAGTATCTAGTTATTATTTGCCAGTGTAACAGTTTCAGTTCCTCAGCGTCTCCTTAATTAGTTTGGCCAGGTTTTTCTTCTTTTGCCTATACAGGTAGTCCTTGTTTACCGACTGCCTCATTCAGCAACTGTTTGAAGTAACAACGGTCTGAAAAAATAACTTTATGACCAGTGCCTGCATTTACAACCTTAGTAGCATCCCTCAGTCATGTGATCGCCATTACAGTCAGTATGTGTTGTGTGCCTGACCTATTGTTTTTCTTTCCCCCTCCCTTGCAGAGCAGGGAGATTGAAGAGGAAGGGATTATAAGAGAGTAAGTAGGAAGACAATGGGGAATACACATCAAAAGCAATGCGCTGGCACCTGCTGCCGTGAGCATGCTACATAAACAGCCCAGTGTATTCTCCATTGTGTGCCTGCTTACTCTCTTGTAATCCCTTCCTCTCCAATCTCTCCATTCTGCTGGGGGGGGAACAAGCGATTTCTGTAGGCAGTCTTTCCTTTGCCTGACCCGTTTCCCCCACCTCACAGAACAGAGAGATTGGAGAGGAAGGGATTACAAGAGAGTAAGCAGGCACACAATAAGGAATGTACTTGGTTGTTTCCGTGGCACGCTTACGGCTGTCGGCGCCAGCGCATTGCTTTTGATGTGTATTCCCCATTGTCTGCCTGCTTACTCTCTTGTAATCCCCTCCTATCCAATGAATGTAAATACAAACATTAATTCCCTTCTTGCTAATTATCCCAGCACTAGGGTGAGCATTCCAAAGGGCGGGGGAATGGGAAAAAGGAAAGCACAATTGCAGTCAAATGATTTCCCACTTAGTGACTGGTTTGGAGTTGCCGGTCCCAATTGTCACTAAATGAGGATTACCTATATTTTCCATCAAATCATTCTATACAGACACAAAGCTGTTCCTTTAGTAAGCTTTTGCTGATTAAGTAATAGCGATAGTCTGCTTCCTGTATTAAAGTAAGTTGGTTTAATGAGGGTGCTAATGTATTGGTTTTACTGAATTTATAAGAAATACAGAATAATTTATGAGCAGGTTAAGTAATTGTTAAAGATTGGCTATGCAGATTTCCTTTCATCACAATTGTGACATCTACTGGTACAAAAGAAGTTTAATTCTAAATAGCATTTTTGTATTAATATCTGTAGTTGTGAATATATTAATTGACATGAAAATTAGTACACCTTTCATATGCATTGCTTAAAATGAAGTAAGGGATGCCTGAAAACCAACTCCTGTTTTATAGCTTTGGTTCTGTTGAAATAAGCGGGTGATGTATGTGAGGTGATATTAGATATTTGTACATAAGACTCCTCTGTTCTTTTTGGGCTTTATATGGTCCTGGGGAAAGGTGCAGCTGCTTTAAGGAGTGTGCTGCATTCACACTCCTTCATTCTTTTTATAGGTATCAGGCTACTGGAAACTGGATGCTGGACTAGTATAGATGAGCCTTTAAAACTATCCAACAGGACTGTTTTTTGACAAATATAATCTTGAGTATTTTGGGGCTGTGAAATCTAAATTCAAAATCTTCTGAAGCCTTCCTCAAACATCCAAGCTCCATATTTGGTCCTTCCTGCAATTCTCAGTTAATTCCTTTTCATCCTCTTTCTCTACAGGTTCTCATCTTATCATTGCCCTGAATAACAGTGAGTGTCTCTACTTGAACCGAAGTACTCAGAAGATACGGCTTCTTCCCCGTTGGAAAGGTCATTTGATTGAAAGTGTGGGTTGGAATAAATTTTTTGGTTCAGAGATGAACACAGGCCCCATTTTGGTTGGAACATCACAAGGCCAAATACACGAGGCTGAGATTTCTGTCAGTGAAGGCAGTCTCTTTAGTACGAACCCTGACCAATATTTCCGTCTTATTTATAACTTGGAGGAGGAGGCTGGTCCTGCCCCCGTCTGTTGCCTTGAAATAGAACGAGGAGTTGATGGGAAATGGTTTATCATCGCCACCACTCATAAGAGGCTTTTCCAGTTCGTAGGCAAGATTCCGGAAGGGTCAGAGCCGCAAGCCTTTGGCACCATATTTAACATGCCTGAAGATCATTTGCCTGGATTTCGAGAGTTTCCGGCTAGTCTTGGCTACAGTGAAATTGCGTTCTACACTCCCAAACTTCGTTCTTCTCCCAGAGCTTTTGCTTGGATGATGGGAAATGGTGTCTTGTACGGCTCCCTGGATTATGGACGTCCTGATTCTGTTCTGAGTGATGAGCAGGTGTGGGAATATCCTTCTGATGTAGATACGCTAGCCAATAAACCCGTCTCCATAGTGCTCACACAGTTTCATTTTCTGCTGCTTTTTCCTGATAGAGTGAAGGCCGTATGTACTTTGAATGGGCAAGTTGTTTTCCAGGATGTATTCTTAGAAAAGTTTGGCTCACTAAAGCGTATGATCAAAGATCCTGCATTTGGACAAATCTGGATTCACACAGAGAAAGTTGTGTTTCGGTACAATGTTCTGCGAGAGTCTCGTGATGTATGGAAGATGTACATGAATATCAACAAGTTTGATTTGGCTAAAGAGTACTGTAAGGATCGCCCCGAGTGCCTAGATATTGTGCTGGCAAAAGAAGCAGAATACTGTTTCCAAAACAGGAGATATCTGGATAGTGCTAAGTGTTATGCACTGACCCAAAATTACTTTGAGGAGATTGCTCTTAAGTTTATTGAAGCCAAGCAGGAAGAGGCGCTGATGGAATTTTTGATAAAGAAACTGGCTAACTTGAAGCATTTTGAAACAACACAAATAACTCTGCTGACCACTTGGTTAACTGAACTATATTTAAATCGCTTGGGGGTGCTGGAAGGGGATGTGTCAAAACAAGACCTCTATGAGAAGACCAAGGACAAGTTCCGCAATTTCTTGAATAGCCCCCAAATCAAAGACTCCCTCCGCAACAACAAAACAACTATTCATGAGCTGTTGGCCAGTCATGGGGACACAGACCACATGGTGTACTTTGCTGTCATAATGAATGATTATGAGCGAGTGATAGCCCATTACTGCCAACATGATAATTATAATGAAGCATTAAAAGTTCTATCCAGAATCAAGAATGAGGAACTCTTTTACAAGTTTTCTCCAATTTTGATCCAGCATATCCCCAAGAAAGTGGTAGATGCTTGGATTGAAATGGGCAAGGAATTGGATGCAAAGAAGCTAATTCCTGCCCTTGTCAACTATAGTCAGAGTGGGAGTACCCAGCAGATCAATGAAGCCATTCGATACATGGAATTCTGTGTGAATGAGCTAGAGGAAACGCAGGAGGCCATTCACAATTACTTGTTGTCCCTCTATGCTTTGTGTCGGCCTGACTCATTACTGTCATACTTGGAACATGCAGGAACCTACTCTGACAGTATCCATTATGACCTGAAGTATGCACTTAGGCTTTGTGCAGAACATGGCCACCACCGAGCTTGTGTTCATGTTTATAAAGTTATGGAGATGTATGAAGAAGCTGTTGATCTAGCTTTACAGGTAAACATGTTTCCTTATAAATAACAGATCACCTTAATTTTTCTTCTTGAAATTTCAGGATCTCTTAAATAATTATTTAAAAAGTTGAAAGGGTAGGCAGGATCAAATGTTGACTGAAGACTGAGAATGAATTGGGAAATTTCTGTTACATTTATTGGCTAGAAAGCAAACAGCTATTAGAACAGGTTCTCTAATATGAAAATTACTTTGCTGTATTAGATGAAGGCCTGTTTAGTCCACATTCTCCCAATAGTAGCTAGCATTGCTTTTGGAAAGCTCATAAACAGAGATTGAAGCCACAGTTCAGGTTAGGGATTCCCAAGCGCAAAGGGACATTATCCTATAATAAACAGCAGTGTTGACTTTTTCTTCCTCCTCTTTCTTTCAAACAAAATGCACTGCTAATCTTCCGCATTCTTAATTTTGTCTCTCTACTCCAGATTACGGGATGGGTTAAGGAAAGAAAATGTTATTCTCCCACTATATTGGAGTTATTTCACCTTGTTGCATCTTAGAATGTCTGAGACTCTAAAATGATCTGGCACCACTAAAAACAGTATCTAGAATTGGCTGGAGATAATGACATATCTCACAGATACAGTGGGGCAAAAAAGTATTTAGTCAGCCACCAATTGTGCAAGTTCTCCCACTTAAAAAGATGAGAGAGGCCTGTAATTGACATCATAGGTAGACCTCAACTATGAGAGACAAAATGAGAAAACAAATCCAGACAATCACATTGTCTGATTCGGAAAGAATTTATTTGCAAATTATGGTGGAAAATAAGTATTTGGTCAATATCAAAAGTTCATCTCAATACTTTGTTATATATCCTTTGTTGGCAATGACAGAAGTCAAACGTTTTCTGTAAGTCTTCACAAGGTTGGCACACACTGTTGCTGGTATGTTGGCCCATTCCTCCATGCAGATCTCCTCTAGAGCAGTGATGTTTTGGGGCTGTCGCTGGGCAACACGGACTTTCAACTCCCTCCAAAGGTTTTCTATGGGGTTGAGATCTGGAGACTGGCTAGGCCACTCCAGGACCTTGAAATGCTTCTTACGAAGCCACTCCTTCGTTGCCCGGGCGGTGTGTTTGGGATCATTGTCATGCTGAAAGACCCAGCCACGTTTCATCTTCAATGCCCTTGCTGATGGAAGGAGGTTTGCACTCAAAATCTCACGATACATGGCCCCATTCATTCTTTCCTGTACACGGAATAGTCGTCCTGGTCCCTTTGCAGAGAAACAGCCCCACGCTTCACAGTAGGTATGGTGTTCTTTGGATGCAACTCAGCATTCTCTCTCCTCCAAACACGACGAGTTGTGTTTCTACCAAACAGTTCTACCTTGGTTTCATCTGACCATATGACATTCTCCCAATCCTCTTCTGGATCATCCAAATGCTCTCTAGCAAACTTCAGATGGGCCCGGACATGTACTGGCTTAAGCAGGGGGACACGTCTGGCACTGCAGGATCTGAGTCCCTGGCGGCGTAGTGTGTTACTGATGGTAACCTTTGTTACGTTGGTCCCAGCTCTCTGCAGGTCATTCACTAGGTCCCCCCGTGTGGTTCTGGGATTTTTGCTCACCGTTCTTGTGATCATTTTGACCCCACGGGGTGAGATCTTGCGTGGAGCCCCAGATCGAGGGAGATTATCAGTGGTCTTGTATGTCTTCCATTTTCTAATTATTGCTCCCACAGTTGATTTCTTCACACCAAGCTGCTTGCCTATTGCAGATTCAGTCTTCCCAGCCTGGTGCAGGTCTACAATTTTGTTTCTGGTGTCCTTCGACAGCTCTTTGGTCCATAGTGGAGTTTGGAGTGTGACTGTTTGAGGTTGTGGACAGGTGTCTTTTATACTGATAACAAGTTCAAACAGGTGCCATTACTACAGGTAATGAGTGGAGGACAGAGGAGCCTCTTAAAGAAGAAGTTACAGGTCTGTGAGAGCCAGAAATCTTGCTTGTTTGTAGGTGACCAAATACTTATTTTCCACCATAATTTGCAAATAAATTCTTTCCGAATCAGACAATGTGATTGTCTGGATTTGTTTTCTCATTTTGTCTCTCATAGTTGAGGTCTACCTATGATGTCAATTACAGGCCTCTCTCATCCTTTTAAGTGGGAGAACTTGCACAATTGGTGGTTGACTAAATACTTTTTTGCCCCACTGTATCTGATTCTTGCATCCTTGTGTTGTTGCTTTAAACATTACCTTCCTCACTATGTCTATGAAGGTTCTCAGTCATCCAGGTGGAATTGTCTGTAGCTTGAATCATGTCAACTGGATTTCTATTTTCTCAGTGGAAAGGTTTCGCTCCTCATCCAAGGAGCTTCTTCAGTCTGAGCAAAGTTAGTAAGGGAATCCTAAATATGTTTCTAGGTAGCTGTGTGACCTTACACCTGGGGCTAGGTCATGGTTATATTGAGATGTTATTTTAAGTCCTTTTATCATCTAAAGGAGGATCGTTAAGATCACCATGCTGCTGTTGAGCTTGTGAAATGGTCTTAATCTTCCTAGGCACAGAAGACAAAGCAGGGAGGAAGATGGGGGAAAGATTGTGCCTGAATAGAGGTGGGGGCCTCAGGCACAATCTTTCCCCCATCTTCCTCCCTGCTTTGTCTTCTGTGCCTAGGAAGATTAAGACCATTTCACAAGCTCAACAGCAGCATGGTGATCTTAACGATCCTCCTTTAGATGATAAAAGGACTTAAAATAACATCTCAATATAACCATGACCTAGCCCCAGGTGCAAGGTCACACAGCCACCCTAGAAACATATTTAAGGATTCCCTTACTAACTTTGCTCAGACTGAAGAAGCTCCTTGGATGAGGAGCGAAACCTTTCCACTGAGAAAATAGAAATCCAGTTGACATGATTCAAGCTACAGATTACCTTCCTCACCTTTTTCAACAGTGTTTTTTGTGACAGGAAATAGAAGAAAAGGATAACTCTTTGCTTTTCTCTTTTTTTCCTGTTCTCTCTGGGTTTTTTTTTTCAGGTGGATGTAGATATGGCAAAATCCTGTGCAGATCTCCCTGAAGAGGATGAGGAGTTGAGAAAGAAGCTGTGGCTGAAGATTGCTCGTCATGTTGTACAAGAAGAGAAGGATGTTAAGAAGGCAATGGCTTGCCTTTCTAGTTGCAACCTGCTGAAGATTGAAGATGTGTTGCCCTTTTTCCCAGACTTTGTCACGATTGATCACTTCAAGGAAGCTATCTGCAACTCTCTAGAGGCTTATAACAGGCACATAGAGGAGCTGAAGACAGAGATGGAGGAAGCAACCCAAAGTGCTGAAAGGATTAGGGAGGACATTCAGGAGATGAGAAACAAATATGGCTCTGTTGAACCACAAGAAAAATGTGCAGCTTGTGATTTTCCACTTCTAAACCGTCCCTTTTACCTTTTTCTTTGCGGCCACATGTTTCACTATGATTGCCTTCTACAGGCAGTTTACCCAAATTTGCCTGCCTATAAGCAAGCTAAACTGGAAGACCTTCAAAAGAAGCTGCTGGCTGCAAGCCAACCTTCCAAATCCCATCACCGCCATAAGGACACAGATACCATTGGTCAAGGAAAAGGCCAGCCGAGTCGAGAACAGACAAAAGCCGACATAGATGATATTGTGGCAGCCGAATGTGTATATTGTGGAGACATAATGATCCGATCCATTGATAAGCCTTTCATTGACCCAGAGCGGTATAAAGAAGAGATGCAGAGCTGGTTGTAGGATATGAGCATGAAGTTGCCTGTAAAGCATGAGACTTGGCAGATATCCTTCAAGTATTCTAAAGAGGTTTGAAAAATCACTGTCTCTCGCTATTTGTAAGCTGGTTCTGCAGAATAGATTGTCAGTGACAATGATTGTTTAATTAAGCTATTTGGCTTCTAAAAATTTAGAGACATTCTTACCTTAAATACTGAATGGACTTTTGTGTTGAGAAACCAAACTAAAATAGTAGCATATATTATATCTCCACTATACCCATCTTTCTATGAATAATTAGACAGTGGTGAGGATGCCCAGCTGCATAAGCTTACCCTGTTTTCATGCAAGGAGCTCCCTTGGTTCTTGTTAATAGATACACAAGGTTGCATCCAAATGTATTAATCTACCAGGGGAATGGGCCCTTTGGTAAGTAGGCGAATTGGGGAATAATGGAAAGAAGAGGAAGATAATGCTTTCATGTGCAAAAGGAAGTCTACTCATACGACACTGGATGGAACTCATAAACAATAGAAATTATGTGTGAGGTCCCATTTCTGAACACACACCAATTGTATATTGATAGAGCAAGGAAGCTTCTGAATATATAATTCTCAGGCAAAGCACTCACATATAAATGCTATATTTTTATTATTGTCAATTGAAATTATCTTGTACTCTTTCTGGGTTTCCTTGAAGGCTTAGTTGTATAGCTGCAAGCTGTTATTAAAAGCCATGTGATCATAGCAACTTATGGCACCATGATTGAAAGCATTCCATGCTTCCACTTGAGCTTTTCTACTGCTGTAGCACTTGGCACAGCGTTAACTCACCGCCACCCGCATATTTTTTATGAATTAGTGGCATTTAGAGAAAAAATTAGGAACTTGCATGCCATAAGCTGTAAATTTTGCAAGTGGTTCAGATAATTTATGATTAAACTGGAAAATATAATTAGAAGAGTGGTTGACTGTAGGTTTGGAGCTGAAAGTTGATTCCTCTCCCCTTTAAGGAGTATAATTGTGTTTTATGTACAATGTACAAAAGAGACTTAGGTAACAGGAAATGCAGGCTAAAGAATTGTAGGAGGGACTTTGTATTTGGAACCATATTTTCTGTGGACTCTGGTTTTGAATTGCCATTAATAACACGTTATATTTGTACCAAAAGGTTTGTCTGCTAAAACACCTTTCATGGCTAAGAATTTGTTATTAATTATGCTTTTTGTGCTTAGTTGCCTATTAAAGAGTACTGAAACTATTGTCTAATGACTTTCTGCTGTGTACTTTGTCCTTGCTTTTTGTCCATTTCTGTTGTGAAACTGCTAACAGAATTTAGTATTGTCATAGCTTATAAGTTGTGTATAGCTCAGTGTTAATGTGTGAACCAAGTGGTAGACTTCAACAACCCATGATACTATCACATAGTATGATGTATGAACTTACATGTCTTTATGTAGCTCACAGGTAGTCAAGCAAAGACCATCCCACCCTCTTTTTGCCTCAATATCTGGTTTCCTCAGAGAAGTTGTTTTCTGCTAAGGCATAAACCGGACGTTTGTGCTTCTACAGTATATCACCCCTGGCTTCCGCCAGACCATGTTAACCCGGCTGTAGCTTGAATGTAGAGCTCAGGGGTGGAGACAGTAGTTAGTAAGATGATCTGCCCTCTCTCGTTTTTCTTTTTTTTTAAATTGCTGTGTCAGAGGATAAAAGATGAGTAGCTGTATTACTTGCTGATGAATCACTGAGAAATCAGATATTGCTGCAATGTTAGTGTATAATACTAGAATATAAGCAAGCCTCTTACCGGCTCTATGTGATCTCTTCTGATAAAAAAGAGAATTTCTGCCCAATGTTTTATTTTGTGTTTTTATTGTTTATTTTATTGTTTATGTTATTCATACAGATAGTACTATTACTAGACCCATTTATTACATAAATTTGTGGTGCATTAAAGCAGAATGCCATTGATACCCAAGTGAGAAACCTTTGTTTAATGGCAGCCTAACACTCATGGAGCCAAATTAGGAACAAGGGATATTTAGGAAGGTTGCATGGCAGAAACCTTTATGAATTTTACTTCTGATGTTTTCGGACAACTAAAAGTTGTTCTGTTTCCCTGTAGTATTCCAACATAAACTATTTAATACAATTTTAAAGGACAAATTGGCAATATCTTATTAAACATTATTAAGCAATAACCAGAAATATATATCAGAGGTTTTAATTATTTCATACATAATAATGTTTATGTGGCCACTGCTTATGCGTTTATCCTGAAGTTTTATTTGTATTGAAAATGCAGGTAGTCCTTGTTTAGTGACTGCCTCATTTAGTGACTTTGCAGATATGACAGTGATGAAAAGTAACTTTACAACCAATCCTCACATTTATGACCTTTGCAGGTCTGTAAAGCAAAGGAAAGTTGAGGTAAGATCATAAGCCCAGTTGCGGTTTCACTTAGTGACTGCTTTGCTTAATGACCGAGTTGCCAGTCCCAATTGTGGTCGCTAAACGAGGACTACCTGTACCAGATTAAGCAAGGAGTAAAGAGAATAAGATCAGCCTCAGCCATTAGGGGTCACTGTTTTCTTTAAGACCATTTATTCTTCTGGATACATAACACAGCCTGTTTTATACGTTCAGTTGCGTGCAAAATATTTGTTTCACCAATGCATTCACATGTGGGGTCATATGAACTTAGGTTTCAGTAATGTTTTCAATAGTAGGGAAGAACAATGATGACCCTTGATAAAACAGCAATCTCTACCTAAATTAACCTACAGCTTATTACAGACTGACATTTCTGTGTGACGCTTGAGTAGAATAACATGAACCTCCTCTCAAGCTCAGGTCCTGGTGACTCGGTGGACATGTCCGTGTTTTCTTGGCCGACATAATAAAATACCAAGTAACTGCAACTGTGTATACCCTTGAGTGCTATGCTGGCTGCTGATTTAAGGTCATAATGGGAAGAAGTGATATGTTAAAGCCAAACAACTCCATGGATTGTTTATGTGTTCTGAAGTTTTCTGATAATGTTAATTACAAGTAACTTAATACTCAGTGCTTTGTTCATACTTTTCCTGTTCATCCAGCCTGCTGCCGTTTCTCATTTCAAATACTCAACAGATACTGTGATACCTGAGCACAGGTTGGTATAGCTTATCAGTTTATGTAGGATCTCTGTCCATCTTTAGTTACCTTCTCTAAAAGCACTGAACTAAACTGGCAGCCTTGGACTTCTAAGTCTGAAGATGGTGCCCACTGAAGACATTTGTGCCACCTGTCATCATAACATGCTGCTGAACATAGTATGAATATCTAGCAGACTTTACTACCTTAGTAGGCTTAAAAAGAAAGAGGATAACGTTACACCCTCCTCATTCCACTGTTTAGTCCCAAAGTGCATATAACATGACCTGTTTGAGCACCAGTCCTGTTTCTGACCTTGCTTTCAGCTGTGTTTCTGCCTGCCAGATGTTCTCCCCGCTTCCTCTCTGTTGCTTTGTTGGGAGCAGGCGAACCAGCCGACCATTTCCACCTCTTTCTTTCCCCTTCCCACCCACAGCTCTGATGCTTCCCTCCTGATCCACTTGCTGCCTTGGCAAAGAAATGCCACCCCTATTGAGTTCCACTAGGGCATCAATTTTTAATATGGGAAGAGCAGGTGGGGGTAATGAGTGAAACTCTCAAATTGAACTTAGGAAGCAACGAAGAAAAGAAGGAAATAATTCCAAATGAGGTGCACCTGATAGTGGAGGCCTGCTGGCTTCCATGTGGCTGTATTGTTTTCCAATAAAACAGAGGTGAATCGAGGGCTTTATGCACTGACGCAACAAGAATTGTATGTTTCGGCCTGCAGCTGCCCTTTATTGATTGTGGTGAAAATTAGAGCTGAGCAGGAAGACGGTTTTATCCCCTCCTAAGCTGGCTCCCAGATACCTTTGGTTCTCATCTGGCAATCATTTTGTACAGGTTGCTATGGACTGCCTGTTTATTTGCTGAGTGACCTCTTTGAAATGGGAAGTTATAAAAATGGGAAAAATAAACCTTGATTCTTAACTTCTAGTGTAGCTCACTTCTCTCCTCTTCCAAAAAGCACAGAACCACTTGTCATGGAAACAGCAAACACCAAATTGTGTTTCATAAGATTAACACAAGAACTTCCAAATTGACCATCACTCATATAGATAATTTTCCTAATTCATGCACATGATTTTGGTTATCCTAATATCTCTGCTTTTCTCAGTTTGAATAAGGCACCTTCTAGATTAGAACTCCTTTCTTTCCCAGCCAGCTCTCCGGAAATTATAGTTTGATGGTTGCCAGGCCCAGGCTGGGGAAAATAGATAATTAGTATTATTCTTGCATTGCAGCGGGAATGAAGAACTAAGAAAGTATATTTGTGTGATCAAGGCCAACATGAGAATTCAAGCAATCCAGATTCATTAATCATTGTAGCTCTGCTCAAAGTAAACATCTTTATACTACAGAAAGTTGATCACATTGCCCTTATTGCACAAACTATATACAGTGGGGCAAAAAAGTATTTAGTCAGCCACCAATTGTGCAAGTTCTCCCACTTAAAAAGATGAGAGAGGCCTGTAATTGACATCATAGGTAGACCTCAACTATGAGAGACAAAATGAGAAACAAAATGACAAACAAGCAAGATTTCTGGCTCTCACAGACCTGTAACTTCTTCTTTAAGAGGCTCCTCTGTCCTCCACTCATTACCTGTAGTAATGGCACCTGTTTGAACTTGTTATCAGTATAAAAGACACCTGTCCACAACCTCAAACAGTCACACTCCAAACTCCACTATGGACCAAAGAGCTGTCGAAGGACACCAGAAACAAAATTGTAGACCTGCACCAGGCTGGGAAGACTGAATCTGCAATAGGCAAGCAGCTTGGTGTGAAGAAATCAACTGTGGGAGCAATAATTAGAAAATGGAAGACATACAAGACCACTGATAATCTCCCTCGATCTGGGGCTCCACACAAGATCTCACCCCGTGGAGTCAAAATGATCACAAGAACGGTGAGCAAAAATCCCAGAACCACACGGGGGGACCTAGTGAATGACCTGCAGAGAGCTGAGACCAACGTAACAAAGGCTACCATCAGTAACACTACGCTGCCAGGGACTCAGATCCTGCAGTGTCAGACGTGTCCCCCTGCTTAAGCCAGTACATGTCCGGGCCCATCTGAAGTTTGCTAGAGAGCATTTGGATGATCCAGAAGAGGATTGGGAGAATGTCATATGGTCAGATGAAACCAAAGTAGAACTGTTTGGTAGAAACACAACTCGTCGTGTTTGGAGGAGAGAGAATGCCGAGTTGCATCCAAAGAACACCATACCTACTGTGAAGCATGGGGTGGCAACATCATGCTTTGGGGCTGTTTCTCTGCAAAGGGACCAGGACGACTGTTCCGTGTACAGGAAAGAATGAATGGGGCCATGTATCGTGAGATTTTGAGTGCAAACCTCCTTCCATCGGCAAGGGCATTGAAGATGAAACGTGGCTGGGTCTTTCAGCATGACAATGATCCCAAACACACCGCCCGGGCAATGAAGGAGTGGCTTCGTAAGAAGCATTTCAAGGTCCTGGAGTGGCCTAGCCAGTCTCCAGATCTCAACCCCATAGAAAACCTTTGGAGGGAGTTGAAAGTCTGTGTTGCCCAGCGACAGCCCCAAAACATCACTGCTCTAGAGGAGATCTGCATGGAGGAATGGGCCAACATACCAGCAACAGTGTGTGCCAACCTTGTGAAGACTTACAGAAAAAGTTTGACCTCTGTTATTGCCAACAAAGGATATATACAGTAACAAAGTATTGAGATGAACTTTTGATATTGACCAAATACTTATTTTCCACCATAATTTGCAAATAAATTCTTTCCGAATCAGACAATGTGATTGTCTGGATTTGTTTTCTCATTTTGTCTCTCATAGTTGAGGTCTACCTATGATGTCAATTACAGGCCTCTCTCATCTTTTTAAGTGGGAGAACTTGCACAATTGGTGGCTGACTAAATACTTTTTTGCCCCACTGTATGTGCTTGGAGACCTGGATGAGTGATTGATTTGCATGTAATTACAATCAGGACCAGAAATATTGGAACAAGGATAACTGTTTTGGCAGTTGGCCTCTGTACACCACCACATTGAAGTTGAAAGGAAACACACCCAGATGGGAGCGAAGTCAGGACTTGCAGCTGTAATTCAAGGGGTTTGACAAAAGTGGGGCACTAACCATTCAGGCAGTACAGCCAGTGGCATACACACACACCCATCTTTGGTGGCTCATAAGTAATGGAACAAACCAACATCATTACAAACATAAGGATCACCTTTAATACCTGGATGAAAATCCTTTGCAGCCAATGACTGCCTGAAGTCTGGAACCCATGGACATGACCAAATGCTGAGTTTCCTCCCTCGAGATGCTTTGCCAGGCCTTTACTGCAGCTGCCTTCAGCTGCTGCTTGTTTGTGGGTCTGTCTGCCTTCAGTCTTGTCTTCAGTAAGTGAAAAGCATGTTCTATTGGGTTGAGATCAGGTGACTGACTTGGCCATTGAAGAACATCTCACTTCTTTGCCTTGAGAAACTCTTGGGTAGCTTTTGCTGTATGTTTTGGGTCATTATCCATCTGCAGTATGAAGCGGCATCCTATCAGTTTGGCAGCATTTGGCTGAATCTGAGCAGAAAGCTCAGTGGAAGGGAAAGTGGAAAGTGGAAGGTAAAGTGGAAGGCAAAAGGAAGAGGGGCCGACCAAGGGCAAGATGGATGGATGATATTCTGGAGGTGACGGACTCGACCGTGGGGGAGCTGGGGATGGCGACGGCCGACAGGAAGCTCTGGTGTGGGCTGGTCCATGAAGTCACGAAGAGTCGGAAGTGACTGAATGAATAAACAACAACAAGCAGAAAGTATAGCCCTATACACTTCAGAATTCATCCTTCTGCTTTTATCAGCAGTCAGGTCATCAATAAACACTAGTGACCCGGTTCCATTGGCAGCCATACATGCCCATGCCATAACACTGCCTCCACCATGTTTGACAGATGATGTGGTGAGCTGTTCCTTTCCTTCTCCATACTTTTCTCTTCCCATCATTCTGGTGCAAGTTAATCTTGGTTTCATCAGTCCAAAGAATCTTATTCCAGAACTGGGCAGGTTTTTTTAGGTGTTTGCTGGCAAAGTCTAATCTGGCCATTCTGTTCTTGAGCGTTACCAGTGGTTTGCACCTTGTTGTGAAGCCTCTGTATTTACATTCATAAAGCTGTCTCTTGACTGTAGATGTTGACAATGACATGCCTAACTCCTCAAGAGCATTCTTGACCTGGCTAGATGTTGTGAAAGGGTTCCTCTTCACCATGAGCAGAATTCTGCAGTCATTCACTTTAGTTGTCTTCTGTGGTCTTCCAGGCCTTTTTCTGTTGCTGAGCTTGCCAGTTAATTCCTTCTTTTTCAGGATGTTCCAAACTGTTGTATTGGCCACTCCCAATGTTTTTGCTATCTCTCTGATGGGTTTATTTTGTTTCCTCAGCCTAATGATGGCCTCCTTCACTCGCATGGACACCTCTTTGGACCTCATGTTGGGAGTTCCAGTGAACAGCTACCAAATGCAAATGTAACACTCAAAACCACCTCCAGGCCTTTTATCTGCTTGATTGGTCATGGGGTACCCAGGAAACAGGCCACACCTGGCCATGCAGCTGCTTGTCAGCCATTCATTCCATTACTTATGAGCCACCAACAATGGGGGTGTGTGTGTATGCCACTGGCTGTACTGCCTGAATGGTTAGTGCCCCACTTTTGTCAAACCCCTTGAATTACAGCTGCAAGTCCTGACTTCGCTCCCATCTGGGTGTGTTTCCTTTCAACTTCAATGTGGTGGTGTACAGAGGCCAACTGCCAAAACAGTTATCCTTGTTCCAATATTTCTGCTCCTGACTGTACATCTAGTAAGTATGTATATGCAGAAGTTTCTGTAATGCACATTTCACTTTCACACTTATGTGCATTCATGTTAGATATGACAGATGTATAATCAGTGTTAATCATGTAAGTTCATCCTAAGCATTTTCTTTGGTAATAGGTACCACTCTTTATAAAAAAGGCTTAGGATTAAACATTAATAGCCTATGCATAATGTCAACTATTTAATGTTTTTTCTCTGATAATGTTGTACTAGCTAATTTTAAAATAGTGGCTTATATGTGGAATAAAATATTTAAAACTTGCTTAAAACAACAATATGAATCCATATATCATTGCTTCAAACATTTAAAAAATACTTTATTCCATATCTGCATTGGCTACCAGTTAAGAGCCTAACTATTGTAGTTTCCAGATACTCTCAAAAGTGACAGTACATTGAGCCCTAATAAGCTCAATCCTGAGTCTACCAAATTTTATGATTGAATAGGACCTAATCTGTAGCAACTGTACCAAGCAAAACAAATTAAATCTCAGTTGAGTCTGTTTCTTCTTCACCAGGTTCAAACATGGTGGAATGTGACCCTGTTCAGAACAGATCAACCTTTTTAGGCCCTCAGTTGCTCATTTTCAGCAGCTCTGTTGAGCTTTATTTTGTTTGTGATCATCCAATGGATTACTGACTCTGGAAGTCATTCAAAGCTCTTCTGGCTACCATTCAATTACATCAAGGTTGATTAATTATAATAGTTGTAGTCAATTGATTTTTGAAGAAGTCAGCATGAATAAATATTCTCACAAGAAGGTAATGTCTCTTCTAATGGGATGACTGCTGTCCACTGGCAGTGGATGATGGGGTACAAATTTTGGCATTGCCATTGTTATCTGTATTTTTGTTTGTTTATTTTATGTAATTTTACTGTATTTTATGTCTTTTTATTGTAGTTTTTTCTGACCTCAAGGTTTTGATTTGATCACATGCTAGAAGGGGGAGAGAATATATATATATATATATATATATATATATATATATATATATATATTTCAATTTTCAATTTTCAATTTTCAATTCTGGCTTGCTAGTGATTTCCCAAATCCAGGGGAATTTCAAAGGAGCAGGAAAGGTTGGGAACCAGAAGTCCTCCCTGTCCAGATATTCCTTCTTAACTTGTCACTTACAGTAGATTTCTCCGCTGCACTGCAAGAAGGATTCTGGGAATGGGTCTTCCTCTTCAATGATAGGTACCTTACCTTACCTTACCTTACCTTACCTTACCTTACCTTACCTTACCTTACCTTTGTTAGAGATATCGGGTTTCAACCAAGCACGTCTCACACAAGCTTGAAGGAGGCAGCAGCCTCTGCTGTAACCTAATCTTACTTGCTTTGTGTGGGAGGGGCTGAATCCCGATTTCCTGTTCCTGTTCCCTTCTCTTCCCCTTTTTTTTCCCTGCTCGAATCTGCTACCAAGAAGGATGGTCAGCTATGGCTGTCCACTTTGCTCACACTTCCATTCAGGTGGGCCACATTAAGAAGCATGTGGGTCTTGTCAGAACCTATTGCTCGCACGCATGGACCATTTCTACTAAGAAACTGTGAGTTACAATAAAACTGTAAGCTCTTTTTATGTTACTTTACATTAATGTGTGAAGTGTGTTTATTTTGTGTTTTTTGAACTGATTAAGCCTTGTGCAAGTTTATGGGAATGCTTCTGCTCTGCTATAAACCAATTAGAAGCTGCATGGAGTTCTGGTATTACCATTCCAGAATTCCCACAACCTTACCTTACCTTACCGAAAAGAATTCTAAAAACTTAGCAAAAAAGATTTGCCGTGAAACTATGTTGATTCTTCTTCAAGTATACATACGTATAAAATGCTTTTTGCCAATTTCTGAATATCTAGATCAGCTTTCAGACTCTTTTGAGTTGCAGCAAGCAAACATTACACTTTAAGATAACGGATGTTGGAATAATACAGTAACTGATTAAAAACTGAATACGAGCTAGTAGTGTGATATAACTGCAAAAAAACAAACAAACAAAAACAACAAACGCCCTTTTAGGCTGCATCAATAGAAATATAGTTTCTGAATCCCAAGAAGTAATCATTCTGCTTTACTCTGCATTGGTCAGACCCCACCTCAAGTATTCTGCCCAGTTCTGGGTAGCACACTTGATTTAAAGAAACTGGCACATGGTCAGAGGGGGACAATGGGGATTATCACAGGATTAGAAACCCATGAAGAGAGATTGAGGGAGGTGGGAATGTTTAATCTAGGAGACCACCAAAGGGGAACTTAATAGCACTCTTTAAATATCTGGAAGGAAGGACGTCCTATAATTTTTGTCCTGTCAACTATCAGTTAAGAGTGCAGGACATGGATTAATGGATTTTAGTTACAGGAAAGCAAATGCTGGTTGAATGGTTGATCCTAACAGTAAGATCAGTTTAATAATGAAACAATTATTCAGAGAGGTAAGGGTCTCCTATACTGGATGTTTTCGACCTCATATTTTCCACAATTTCCTGAATGCCTTGCATAAAAACTTGACAGGAATCAGAATCTGTTTGAAATCTTGGTGAAAGTCAGAGAAAGTCTGCTTAAACTCCTCCATGTCTCAAGCAGTAAATTATGGCACCCCCTAGGAGTTTAACCAGCGAAAGTTGAAGATATGAAAGAGTTTAGAATGTGTTTACACAAGTGAAAGTGAGATAAGAGACAGTTCCCCAGGGAAAGTAGAAGCAGAAAACTAAAAGTTCAAAACAGCCGATGCAACATGTAGAAAAATACTATCATCTTCAAATTGAGTACAAAAATAATAACAGGGAGACAATTATTTACTCTCAATCCTCCTTAATATTTGGATGGAAAAAGTCCAAAACTTAAAAAGAATTTTAAAAAAAATCCCAGAAATAACGATAAGCACCAAGAGAACCCGCTTCTCCTCGCTGTAGAAATAGGCTGACCATATGTCCCATTTTTTAAACAATTCCTGACTGTCCCGTCATTTTAAGAAAAATATCCATTTTGTCCCATTTTTTAAAGTTCCCACGGCGAAACACGCCCGCCCGTGCCCATGCGCCCGCCCGCCCCCACCCGCATGCCCGCCCACGCGCCCACCCGCATGCCCGTCTGCCCACATGCACGTGCGCACACTCACACGCGTGCCCACTTTGTCCAGTGAGCCGTGGGTAGGTTAGGGTCCCGTTTTTCTCTCAAGGAAATATGGTCAGCCTATGTAGAAAGCCTCTCTTAGGGTACGCATACTTAAAAGAAATATAAATTGGGTGATTTAGAAATGGGGTGGCCGGTCTTAGTGTCCCTTTAAGGCTACAGCGTGGCTTGGAAATGGTGACATCCCAGTGTCCTGGCTGCTCTTACCAGACAATCGTGAACACTGTTTGCGATCTTCTGGCTGCAAGCCGCCGTCCTGGAGGGCAAATGGGATGATTCCGAGCGTCTTCCTTTCGCGGTAAAACACTCCTGGGCTTCAGGAAAAACCTGTCTGAGCCCGAAAAAACTGCCGCGTTGTCAGTTCTGCCCGCTGAGCCCGCAGGCACAGCTGTTCAGTCCGCCATGTCCCCTGGATGTTTTCAAACAGATCTATTGGTGATGCTTTACATTGGATTCCTACAACAGGCAGGTTGTTGGACTCATTGGCCCAAAAAGCCTCTTCCTACACTATGATTCTGTGGTAGCTGATTGATTTCTAACCCTTTAAAGACAAGACTATGCTCAATAGAAATACGGATGCAAAGTTTTGACATTATAGGGTGCATCTCTTTTGTACCAGTAGTCTGCTTGAATACATTGCTTGGATGGTCTCCACAAACTTCTGAGGAGCCCTAATTATTTATTACTAATTTTATTTATATTTCACTTTTTTATGGTTCCGTAAGGCAGATTTTGGTGAGAGTCCACAGTTTAAAGCAGTGTTTTTCAAACTTGGCAATTTTAAGGTATGTGGACTTCAACTCCCAGAATTCCCCAACCAGCATGCTGGCTAGAGGATTCTGGGAGTTGAAGTCCACATACCTTAAAATTGCCAAGTTTGAAAAACACTGGTCTAAACTAAGTTTTGTGGTCAAGTAGGTGTTTAAATCTGGGTCTTCCTGGTGCAAATCCAGTACTATGCTATCCTGAGTTGTCTGCATATCTGTCAGGTGAAAGGTTGTTACGAACAGATGACAGAAAGCATTCAGGATAATGAGGAAATCAATAATGTGAGCTGATTTGCATTAACTTGCACACAGGTTTAAGTTCCCCCCCCCCACTTTTCTAGGCTTTACCTTATAAGAGAATCTGACACTTTTTTATTGGGCATATTTCACCAAAGCAGAGATCAATCAAGAAAAAAGCTTGTTCAAACCTGTCCTGGTAAATTTAAAAACATCTCTGGTTACAACAGAATCTGTTAAGGGGTGGAGGTAGGGTAGCCGTAGCTACAATATTGCATTCCTCGGTTTAATGATTGCTCCAAGGAAGCTGTTTTTGGAACTGTTTTCTGGCTCCTGAGGGAAGGTACCATCCACCTGTATGTTTTGAATGAACTGCTGTTAACAGCTCAGCCTGTCTTTCTCAGGTTCAGGATGAGAAGGCAGAGCACTCTACTGACAAGGATAATGAAAATATCTAATGGAAACTATGAATAGAATAGAATAGAATAGAATAGAATAGAATAGAATAGAATAGAAGAGAAGAGAAGAGAAGAGAAGAGAAGAGAAGAGAAGAGAAGAGAAGAGAAGATACCTCTCTTTAGAAGTATCATTTCCTCAGAGTCCAGAGATGAGTTACAGTTTTTCTACCCTGTTTCCTCTCTGTCTTACTCCATTGCCTTATGACAAAAAAATCCATATTGATGAATTTTTGTTCAGTTTTCAGATCTTGTAGAAATGGTTTTTCATAAATGCTTGGAGTACTTGACTTGCAGTTGCCAGGGGAGCAGGATCGTGCTCCATGTCATCAGGCATACTTGTGGTTTTAAAGGTTCAAAATCTTTGCAGTTCAGGGGTCACATTCACTCTTTGAAATACAAGTAGTCCTTGTTTAGCAACCACAATTGGCAACTCGGTCATTAAGCAAAGCGGTTGATAAGTGAAAAAGCAACTGTGCTTATATCTTCAGCTTTCCTTTGCTTTACAGACCTGTGAAGGTCGTAAATGCGAGGATTGGTCGCAAAGTTACTTTTTCATCACCATTGTAACTGCAAATGGTCGCTATATGAGGTAGTTGCTAAATGAAGACTACTTGTATAGAGCCTGAGGCTGCACTCCAAAAGGTGCAGGCCAAGATACAGTAATATCTAATATTACTGGATTAAATGTAAAATTGATTTTGAATCATTAGATGCAGTTAAGATCATTATTCCCCATACAGTATATGTAACCAGTTCCTCCTCCTGTCCTATTAAAAATTACTATAATGTGATGGCTACTTTTTGAAGGTTTGGGGAGGCTACTCCAAGCCTTTTGGGGAGCTGCAGTTGATGATCTGCAATATTGATCTGAACCATTTCACCCTGCTGTTCAGCCAAAAAAGAAGCTCTTAAAGAGGCAAATAAAATCTAATTATTGGATAATTTCTGTCTCTGGATATAGGATTTTGCACTTCTGCAACATTCAGTGTGGATCCTGCTTCACGGATTCAGAGATCCATCCAGTTCATCTCAAATTGGTTCAGAATCCTACTTATTTGATTTGAAGCCTCAACCTTTGTTTTGAAAATCAAATCTTTGTTCCTTCCCTTGACTATAATTGAAAATCTACAGTACGTGCTCTCCTCTTTTACACAATTGGATGAAATACACAGGATACTTAATCACTAATATGGGGTGAATCCTGACAAATTTTAAATAGATATAGATGGGTTTGTATTTAATATTTTTAAACATGTATTAGCAGAGCTACTGAAATTTGCAGGCAAAGTGTTCTAAAGTGATCAAGCCTGCCACATTTAAAATCAGTATAATTTCAGGGGATTTTTGCAAGAAAATCTTCATAATTTTGTGATTCCAATTTGAAGATGGTGATGAGTGACCATTATAAAATGAAGCATGGAAATATCATTATCTTTTAAAACCTGCAAATTTTCAGAAGATCCCAGTTATTTCTATGCAGATCTTTGTATCTTGGGGAGATACAATCACACACAATACACAGGGAGGCAGTTGTAAAACTTTTCTGAGAAACTTGTGAGGTAAACTTGTGAGGTAAACTTTCCTGAGAAACTTGTGAGGTAACGAACAGGCAGCCAGGGAATGTGAGCGCAAATGCACACACTCTACAAAAAGAAGCCCCCAAAGTCCCACGAGCTTGCCTTAAGGGAGTTTCACGTTCAAAACACGATTAGTCAAGTGAGTCAAGAGTCAGGTCACGAGGTTTTCCAATCAGGAATCCAGGCACGTGGAGTCCGGTAAGCAGACGGTTGTCCCCAACGACTGGTCTGGGCTTGCGGCTCCCTTTTTATAGAAGCAGACCCGGGCGGAGCTTATTTAGGAGGGCGGGGCTACATTCTTTCACGTAGCCTCGCCGACCTCCGCTGTTCCTCTCTCCTTTCTGCTCTCCTTTCTCGAGCACTGGGAGGGGGCGGCAGCTCTGAGTCTTCGTCCTCACTAATCAGCGGCACCTGTGCCTGCTGCTCGCTGAACAGCCCCGCCGCCTCTGACTGCTCAGGTGACCGTTTATCTAGAGCTGTCTGCTCGCCCTCCATCTCTACGTCAGAGGCTGGCCGCCCGTCCTCATCATCTGACTGACTCCAAGCCTGAACCCCCCATGGACTCTGAGCCCGAGCCCCCCATGACAGTGAAAGAGTAACTCAAGCTAAAGATCTTTTGCTTTAGTGGATGTTATGTTCATTTAAGCATAGTCCAAAGCCTTGCCAGTTGTTAGAAAGGCAGTAAATTTAGAAGCAACTGAGCCACCAATATTAGGCAGTTGTTTTCTGCTTGGCACTTCCTGCTAGTACTACCATACAACTAAGAAATATGTCCATTTTTACTTCTCAGTAACTGTACTTCCATCTAGTCAGCTCCTGTTCTCGCCCAGCTGCTGCCAACCTAGCAGTTCGAAAGCACGTAAAAATGCAAGTAGATAAATAGGTACCACTCTGGTGGGAAGGTAACAGCGTTCCATGTGCCTCGGCGTTTAGTCATGCTGGCCACATGACCACGGAAGCGTCTATGGACAACACTGGCTCCCTCGGCCGAGCATCGGAGATGAGCGCCGCCCCCTAGAGCCAGATATGACTGGAAGGGGAAACCTTACCTTACCTAGTCAGATGTAGACAGTTAAGCTCAAAATTAGTTGCAAACTTGGTGATCACAGGGCATTAAAGTTGTCCTTCGCTGTGAGCTCATCTTGATGTTCACCCAAATAGGAGCCTCTGTTTATAGCAGTGTTTCTCAACCTTGGCAACTTTAAGATATGTGGGCATGCTGGCTGGGGAATTCTGGGAGTTGAAATCCACGTATCTTAAAGTTGCCAAGCTTGAGAAACACTGGTTTATAGTATCAGTCTTGGAGATGGAGGATTTCAATTTATATCCTACCCTGTTAACGGTCATGAGAAAGACATCAACCCAAGACAACACAGAGTATATTTCTTCCTGTTTTTAAATCTTTCCTAGTTAATGGTTTCCTTTTAATTGAATCTTAGTTATCAACTGATTCTTAAGTACCCAATGCCAAAAACTACCAAAGCTGTAAACACTGAAGGCACTGCATGAATAATACAGGTGGAAAGGATCCCAGACAGGCTCCACATTTTAATTGTCTTCCTTGGAAGTGAGTAATGTATTAATAGCAGGGTATATCACTTCAAAGGAAAGTCTAGCCACTATTCCATTTTAGACAGGTTTTATCATCATATTTTGTTGGAGAAGTCCTACAAGAGGCACCATTTATTTATTTACACAAGATCTGTCAAGGCAACATTAATTTGCTCTTTCTGGCAATCAGCTTTGGCAAAGAGATGAGCTTTCCATGATTGTAAATGTTTATCTGTGGAAAAGCAAGGCAGGGCAATCTAAATTAGCAAAGTTAATTTTTGTTCCATGATTGAAATTTCTGCTGTTCTGGCTCAGTTTGACTGTTGTATTAGAGTCAGGTAAGATTGAACCTAATATATAATTTGGGAAATGTCTACTGACTGTCGAACGAAAGGACGGCAGGTCAGCAGTTCAAGACCCGGAAGCACCGTGTAACGGGGTGAACTCCCGTTCTCGCCCAGCTGCTGCCAACCTAGCAGTTCAAAAGCACGTAAAAATGCAAGTAGATAAATAGGTACCACTCTGGTGGGAAGGTAACAGCATTCCGTGCGCCTCGGCGTTTAGTCATGCTGGCCACATGACCACGGAAGCGCCTATGGACAACGCTGGCGGTCTCGGCCGAGAATCGGAGATGAGCACTGCCCCCTAGAGCCGGATACGACTGGAAGGGGAAACCTTACCTTACCTTTTTTACCAAGTTGGTGAACCCCTGGTGTGCATTTCTTCATTTTAAACTATGCTTCTAAGAGGAAAAAAAGTTCCTTCCTTGAGGGTTTATGCCTAAATCACATCACCATATCTTTTTCCTGTGCTTCTGGTCTGATCAATTGCCCACAAACCATGTGGCCCTCCTGTGTGTACGTGTGCTTAGGAAGAAGGGAAGATGGAGAATGGCCCCGAAAGACCCAAGAAGGAGCAGGAAACAGGAAGTCAGGTGACCCAGGCACCTCCCACAAACACAGCAGAGATACACTTCAGTAGAAAAGTCCTCCCCTATGTTTGTGAGACAATGCTGAGTTGACTTCCGATAATCCTAACACTCAGCCCATTCCTAATTATTGGGGTGATGTTTAAAGCAATATAAGAGAAAACAACAAGTAACAATCCTCTGTAATTTAAAAGAAGGGCCTTCAGTCATGCCCCATTTTAATGGGAAAGGAAGTAGAATGGGATGGGGAGGGAAGATTGTTGAAAGACTAGCCTTGTTCTGCTTTTCCCTCTAATATAGGTTGAAGAGATCCAGTGCAATCTAATGGGAGAACATGTTTGGCTTAATCAAGTGGGACTCAGGTTCAGATCTGAGCTCCTGGATGGATTAGCTGAGTAGCTGCTGCAGTTGCTTATAATCATGTATGAATATTTTGATGGGATATACGCTGGCTTAAAGGGGAAAAACTGTTTATATGTATGAATATTTTGGTTTGGATTTCTCTGTTTGTCTTCTCCACAAATTTCAATCTTTCTCTCCTGTTCTCTTTTCTTCTTCTTCTTATTTTACTCTTTGGTTCATCCCAGACCAGTTGCAGGTGTTATTTTTCAAGGGTAACTAATATTTGTATGTAGATATACTTTAACATTTATCGAAATATTTGCATTTATTTCATGTATGGTTTTTATAATGCATTTTTGCATTTTTATAAACTCTTTTCTATTTTTTGAAAGAAATTGGCAAACTGTATGTATGGCAAAATTCAAATCAGTCAATCCTAAAGGAAATCAACCCTGACTGCTCATTGGAAGGACAGATGCTGAAGCTGAAGCTCAAATACTTTGGCCACCTAATGCGAAGAGACGGCTCACTGGAAAAGACCCTGATGCTGGGAAAGACTGAAGGCAAAAGGAGAAGGGGACGGCAGAGGATGAGATGGTTAGATAGCATCACCGATGTAATGAACATGAACTTGAGCAAACTCCGGGAGACAGTGGAGGACAGGAAGGCCTGGCGTGCTATGGTCCATGGGGTCACAAAGAGTTGGACACGACTAAACGACTGAACAACAACAACAATGGCAAAATTCAGAGATGCATACATTTTGAAGACTGCAAATGGAAGAGTAGTTAAATTTACATTCAAATGCATAGTAAATGAATGTCTTCCCCATTGCTATTTACTACATGATAGAATCATTTCTATTACACTTGAGCTATAATACTTTATTGAAGAATCAATTCATATGTTCAGTTGAATATGATCAAATAGATGAGAAATTGCTTGAACTCTGGAATGCAGTAGAGTTCAGATGCGTCAGTTAAATTTTACAAAATATTTAACCTATACTAATCTCTTACTGGGTTCCTACTTGAATTATAAAAGTTCTTTCATTTTGGGTCAGCCCCACTTCTTTAGATCCAGTAGACAATGAGGTTCATTTTTTCAGACTTTTTAAATGAGTTATAGTTATAGTCTTCATATCTATATATCTATATCTATATCTATCATCTTGCCAGATTGGAATAGCTAATTTAAGGAGGAAATTACATTTATCATTTTCCCCAGCCAGTGAACCCTCTGTGTAATGCCATTTTGTGCAGTGCAAAATCAGATGCAACCGAGGCAGCCCATTTTCCTAATTTCATTTGCAAGGATCAGGACAGAAGCACAGTTCTGGTCTCCCAGTCTGAGATCTGGGTGCAAAGGAGCAAAAGCATGTTGGGTTCCCAGATTAATGAGTCTGTGGCATTGTCCCAAGTGCAAGTTGCTCAATAATGTCAAGGACAAACCATTTGCTTCCAGCCAAATCACAAGCCACAAAGGCCTAAGAAGGGATCCACTTTCAAAGGTGTAATGCAACTGTAATGCAACAGGGAAATATTATACTATTTCTGTCCTCCTCATCCAGTGTCAAATAGTGGAGCAATGCAGATTTTAATAATCACTCATACATATGAGTGCCTCCAAAACAAGAGTGGGCTTTTTGCAGTAGCATGGTTTCCAGTGTGGTTTTTGATCTTACCATGTAAATGTGAGTCCATGAGAAACGAAATCCCTGGCACATCCATGTTTACAGAATCCACTGGCTCCTCTGCCCATGTTTTTGTTACCTAACAAGGTTTAAAAAACTAAAAAGTGCCCTGTTTCACAAAACTTCTCTTTCTTGCCCGCCATGGTTGGGCCATCAGATGAACAGTTGCAAACTGATCCTACAAAGATTAGAAGCAGGTGCTGTGTGGCTTAACAGGAGAAGGGAGAGAGAATGAGATGTGATATGAGGGGTGTAAGCAGTCAGTGGGTGCATTCAGTCTCAGGTGGCTTTGTCAGCGGAGGCCACAATTTTTTCCAAATGACATGGGAAATGACATGTTGAGTGCCTAAGTACAGTGGGAATCCAGGTCTCGGATACTGAACTTTGCCACTGCTGCAGGCTTGTCTTGTTCTTTCATAGCAGCTGTGGGACACTGGAAAAGTATGTTAAAGGCCCACTGGGCTTTTGGCAAACACATTAGTGTTGTTCTGCACTTCCACTCTTCTGAAATATAACTAATAATCAAGTCCAGATTTGGACATGAACAGACTCAAACTGACTGTACAAAATTGCCTTAATTAGTGCAGCAGAATCTCCTGGGAATGTAGAAATCAGCTGGTAAGAGTATACAAAACAGCCAGAAAAATGGAGAGTACAGCACTTAGAGGGTATGACCAAACAAACAAAGAACAAGCAAACAAAATGGGTCCCTTTTTATAAATATTCTCTTCTGCCTTAAAAAACCTCTTCTGCCCACATCAGCCACCGGCTACCTGTTGTGTCACAGATTCATAAAAGGTAATGCTCCTATGTTTGCTTCCGGGTCCAATTCAAGGTGTTGGTTGTCACCTTTAAAGCCCTACATGGCATGGGACCAGGTTACCTAAAGGACCGCCTCATCCCCAGAACATCGACCCGTTCCACCTGGCTATGCAGAGAGGGCTTACTTCGGACCCCGTCTATAAGAGAATTCCATCTGACGGGGTCCAGGAGGCGGGCTTTCTCAGCAGTGGCACCCGCCCTCTGGAATATTCTGCCCCTGGAGGTGAGGCTAGGCCCAACACTTATGACCTTCCGGAAACAACTGAAGACCTGGCTCTGCCACCTCGCTTGGGATGGGGGGAGTAATAGCTCCTCTTGGGGTTGGCTTGCTCCATAGGGTTCTTTAAAGCCTAACATCAGAGCCTCTTGGATTTTATATATTTAATTATATTATGTATTCTATTTTATAAATTTTTATATGTTTTAATTGCTGGCTTGGTGTAAACCGCCCAGAGTCCCCTCCGGAATGGGGGGAGATGGGCGGTGATATAAGTTAGAAATATAAATAAATATAAATAAATAAATGTTTGTTGTCACTTCTATCGAGAGTACATTGTACTGTCTAATGACTTCTCTTTGATTGGTAATGACTTCTTGTGTAGAACTGCATTGAATAAAGGGTTGTTTCTTCTAGCAAAAGGAATTCACATGCTCAGTGAATTCCATCGGTGGCAGCTAAAATACTGCAGTATTTTCATACTAATTTCACACATGCGATTGGCCTTGTTTTTTACAAGAAGATAATATAGTATTTTATGTCCCATAGAGTTACTAAAGATATGGGCTTTCCTAAATAGAGCATTAGCTTTTCAAATGGGAATTTTCAATGATGTGTTATACATCATCTTTCTGTAGCTGGGGGTGGGAAGAGTAACATTTGAATCTTAGCATAACTGATTTATTTTTACTATAGTTAATAAGAGTTCTAGTCCCGCCTTAGGCATGAAAGCCGGCTGGGTGACCTTGGGCCGGTCACTCTCTCTCAGCCCAACTCACCTCACAGGGTTGTTGTTGTGGGGACAATAGGAGGAGGAAGGAGTATTTGGTATGTTCACCGCCTTGAGTTATTTATAAAAACAATAAAGGCGGGATACAAAATAAATAAATAAATAATAAATAATATTAACAATAATTAAAATTTGCTACAGAAATAAATAAGTAGTTGTATAGTTACAAAGATGGTTTCTATGTTTATAAAGATCATATGAATACACATAAACACAATATATATTACTCCACATATCTTGAAAAATTAAAATTTAATGTGGAAAAAAATGTCTGGCTTGATATTATGACAAGTTATTCCAGTGGAATAAATAGGCACCAGTTTTAATAAACTTATTTTCTAGTTGTCTTCCATTCCTAGACCTTCCAAAGTTATTTTTCCATTATATTCTATCTAACATAGGGAAATTAATGTTCCAATCGAAGAGAATATTTATAGTTCAGGGTTGAACTGTGGAGTCCTTGGTGCTCTCTGAGCCTTGTTGCTTTCTTGCAGACATTTCATTGCCAGGCTAGGCAACATCTTTGGTGCAAAAAGGGAGTGGGACATCTCAGAAACTACTAATAGACTGTTACAACGGCATGGCATCACCGTAGCACATTAACCAACCAAAACCCTTCAGAACATCGTAAGTAAACCAAAAGACCCAGTAGCCCAAGAAGAAAAAACAGGAGTTATCTACAACATACAGTGTAAGGACTGTAGGAGCCACTATGTAGGACAGACTGGCAGAAGACTAGCAGAACGCATCCACGAACACCAACTAGCAGTCAGAAGACACGATGAAAATTCCATAATCTCACAACACATGGACAGACTCAACCATACTTTCAACTGGGAAACTGTGAGCATCTTAAACCAAGCCAAATCCAAAAATGCTAGAGAATTCCTGGAAGCTTGGCACTCAGACAAAGCAGCCATCAACAGACACATAGAGGTAAACAACATTTACATACCATTCATAAGAGACAATAGAAAAGCCAGAAGACCAGAACACCTCCTTGCCAGCAATCAGCAACAAGATAGGCAAAGATTAACACCAGAATTAGCACCAGAGGAACAATCAAACAGCACAATATACCCTAATCAAGGAACTATTAACTCAGCCAATCAACCAACCAGCAAACAACAGCCCAATCAAGGAACTACCAAGGAGAGAACAATACCCCCACCAACACAGGCAGGACAAGCCATGGTATATAAACAGAGAGCAAGTCCCACTCCCTTTTTGCACTGTAGATGTTGCCTAGCCTGGCAATGAAACGTCTGCAAGAAAACAAGGCTCAGAGAGCATCAAGGACTCCACAAATTAATGTTCTTCCACTTATAAATGATAATAGTATAAACTATTATTAATACCGAAACCATCATTTTAACACCCTCCTTGTAAACAACAAAACCAAGTAATACATGTTTTTAATTTATTTTTGGATTGAAAGCCAATATTCCTCACAGGTCCAAACACAAGGTAAATGTCTGCTTTAAACCATTTATATGTAAACTATTGTCTCTGGCAATCTTCAAGTAATGGAGAAAAGTGGAAGAAGGTATGAATTCTCTCAGTGCAGGCATAGAACAAGTGCAGCTTCTGGATCATATGTGGCTCAGCAAAGTCCATCCAAATGGATGAGAAAAAAATGGGGGGATAGAAAAATTGGGTATTTTAAGCCTTGCAAAAACTTGTATCATTTCACCCTTTAGGAATCCTGAAAAAAATGGGGTTGAAATAAACTATCAGAGTGCAGCCCTCATCATGGGGTGGCCCTCTACTTTATGGAAGTTGTACCCCCGTACCATATTGGGTACACCACAGGCCACTTACAGTCCAGTCTAAACATCCTCATGTGGAAATCCCATTAGGATCAAAGGGATTTATCCCCAAAGAAATGTTAGAATTGCCATGTTGGTCAGTGTTATGTTTTCTGCAAAGGTCATCAGATCTCAGGTTGTCATAAGCAGACCATTACTTTCTTTCCTTGTCTTAAGCACCTAATGTTTAATATGAGGTCTTTAGAAATCTCCTTTAACTACAGTATTTCAGGGACAGACTTATCCTTCATGAATTGACATTTTTTTAGGTTATCAAAAGTAGTAGCTCTCTTCAATTTTGGCAATAGGTCTCTTCTAAATCCTTCAAGGTATTTCAATATTAATTGTGTACTGTTTGTTTTTTTAAAAGTTCTAAATCTCTTACCAGTAATTTTCCTTAACTAACAAAAATACTGTTTGGGGAAAGAGCAGCTGCCTCTCTCTCTTCATAATTTTGTAAACTTCTGTTACGTCCTCCAGAACTTAATTGTCATTTTTTTTCACTTTTGTTTTTCTTAAACTCACTTTTGTTTTTTCTTTATAGCTAGGTTAATATGTTCATGTAATGTTTTTAGTTAGGAAATTTCCAAAGTATTTTCAGCTCACATATCCCTTGCTACTCCTTCTTTTATAAATGTATTTATGCATATTTAACTTTTTGGGCAGCATCAATGTATTTTATCATCAGAATAAATTTATGGTGAATGGCAATACATTCCCATTTTACAAATTATAATCTGAAAAAAAATTGTACCTGCCCTAAGGGACCCATTTAGTCCAAAGAGCTGAGCTCTCTTAGGATAGGATCGAAGTTCAGAGATGGAGAGTCATTCTTGAGGCTAGCTGGAATCCAAATTCAAATATCTGGCTGGCCAAGAAGACAGACCCAGTGTCTTCATTTATGAAGATTCACTGCTAACAGCATTGAAAGTGAATCATGTGTTTTCTTTAACATTTTACAGAATAGCGTCTCCTTTATAGCCAATCCATAGCCCGTATAACTGAGAGATGAATGTGTGAACTGACTCCATTAAAGGGCATTCTGCTTGAAATGACATAATGGTTCCATCCCTGGAATCATGACTTGGGCTAACTTATTCACTTTGCTCATCAGCTGCTGAACGTGAAAACATAACAAACCACGTCGTAAGTTTGACGGGTGGACATGAGTGAAGTGTGACGCTCATCATCTTTTTGTGGCTACCCACTTTTACCAGTTCCTCTCTGCAGGCCTCCGAGCCATCTGGAGCAGTATGTGGTACAGTTCCCCCAGATGCTTTTTGTTAGTGCAAAGCCTCAGACATATGGTCCTTTTCTTAGGAGAGCAATTACCTACTCACTCCAATGATACCACTGCAGCTGCTAAAACCCTCTAGTATGTGTTTCAAATGGCCAGTAACGAGTCCTCGCCAGGCTCTTGAGATCTACAAGTATATCTCTTTGGAAGTCTTGAATGGCCTTTGCCAAAACTGAAATGCCCTCCTGAAATCAGCATGATTTAGATCCTAGCTTTCAGTGTCTATTATTATTGTAACTGAAATGCCACTTTCACACCTGCTTATGCATTGTTTCAAGAGCGGGACATACCTGAGTTTTAGACAGGCCTCCTTCAGCAGTAGATGGCAGAGCTATACAATGGTGGGTTTCTTTGCTTGGTTGATTCAAAGAACTCACCCCATACTCCTTTTTGTTTGTTAAATAGCCTTGGCCTGAGGCCTCCATTTTATCAGTTCAGAAAGCTTGGGACACACAGCACAGGGCTTTTCTTCTTAAGCTGACCCAGGTGCTGGGGTCAGTATAGAAGGGTGCCCTGAAGGGCCATCCCACTTCTTGCCAGAGCAGCTGCTCTTTCTTGCTGGCAGCTGGGCTTGAATATTCAGGGCAGTAAATGATCATGGCTGGCATTTGTTTGGCACCTCAAATGGGTAAACTTTGTGAGGCTCCAAGAATGCAGCTCCTGTTCTTTTCAAAACAGTTTTCTCCTTGCTGCCTGCTTTTTTTCCAATTTAACACGGTAGCATGGCTAGGCCAATTAGGAGATGGGGTGAAGCTGACAGCCTAGTTAAGTGCCTGTGAAATTGGCTTTGGAGGACAGATGACCATAGTTAGCCAGCCAGCCAGCCAGCCAGCCAGCCAGCCGGCCGGCCGGCCAGCCAGCCTGCCTGTCTTCCATTGCCTTCCCTAAACAGATTGGAAACAAAGGGAGCATAGAACAACTGATTTTATAAAGTTTTATCAAATGATACAGAATGTGTGCATATGCTTCAACCTGTGAATTATCAGAGGAACACTACAGATAGCTTTAGGACAATTATTGCTCTCCAGATGTGTTTTATTTCTTGAGAACAATTGGGCCAGATTACCAAAAAGAGCAATAATAGCTGAATTTACCTACCCTTAGCTAGAAGGAGAACCTATCTAGGCTATAGAAAGCACCTAGTTGACCATTTTCCATAACTCTTTCTCTCTTCCTCATGGTACCATTAAGCAGAGGTGTGCGTATCGTTAGGCTCACAGGATCTACCTTGTTTTTTCACCAGAACCCCAGGATCCATCAGATAAATGAAGGTACAAAATAGTGACTCAGGAGGCAGGCAGCAATTATGGATTAAGATTCCCCAGATATTTGTTTTCCAAATCAGAATTGGAGCAATCCGGTCATACACAACTCTACTAATGAAATATACTCAATTTCAACAGCCAGATCCAGATGTGGAGATGGAAAGTTGTTAGTGGCACACACTGGATATCTCCAGGACTGTCTCCTACAATCTGGTTATCCTGAATAAGGATGTTGAAAATTCCTATCAGATGTGAGGTTTTGGGGAGGAGAAGACCACATTCTTCTATCCCTTTGGAAGATCTCTGATGGTTTTAGAAAGGCAGTGAGGACACACCTTTTTCATAGAGTTTTTAACTTTTAATTTCAGTAATAAGAACTGTTTCTGTAACTGGGGTGGCTGATAGTTTTACATGGAGGGGAGATAGTTATAGATAGATTAGATAGGATAGATAGATAGATAGATAGATAGATAGATAGATAGATAGATAGATAGATAGAATCTATTGCACATCACTTGAGATCTAACAGTAAATCTCAGCCTATATCCTGCTTTCTTGATTTATTATATCATAACGTATTTTCTGTCATGATTGTTCAATGGGTATGTTCATCCCTATCTATAATATCCAGTGATATGAGGTGCAAAAGAAGAAAACACATGACATGTTAGAATAACACATTGTGTGTAATACTTTTTAAAAAAAATAACTATAAAGAGATAAAAACTAACAAGAACTAGTAATGAAGATAGAGAATAGAGGAGAGAAAATAAAAAAAGAAAATGAAAACTAAGTTAAAAGTGCAGAAAGAAAAAGAAATACAAAAAAGAATAACTTCCGACTTTCACAACAGATATAAGTGTAAATTTACATTAAACTCTTACTCTAAGTTTACAGCATAACTTTCATTTTTTCTATTATTTACTATTATTTCTAATCATCAAATCCATATATCATGATTTCATTTTTTTTCTGTTTCACACAAAGAGTCCAGAAGGGGCTTCCAGTCAACATTAAACATTGTGTGTAACACTTGACCAGTGTTCTCTCACCTGGTACCCTCCAGAGAATTCTAGGATGCGATTCTCAGCCAGCAAGGCACTTGTTTTGGCCATTCTTCAGCCAAGGATATCTGGAGGGTGCCAGATGGAGGAAGGCTGGTCTAGACATTTCCAGAGAACAAATAGACATGAAAGGTAGCATCTCCATGTCTCCTGTAATATCTAGTTCTAATCATAACGACCTTTGCTATACTTACTATATCTTTATTATTTATTTGTATATGTTCACATATTATAGATTAAAACATGAATGATATGCTGGATTTTTTTTAAAAAAAAATCCCTTTCATCCTCTTTGTATGTTTGAAGTGAAAAAGTACCCACAGTTTTGTCGCAGATTTTATACATTATGCAAGCTTATACTTATCTGTTTGTTGTTGTTTATTCGTTCAGTCGTTTCCGACTCTTCGTGACTTCATGGACCAGTCCACGCCAGAGCTTTCTGTCGGCCGTCACCATCCCCAGCTCCCCAATGGTTGAGTCCATCACCTCCAGAATACCATCCATCCATCTTGCCCTTGGTCGGCCCCTCCCATTGCCATTGCTCTCCTCCCAAGAAGTAGACGTCTTCTGATTTCCTGGCTGCAGTCAGCGTCTGCAGTAATCTTTGCGCCTAGAAATACAAAGTCTGTCACTGCCTCCACTTTTTCTCCCTCTATTTGCCAGTCATCAATCAAGCTCGTTGCCATAATCTTGGTTTTTTTGAGGTTTAACTGCAACCCAGCTTTTGCACTTTCTTCTTTCACCTTCGTCATAAGGCTCCTCAACTCCTCCTCGCTTTCAGCCATCAAAGTGGTATCATCTGCATATCTGAGATTGTTAATGTTTCTTCCAGCGATTTTAACTCCAGCCTTGGATTCCTCAAGCCCAGCATGTCGCATGATGTGTTCTGTGTACAGGTTGAATAGGTAGGGTGAGAGTATACAACCCTGCCGTACTCCTTTCCCAATCTTAAACCAGTCCGTTGTTCCGTGCTCTGTTCTTACCGTTGCTACTTGGTCGTTATACAGATTCCTCAGGAGGCAGACAAGATGACGTGGTATCCCCATACCACCAAGAACTTGCCACAATTTGTTATGATCCACACAGTCAAAGCCTTTAGAATAGTCAATAAAACAGAAATAGATGTTTTTCTGAAATTCCCTGGCTTTCTCCATTATCCAGCGGATATTGGCAATTTGGTCTCTAGTTCCTCTGCCTTTTCTAAACCCAGCTTGTACATCTGGCAATTCTCGCTCCATGAATTGCTGGAGTCTACCTTGCAAGATCTTGAGCATTACCTTACTGGCATGTGAAATAAGTGCCACTGTTCGATAGTTTGAACATTCTTTAGTGCTTCCCTTTTTTTTGTATGGGGATATAAGTTCATTTTTTCCAATCTGATGGCCATTCTTGTGTTTTCCAAATTTGCTGGCATATGGCATGCATCACCTTGACAGCATCATCTTGCAAGATTTTAAACAGTTCAGCTGGGATACCGTCGTCTCCTGCTGCCTTGTTATTAGCAATGCTTCTTAAGGCCCATTCAACCTCACTCTTCAGGATGTCTGGCTCTAACTCACTGACCACACCATCAAAGCTATCTACAATATTATTATCCTTCCTATACAGATCTTCCGTATATTCTTGCCACCTTTTCTTGATCTCTTCTGCTTCTGTTAGGTCCTTACCATCTTTGTTTTTGATCATACCCATTTTTGCCTGGAATTTACCTCCGATGTTTCTAATTTTCTGGAAGAGGTCTCTTGTCCTTCCTATTCTATTGTCTTCTTCCACTTCCGCACATTGCTTGTTTAAAAATAATTCCTTATCTCTTCTGGCTAACCGCTGGAATTTTGCATTTAATTGGGCATATCTCCCCCTATCACTATTGCCTTTTGCTTTCCTTCTTTCTTGGGCTACTTCCAGTGTTTCAGCAGACAGCCATCTTGCCTTCTTGGTTTTCTTTTTCTTTGGGACGTTTTTTGTTGCCGCCTCCTGAACAATGTTGCAAACTTCTGTCCATAGTTCTTCTGGGACCCTATCTACTAAATCTAGTCCCTTAAATCTATTCTTCACCTCCACTGCATATTCCTTAGGAATATTAGTGAGCTCATATCTAACTGATCTGTGGGTCTTCCCTATTCTCTTTAGTCTGATTCTAAATTTTGCAATAAGAAGTTCGTGATCTGAACTACAGTCAGCTCCAGGTCTTGTTTTTACCGACTGTATAGATGTCCGCCACCTTTGGCTGCAAAGGATGTAGTCAATCTGATTTCGGTGTCGACCATCTGGTGAAGTCCATGTATAAAGTTGTCTTTTAGGTTGTTGGAAGAGAGTGTTTGTTATGCACAGTGAGTTGTCTTGGCAAAATTCTATCAGCCTATGTCCTGCTTCATTTTGTTCTCCCAGACCATGCTTGCCTGTAATTCCAGGTGTCGTCTGACTACCCACCTTAGCATTCCAGTCTCCTGTAATGAAAATAACATCTCTTTTTGGTGTATTATCCAGTAGGTGCTGCAGATCCTCATAGAACTGATCTACTTCTGCTTCTTCAGCATCTGTGGTTGGGGCGTATATTTGGATCACTGTGATGTTAAATGGCTTACCCTGAATTCGAATTGAGATCATTCTATCGTTTTTTGGATTGTATCCAAGCACTGCTTTAGCCACTTTATTATTAATTATGAAGGCTACTCCATTTCTTCTGTGGTCCTCTTGTCCACAGTAGTAGATCTGGTGGTCATCTGATGTGAAGTGGCCCATCCCAGTCCATTTCAGTTCACTGACACCTAAAATGTCTATATTTAATCTTGACATCTCACCAATAACCACATCCAATTTGCCCTGGCTCATAGATCTTACATTCCAGGTTCCTATGGTGTGTTGATCTTTAGAACATTGGATTCGTCGTTCACCACCAGCACCGTCGGCCGCTAGCCGTCCTTTCGGCTTTGAGCTAGCTGCGTCATCACATCTGGGGCTAGTTGAACGTATCCTCTGTTCCTCCCCAGTAGCATTTTGACCATCTTCCGACCTGGGAGTCCCATCTTCCGATGGTATACCGACATATCTTTGGTTGTACTGATCCATTTAGTTTTCATGGCAAGAATACTGGGGTGGGTTGCCATTACCTTCCCCAGGGATCGTATTTAGTCTGACCTCTCTGCCATGACCTTCCTGTCTTGGGTGTCCCTTCACGGTTTAGCTCATGGTTTCATTGAGGTGCTCAAGCTCCAGCACCACGACAAGGTAACGATCTCCTTTGATGGAGATACTTATCTGTAGGATTATTAAAAAGAATTTGCAGCTTACATAAAAATTTGAAAACACTCAAATAAAAAGAAAAAGGGATAGTACAGCAAAATCAGTCAGTATAAATAGGTTTTGAATCCCTTTTAGACTTCTGTCTGTCTATCTGTCTGTCTGTCTATCTATCTATCTATAGATCTAGATAGATGATAGATAGATGATAGATAGATGATAGATAGATAGATAGATAGATAGATAGATAGATAGGTAGATAGATAGATGATAGATAGATAGATAGATAGATAGCACTTGATGTGTCATCAAGTAATTTTTGACTCCTAGTGACCACATAGATTTTCTCCATGTGTGTGTGTATGTATGTGTGTGTGTGTGTGTATGTACAGTATTTTATATCTTATATCTTTTTATTTGCCCTGTAATTAAGATCCCAGGAGAACTGCAATCAATAAAACAAGAGGAGCCAGTTAACACAGAACAACCTATAAGCAAAATGAAAGATACTGAACTTTCCTCCACAAGACCCCATGCAAAAAACCAAACCCTATCAGGGTGACGAAATGAACTTAAAAATTAATGCCATCTTGAAGGGAAGGCGTACCACAATGGAGGGGCGATCTGGTGGGATGGAGGTAGGGAGCTGAAGAGCTGAAACAAGTAGTGGCTGTGGTCAGAGCCAACAGAGTAAGGGAAGAACTTAACATTCTCTTTCTGATCCTCCTTTCCCTATCTGACATCCTATTCTTCATCTCTCCCCAGCCGCCAGCTGCAAGGAAAGGACAGATAGCTCTTACCAGAACTATGAACTGGTGCTTTGTAGTGGGATTCTAAAATTAGTCCCAAGGGTGCATTGCCTTCATCCAAGATCCAAGGTTGCTTAATCCTGCCATAATGAAAAACATACACCCAGACTACTTTGTAGAGAATATTCCGTAGACTTGCATCTATTACAAGAAAGGGCTGCTTTTTACATTGGGGTCATCTCATGTTCTAAATTGGGGTGGGTGATGGTGATCCATACTCCGTGGGGTACATGTGGCCCCCTTGATAACTATTGTGCTTCTTAGAGATCCTCCACAGTTTGCTACAAAACTGCGGTGGTGCAATTTTCTACTGAGAATGCAAAAGTTACAGTACTAATTTTAATGTTCATTGGGTTTTTTTAAAAAAACAAAAACAAAAAAACATGTTTGTATTTTAAGGGTTTTGGCAAACTTTTAATTTTTCTATTGAACCCACTCAAATTGGATTGATAATCCCCCAGATGCAGCATTATGCTACCTACTATGGCTCTCAGATTAAAAAAAAGAGGAAGGAAGGAAGGAAGGAAGGAAGGAAGGAAGGAAGGAAGGAAGGAAGGAAGGAAGGAAGGAAGGAAGGAAGGAAATCCTACCTTTGTCCTAAGACTCAATTTTGTATTCATTTAAATACATACAATAGGTAATAGTTATCCTAAAAAAAATAAAGGTAAATACTGGCAATCTGATTTGTCCTTATTTGTCAAATTCATATTGGGAGAGGGCTGAGTGCTTGCAGTTTACATTATGAAGAGGTAATGCAGAAGACTGTGGCTCTATTTACTTCCCTGTTGGAAGGGGACAGAGTCTTGGAGCCACGAGCCAAACCCTCACAGACATGAGAATCAATGCAAAGAGCAACAAGGCTGCAATCCGGAAAACAAATATTCGAGTGTATCTGCTGGACACTGGAATCCAGATATGGGGCAGAGCATGTGGGTTAAGTATTTACTTATGGTTGGAGCACAAGACAAAATGGAAATGGGAGCCAACTGCAATTTGCTGTCACTCTTACGCACAGTAATGTTTCCAACATTACTTCACCTTCTATTTCGGGTGGGGGGGGGGGACCTGTGGCTGTCCAATCAGGGTTGATGCTCCCAAACATGAGATGGGGGGAGGTTGTGCCTCTTATGAAGCCTGCTGGATCCCCCAAACACTAATTCTCTCAAATGCACCTGGAAAGCCCTATAAGTGCAAGGCCCAATGCAAATGCAAACGAATGTCAAACCAGTATAAATATTGATGCAAAATTGTTTGCTGAAATCCCAGAACTACAAACAATTTACCAGAGAGGAAGATAAATGAATGAGGGTGTTGTCAGTTCTCAAGAACATTTGACATTCCGGGAATCCCAAAAATGAAACTGGAACCAGTATGCTGGCAGCTGGAGTGCTTCAATATCATAATGTGTGGGGGGTGGGTTATTTCATTCTTCTTCCACTCCCACTCCCACTCCCACCACTTTTTTAAAAAATTGGGTCTGAAGCGAGATGGAATAATTGGATATCAAGAGACTGGAAATTAAGTCTCCTGCTCAGTCCACAGCATTTCCCATAAAAAAGGACTCGTGTAGGAGGTCATGGGATCTTGTACATTTAGGCTGCAAGGTAGTTTTGTGAGACTGCACCTCACTCCTGCCGATCTTAGCTGATCCTGAAAATGCCAGGATATGGGCTAGACTGGGAAGTGGAGGAAAAATCCTGGAAGACAGCAATGGGAAACCACTTCTCTGCCATTACTGAAAAAAATGAATGAGTTTGTCCATGAAGGCACCAGGAGTCCAATGTAACCCATATGAGACTACTTGAAGTTATATTTATCCTCAGTCATAATAAGACTCAGAGCTGAATATTTTGTGCAGACAGGCACCGGATGCTATCTAAACAAAGCAGTAAAGAAAGCATGCCTTGTAATTTATAATTACAAGACAGCCAGTTTGGTCTAGTGGTTAAGGTGCTGGGCTAGAAACCAGGAGACTGAGCGTTCTAGTCCCGCCTTAGGCATGAAAGCCGGCTGGGTGACCTTGGGCCAGTCACTCTCTCTCTCAGCCCTAGGGAGCCAATAGCAAACCAGGAGACTGAGAGTTCTAGTCCCGCCTTAGGCATGAAAGCCGGCTGGGTGACCTTGGGCCAGTCACTCTCTCTCTCAGCCCTAGGGAGCCAATAGCAAACCAGGAGACTGAGAGTTCTAGTCCCGCCTTAGGCATGAAAGCCGGCTGGGTGACCTTGGGCCAGTCACTCTCTCTCAGCCCAACTCACCTCACAGGGTTGTTGTTGTGGGGAAAATAGGAGGAGGAAGGAGTACTAGGTATGTTCGCTACCTTGAGTTATTTATAAAAAATAAGGCGGGATAAAAATAATAATAATAATTTAATTTTTTATAAATAAATATTGATAAATAAATATTATTCTGCTATCCATCATTGGATATCATGAAGCATATTCCGATGCCTGGAAAAGAAGAGCCGGTTCCCTCACCCCCTCCTTAATCGCGCGGGTAAAATATAATATGATGTACTGTATAATGATAATATGTATGTACTGATTGTAAGCCGCCTAGAGCCCTCCATTAGGGAGGGGATAGGCGGGGTATAAATAAGATAAATTTTAAAAAAATATTCACTGAGCTATGAGGAAAAAAAACTGGATTGTGGTAGTTTGATTGAAATACTAAGTCCACAACCAGAGGACAACCAGAGGCCCAGAGAGAATTTTGTGTTTGTTGCGCTGGATCTAGCTGTAACAACGGGGTTTGTTTTTAAGGCTGCATTTTGAAGTAAACGTGTTTTCTTTGAGTGGTCAGCATGGCTGCTGCTGCAGGGCTAACCAGTCTGCCCTTTGAGCGTTTGAATGGCACAAACTATCGGACCTGGTGTGTGAAGATCAAGTCTTTCTTCCTAAAAGAAGGTTTGTGGAAGTATGTGAAAGACGCACCTCCAGTTGGTCCCATTACTGATGAAGTGCAGTTGTGTTTGGATCGTGCTTATGGCAACTTGATTCTGGGACTAGAATCATCACAGCTACTGCATATCAGTAATTTGGAGACTGCACATGCCTGTTGGGAAGCTCTTAAAGCCCTTTATTCCAAGCAAACCTCTGCTGCCATTGTTGGTCTATCACGTCAGCTTTACAACTTGAAGCTGCAGCCCGGTGGAAACGTGATGACCCACCTCCATAAAGTCAAGACTTTGTTTCTTGAACTTGAGGACCGGGATGTTGTGATCCCTGATACCCAGAGAGCTTGTATCATCCTGTCAAGCTTGGACAAGAGCTTTGACATGCTCATCGAGGCAACTCAGACGTTGAGGCCCCAAGACCTAACTGTGGATTATCTTACAAATCGCCTGCAAGAAATCCAGCAAGCTCGTGATTTGGAGAAGATGCAGAGTAAGTCATCTGTTGCTGTTCCTGAGGCTTCAGCTCAGCGTTATCCAGTTGGAACAGAGGCTGCGTGTGCTGTGAGGAGATGTTTCCGGTGCAACTCGACCCAACTTGGTGTTGACCTTGGTGTTGTTAATACCATTAGAAATAGCCTGATGTTAGATGCCCAGGTGCCAGCCCGTTTTTGGGGTGAGGCTACCATGACTGCAGTGTATCTGACTAACAGGGTGTGGAATTCAGCTGTAAATGAAGTTCCTTATTTCCTTTTGTTTGGCAAGCGCCCTTCGCTGAAGCATCTGCATGTTTTTGGAACATTTGCATATGTGCATATTCCTAAGTCTCAGCGAAGGAAGAACCAGCCAAAAGCACAACGCTTAAGGTTTGTTGGTTATTCATCTAGATCTAAGGGTTACCGTTTTTCTGCAGGCTATGGTCGTGTGGTAATCTCTAGAAGTGCTAATTTTGAGCACCCTACTGGTTGGGATAGGTTGAATGCTAGTTCAGAGGTATTGTTGCAATCTAGTGTACAGCCAACTGTCCATGCTCCTGTGGCTGGACAACAACCAGTTCAGCTGCCTTCTGGTTCCCAGTCTCCTAGTGTGGTGAGAGGATCCCCTCAGGTGAAGGAAGAGGAAATTTCACCTGAGCAGGTTCAGGATCTGAAGGGGGATTCAGGTAGTGAAAAGGCAGAGGACAGTGATGGGGAAGAGGCAGTGGTAATTCCTCGTAGGTCTGCACGCTCCACAAAGGGTGTGAAGCCTGACAGATTTGTGATTCAGCAGGTGAGAGTGTGTCAGATTACCTGTGAACCTCAGTCTTTCCAGGAGATGTTGCATCTGCCTGTTGAAGAACAAGAGAAGTGGAACACAGCGATGGATAAGGAGTTTGAGGCATTAGTGAGTCAAAAGGTGTTTGAGGTCACTGATTTGCCCCCATCCCAGAAAGCTGTTGGTTCCAGATGGGTTTTCAGAAAGAAGCTTCTTCCTGATAATACAGTGCAGTACAAAGCCAGGCTTGTTGCTCAGGGATTTGCACAGGAGAGGTTTTTGAACTATGATCTCACATATGCACCCACAGCTAGACCAGAGTCTTTACGTATGGTACTTTCTCTGGCTGCACAGCGTGGACTTGTTGTCCATCATTTTGATGTTGACACAGCATATTTGAATGCAGAGCTCCCTGAAACTGTGTACATGAAGCAGGCTCCTGGCTATGCTTGTGACAATTCTCAGAAGGTGTACAGACTGCGCAAGGCGCTGAACGGTTTGAAGCAGGCCGGACGTTGTTGGCATCAATGTTTAGATAAGGCTTTGTTAGAGCTAAAGTTTAAGAAGTCTGTTGCTGATCCTTGTGTGTATGTAAGAGGTTCTGGAAGTGATTACACAGTGTTGCTAACATATGTTGATGATTTTTGCCTAGCAACTGGTTCTTTGCACCTTGTACAAGAGTTTGCAACACAATTGAGACAGTATTTTCAATTGAAAGACCTAGGTGAGCTGAAATACTATCTAGGTGTTGAAGTCACTAGAGCTCAGAGTGGTGAGTTCTATCTGAGTCAGAAAAGAAAAATTGACCAATTGTTGAGTCAACTTGAAATGTCAAATGCAAAACCAACCAAAACACCAATGACTCTTGATTTCCTAAAGGGTGATGCATGTGAGGAACCTTGTCCTCAACCTGCATTGTATCACTCAGCTGTAGGAAGTTTGCTACACTTAACACAATGGACACGCCCTGACTTAGCTTACTCAGTTGGAGTGCTTAGTCGTAAGGTTGCCAAACCATCCATACGGGATTGGAAAGGTTTAAAGAGGGTCCTACGCTATCTTAAAGGCACAGCTGATCTTTGTCTCAAAATATCAGCCACCAAGGCTGAAATGCCTGTAATTTATGCTGACAGCTCTTTTGCAGAAGAGAGAGACAGAAAGTCTGTGAGTGGTTTTGTTTGTTTGTTTGCAAATACACCCATTGCCTGGAGAGCAAGAAAACAAACATTAATTGCCGTTTCTACCTGCGAAGCCGAATTTGCGGCCCTCAGTGAGGCAATCAATGAAACATATTGGTTAAAACAATTGTTTACAGATTTATCTGTAAATATAAATCCACCAATAACAATGTATGAAGATTCCCAATCCTGTCTATCTCTAGCTGCTTCGGAAAATGTCAATAATCGCACGAAATACATCCATGTAAAATACCAAAATGTAAGGCATGCAATTCAGGAAAAATTTATACAATTAGAGTATTGTCCATCTGAGCTAAATATCGCAGACGTTCTCACGAAAGCACTTTCTCCTACAAAGCATACAACCATGGTAACCAGATTGGGGTTGGAGCAAATGTGTCTGAAATAAAATCATTTGTGTCTCTGTGTGCTTTTGAAATAACAGTTTTTCCCCCACAGCGTTTCAAAAAATCCATGCGGAAGGGGTGTTAAGGTTATTTGGTTAAAGCATTCTATGCAGAATTAAACGCATGGCATTTTCTTCCACTGTGTCTGGCCAGAGAGTGGAAAAATACAAATGAAAACAATCTACATTGTCTTCCGCATTGTAAGTTTGGTTCTCAAAAACATCTGAGACGTAGATGGCAGGTGTTGAGATATCTCTGTAGCTAGACATAATAAAAACCCGTAATCAGGATTGTTCTCAAAACAAAGAAAGGCCAATACACAACACTGCCATCGTGTGACGCTTTATAGTAAGTACAATTACCACCAAAAATGCTATGCTAAAAGAGATGCCCATGTTTGAACCAATCAGATGTGAGCTATGAACCATGGGTAGTCCTTTATACTTATGTTCTACATACATATGTCTTCTGTTCTTTATGTAGACTGCTATCTGCATGTACTTGTATCTGAACTGTAACCATGCCTGGTCTTTGCACAGACCATGATGTTATTCTTTCCTCACTTCTGGTGATGGAACTCTGCTTATGCTTTGATTTTACCTTTTTGCAATAATGCACTATACATCCATTATTGCCTTATGCTATCAATAAAGATATTGTTAGCCTTACAACACGTTGTTTGGATTACTTCAAGCCTGGAACCCCGCATAGTTAACCATCACCTAACAGATCAAATGCATGCAGAGTCCACGGGGGATGTCTGTACTACTGTGCTTCTGTGCTGATATGCAAAGTCCAATGTTTGTCTGCCAGTATGTATGCGTGGAAGAGGAATATTGGGATGCTTGCTGAATACATTATCTATGTTTGTCATGGCGGCCTCCATGTTGCTCTTGTTTGCAGGTCCTGCCTCTTCATAGTGTCTCAATGTACATGGGTCCTGATCTGACAAGCATCTCTTCACCCCCTCCACAAGACAAAAAGAAAACTTGCTTCCTCCCACAGGCTATGTATTTGTCTACTGTGAACAGACTACAAAGCAATTGGAAGCTTGCTAACCAATTCAGTGAAAGTCATGAGAAATGATGTGGTGTGAGCTCAAGAATGCATGGACCAAACAAGAACCAATGGTTCTTTTCTTTCAACTGATGATCTCACCTGCTTTCTTCAGAGTTATCTGGCTGAGGAGAGCAAAAGGAGTTGGGGGGAGGGAGGGGGAGGAGGGTGTCCCTAGGAAAGCATCCCAGAAAGCAAGGAGAAGCATTATGAAATGCCCTGACATTAGAATAATTGTGGGAATGCTGGCAAATAAGTGGATAAAAATGATTTCGGGGAGTAGAGGGATGAGTGGAAATGGGGCACAAAAATATCAGAATGCTTCTCCCCTAATTACAGAATCATGAAATAAGAAGGGCCTGGAAAAATAGGTCACTATGAAAGTCTACAGTATGGATTGGCCAGTAATAATCTGGTGATCAAATGATAGCAATTCTGGAAAAAAAAGAGCTAGTGTGGAAACAATACCAGAACTGGCCAGAAAGAGCAGGAAGCTCTTTAAATTTAAGACTCTTCTCAAGAAGAATGCAGATTTTGAAAAGCAGAATTAGATCCACCCCATTTTTCCTTTGTTTACGTGTACTGATTACACAGACTAATGATGCAACAGGATTTGAGGAACAGTGGGATTCCCAAATTTAGTACAGAAAGTGGTTAGAAATGCTGATGAAAAATGCATACGAGAAAGGATGGGTTTACACATTCCATTTCATTTTGACCTTTCCTGTTCCAGCCCTGAGAGCCCCATGTTTTTTTAGTATAGCTGCACTTTGCACCACATGTATTTTGTCCCTCTTTTTGTTCCAGTTATTAATACAACATCCATCTCAATAGGATTTTTCTTGGTTCCATAAAAACCACAATGTGCAGTTACATGCAGGTTACAGTTGGATGAACACTCCAAAGCAAGGTCTTCGTTTTAATCCTAGTTTGTAATCTTAGTTTGGAGTTTGACAGGTTTGCACAGAACCATAAACAGTGTTTATTCCTAGTCAAAGTTTGGAATTATTTCATTAGTTGGGGCAGCAAGTGATAAATTAGACACCAAGTAGCCCATGCTGAGAGACAGAACTTGCTATTGCACTAGCCCTGCACTAGCCTTGGAACCACCATATCTGAAGGCTTCCCTGCGTTCCTCTTATCAATCTGCCAAAGTTTTACTTTCTTCTTTTTTCAGCAAGAGCAAAGGTAAGAGATCTGGGCTGCAACAATCCAAGCAATTACGAGACATCGGCAAAGAGCCAGAGTTTCTCTTTGCTGATATCTAGTCATTGTCTGGATTTATGCAGCACAGATTTAGTAGCTGTAGACAAAAGTACATAACTGTGGAGTCCTTGGTGCTCTCTGAGCCTTGTTGTTTTCTTGCAGACGTTTCATTGCCAGGCTAGGCAACATCTTCAGTGTGAAAAGGGAGTGGGACTTGCTCTCTGTTTATATACCCTGTCTTGTCCTGCCTGTGTTGGTGGGGGTGTTGTACTCTCCTTGGTAGTTCCTTGATTGGGTTGTTGTTTGCTGCTTGGTTGATTGACTGAGTTAATAGTTCCTTGATTAGGGTTTATTGTGTTGTTCGATTGCTCCTCTGGTGCTAATCTTGGTGTTAATCTTTGCCTATCTTGTTGCTGATTGCTGGCAAGGAGGTGTTCTGGTCTTCTGGCTTTTCTATTGTCTCTTATGAATGGTATGTAAATGTTGTTTACCTCTATGTGTCTGTTGATGGCTGCTTTGCCTGAGTGCCAAGCTTCCAGGAATTCTCTAGCATTTTTGGATTTGGCTTGGTTTAAGATGCTCACAGTTTCCCAGTTGAAAGTATGGTGAAGTCTGTCCATGTGTTGTGAGATTAAGGAGTTTTCATTGTGTCTTCTGACTGCTAGTTGGTGTTCGTGGATGCGTTCTGCTAGTCTTCAGCCGGTCTGTCCTACATAGTGGCTGCTACAGTCCTTACACTGTATGTTGTAGATAACTCCTGTTTTTTCTTCTTGGACTGCTGGGTCTTTTGGTTTACTTACGATGTTCTGAAGGGTTTTGGTTGGTTTATGTGCTACGGTGATGCTGTGTGGTTGTAACAGTCTATTAGTAGTTTCTGAGATGTTTCTGATGTATGGCAGTGTAATCCTTTTCATAGCTTCTGTTGGTTTTGCTGTGGTGGGTTGAGTGGTCAGGCACTTTTTGATAAAGTTGCGTGGGTATCCATTTTGCTGGAAGATGCTATATAAGTGGTCTGTTTCCTTTTTCTGGTGTTCTGGGTTGCTGCAGTGCATTTGTGCTCGTCTGAATAGTGTTCTTACACAGCTCCTCTTGTGGGAGGTTGGGTTATTGTTTTGGTATTGGAGCACTTGGTTAGTGTGGGTAGATTTCCGGTAGACTTGTGTTTCTAGAATGCCATCATTTCCTCTACTGATGACGATGTCCAAGAAGGGTAGTGTCTTGTTGTTTTCTTCTTCCCTTGTGAATTTTATTCCTTTGAAGATGTTGTTGATGGCTTCATGTGTTTCCTCCAGTTGATCCTTTTTTATTATGACGAAGGTGTCATCTACATACCGGATCCATACTTTGGGTTGTATGCTTGGGAGTGCTATCCTTTCTAGACATTGCATTACTATCTCTGCTATGAGTCCTGAGAATGGTGATCCCATAGGTGTTCCTTTGATTTGTTGGTATATTTGTCCATCAAACTGAAAGTAGGTGGTGAGGCAGAGGTTGATGAGGTCCATGATTCTGGGTATTTTGATCTTGGTGTATCTAGTTAGGTCAGGTGTTTTATGTAGAACTGCTGCCATGGATTCAATCGCTAGTGCTTGGTCTATGGATGTAAAGAGTGCAGTGACATCAAATGACACCATAATTTCATATTCATCTATTTTTAGGTCTTTGATTTTCTGGAGGCACTGTAGTGGGGAGTTGGTAGAGTATTCGCTCTCCTCTGTGAGATGCCCAAGTTTTCTTGTCAGTTATTTAGCTATGTTGTATGTGGGGGTCCCTGGTAATGATACAATTGGACGGAGTGCTATGTCAGGCTTGTGTATTTTGGGACATCCATAGAAGCGTGGGATGATGGGTCCACTGCTTTTCATCCGCCTCTGTTCTTCTTTTGTGATTTGACCTTTCTTGGTTAAGTCGTTGAGGATTCTTTTGACCTGGTTGTCCAGTTTCTGTATAGGATTGGTGTTTACTGGGGTGTAGGTTTCTTTGTCCTCAAGTAAATCTTTGGCTTTTTGTATATATTGTGATCTGTCGATAATGATGGTGGTGCAGCCTTTGTCTGCTGGGAGGATGATAATAGTTTGGTCCATCTTTAGGTTTTTGAGGGCTGCTCTGTCCTCTGCTTTCAGTTGGTTCTGCTTCCATGTCCTTCTGGTTTGTGGTATGATTATCTGTCTTACATTCTCTTGGGTATCTGTAGTAAGTCCTGTAGTTTTCAATGCTGCTTCTAAAGCTGCAAAGAATTCTAATTTATTTGCATCCTCTGTGTTGTAATTGAGGCCTCTCTGCAAGATACTGTGTTCTGTAGTGGATAATGGGCGGCTGGACATGTTGACCACCCATTCTGGTTCCAGTACTTCTTTGTTTCTGGGGTTTAATTTAAGTAGTTTAGTTTGGAGTTTAGCTTTCCTTTTTTCTGCTTGTCTCAGTGATGTGGTCTTGATGGTAGTAGTCAGCATGTTGATTTGTTCAGGGGTCATAGTCTGTTCTAGTTATTCCTTGAGGCTGTCTATTGTGTGTTGATATTTGTTTAATCTGAGGTGGGCGTCCATGATCATTAGCCGTATCATTTTTCGCCCACTTTGTTGCGCAATCTTCCATCCAGCTGTGCAGTTGAAAAGTACGTAAGCTAGTTCTGTTGTCCATTTAAGATGAGGCAATGACACAAGAGATGGACTGACCACATTTAATGGACTCAGCTCTGACCTGGAATAAACAGATACTTAACACATTGTAAGAAACAGACCATGACTCCCCATAACATGTGTAGGCTCAACTATTGGTAAATATCAACTTCCTCCTTTTCTATGGAGGCCCCATCATTTTCGAACTGTGTTTCCAGGAAAACTTCTTCATTGGTTTTAAGAGAATCCTCATCACTTTGTGGAATTTTGTCAGCATTGCTTTTTGTTTTAGTCATTTCCATACTAATGATTAGTGTCTTGTAGAGTTATCCAGTCCTTGGGCCAAAATAACAGTCAGGTTTTATATCACTTCAGTGATGTCCGGATGACGCTATGAACATTCTGGAACATGCTTATGTGGACATGACCTAGTTAAATATTTTCTATGACTGTTTTAGTTTTAATTAGTGTTAAAACCAAACAACCTCTCCTGTGAGGATAGACTCCGTAAAGGGCAGAGTGCTAAAGGAATCAGTCAAATAAATAAATCAAGTTTGCATATGAATGGTTGTTGAGAATTATTTTTACCTAAGTTTTAGTAAGCAAAGAAAATTTAAAATAAAGTGTGCAAAGGCATATATCTGGCTTTTGCATTAGTTGACCTATGATAATTGATCTATGGCAATAAATAATTATATTAGCAATTACATTGTGCCACTTCTCACTGCACAATCACCTCTGGATGGGAATTCTTTACCCATCTGAATGAATCAAAAATAATTATTTCCCTACTGTCAGTTTACCATGATTTAGAGGATAACAAGGAAATCAAAATTAAAATGGCAGTTAAGGCAGATTAGATGGTTTGGGGTTCTACCAGACAAGTATTTTATTGTGCCCTCATTCTGTCTAATGTAATCTGGGGGGAAAGAAGTCCAGAAGTTGACAACTTCTATTTGTAACCTTTCTGCATTCATTTACCTATTGCTTCTTCCATCATTTTTCTTTTCACAAAAAAGGGCAAATGAGATATAAAAAGTCTTTGGATTTTGTAGCATCGTCTTTGTTCCATGCCCCTGAAAATTTTGGTGGAGACTTCAACCACCCCATTCTGTGCCCCTTTATAACAGAACTTTTTTTCCCTTTTTTTACAGATGTGGGAAGCTTACATTTTCAATTATCAACAAGCACAACTGTTTCCTTAGCATACGGGTTTTGTCTTAGATGTTCTGTTTCTATTGACTCATTATTCAAAACCCTATTTATTTTAATAAGGGTGAATCATTGCTGCAGACTGTATGGATATTGGGCAAGAGCATGCATGGCATTCATGCTAATGAGAACCTTGCCTCCAGAACAGGAATTGTGTCAAGTTTGAAATATCCAGGAAAAGACACACATAAACAAATAAACAATCATTTTCTGACTCAGCTGGTGGAATGATTTTTAGATGCATAAAATAAAATGTAACCTCCTTCAAGTTGAGCTTAGCTTCTTTGATTGCCATGTAGTTTTGTTGAAAACAGTATGAAAGTGTTGTGCCATTGCCTTCTTCCAAATATATAATTAGCCTGAGTCAATCCATTGCAGGATGAAGGCCTCTTCGTTGAAGTTGTGGACTGTAATCTATCAGGCTCGTCCAGGTTGGTAGGTACTGTAGATATTTTTCAGCATCCCAGTCTAGGGCTGAAAGAGTGTGACTAGCCCAAAGTCACCCAGCCAGCTTTATATAGAGCAGAGCTTTCCAAACTTTTCATGTTGGTGACACACTTTTTAGCCATGCATCATTTCGCGACACACTCTTACAGCAGGGCATCATCTCGCGACACACTCTTACAGCAGGGCACAAGGCAGGCACTAGGACCTGCGCAGAATCACAGCAGGTTTGGAGGCAGCCAGGCACAAGGCAGGCACTAGGACCTGCGCGGAATCCTGGCAGGGCTTGGAGGCAGCAGCAGCCGCGACACACCCAGACACTGCAGCCAACACACTAACGTGTCCCGACACACAGTTTGGAAAGCTCTGATATAGAGATATATAACACACACATACGTGTGTGTGTGTGTTTGTGTGCCTTACTGGTATTTGGTGTTTCCTGGTGTGTTCACACCCAAGCATTATCCAGCTCAGGCCCTGAAATCAGCCAAGGTTGGCTGTTGCTACCTACCTGGTCCAAATATAAAAAAGTCTGCAAGCTAGGAAATCTGGGTGCAAATCTAGACAAAATGCTAATGCCCACTGCGTGTAATGTGTGCACTTTAAAAATGTAAATAGTTTTTATTAGGAGTTAATTCTTTGGCTATTCCCCCCTCTCCACTGCAATCCCCGAAGCAATTCCTAACAATGCACACAGGCCATGGAGGTGGGGGGGGGGGCAACCCCTTCACTCGGCCATGGCCCCAGGAAGGCTACAGGAAACAGAGTTGACTCTCTGACTTTGGAGGCAAGCTGGAAGAGGATTTCTCATTCTACCCACCACAGTCTTCCCTTCTCCCTTTTCCTGAGGCCAACACACTCAAGACCACATCCTGATTGGTTGTGGATGGTCTGGGCTGGGGCCTGGTAATCAAAGAAGAGCATTTCCATATTAGAAATTTAAACTAGCTTCATCATGCTTTCCTTTTCACAAGCCATCCTGAGCACTGTAGTTCTGTTGGAAGGAGGTTTGTTACCTGGAACAGAGAAGTCTCATGAAAAACAAAGGTAGCCAGATTGTTCATAAGGAAAGTTCTGCGTCCCATAGTAGAGCAATATCTTGATTAAGCCAATGGGCAAATCAGAGTCCCATTGAGATCAGCCCAGAGAAATCAATGGGATTTAAGTTAAGAATGACTAAGTCCTCTTGATTTCAATGGGACGATTTTGAGTAAGCCTGAACTTACTTAATCTTGAAAAATGGGATAATTTAGAACATATTCTCATCAATGCTAGGTATCTGGTAATCCTTGAGGTGAACTTGATTCAGAATGTTCCAGGGACTATACCTGCCACAATAAACCCTCATTTGGCAAGTATCACATGTGTACTATTGAGAACTGTGTTTACATTACAGTCCTTTCAGAAGAAGGAAAAGGATCAGCCACATTCCTGAACTGAGCCAAATATATATTTTTTCATGTTTGATACTGTCACAATATGCCTTCCCCAATCTGGTGCCCTCCACATATGTTGGACTTCACTCCCACGCTCCTTAGCTGGCCAAGTTATAAACATCCCTAAAACTTTTATTTTTAAAACATTGCAATATTCTTTTGTCCCAGCTAATGTTAACATTTTTTCCCCTGTTCAATTGTGTCCGATTTTGGAGACTGCTGGACAAGTCCCTGCAGTTTTCTTGGCAAGGTTTTTCAGAAGTGGTTTGCCACTGCCTTCTTCCTAGGGCTGAGATAAAGTGACTGGCCCAAGGTCACCCAGCTGGCTTTGTGCCTAAGGCAGGACTAGAACTCACAGTCTCCCAATTTCTAGCCTGATGCCTTAACCACTACATCAAACTGGATCTCAGTGTTAACATACTGGAATAAAAATCTCATTGGGAGCTGAAAAAAGCACTTCACCACACAAGCAGAGTGAAGTGCTTCTCTTTTTGAACAATGTTATGACCCCAGACCAGTTATAACGGTTTCTTCGAATTCTGAATTCCATAGAGATTCAGCAGAGAAAGCCATGGAAGTAGTAGAAAATGGTGCAGGGAGGTGGTGTAGGAGGAAAAAAAAATGGATTTTCTCTTATGCAAAAGAAGCAAAAACGGAATTCCTTTCATGCCACACCCTGTTGCCTGCCTTCAAATATAAACCAACAACTGCAGTGACAAATCTTTAACCACTAGATGGTTCTAGTGACCCAACTCCTGGCTTCTTAAAAGTGGAGCATGATTAAATGGTTAAAGCTCTGCCCCTGCCTACCCCTTTTGTCCAGAGCTTGAGGTCAATCTCAATAAAAGATCACAACTGTTTGAGTGAAGTTCCATTATGTTTATAACCATGTAATTCTTTACCTCTGTTTTGGGATTTCATAGGGGTGACAAGAATAGCACTGACCTGCACCCTTTGCTCTGAGAGCTCCAGGAATATTCATTTTGTTAGCTTAGCATGCAAAAATTCTCTAGGCTGCCATGCAAACCACCTTCATCATCGGCAAGTGGAGTGTGATTCCTACTGATTTGCCAAGAGATGTCCTTCATTGGCTCAGAGGTTTGCTGATTGGAAACGATGAGTCCTAGAAGGGGCAACTTTAAATGTTCAAATAATTTTGCTATCACCTTCTGTGCAACTGTTTTTGTTGTCTCCAACCAAAAAGCACGTGTGGTTTTTGGATGGCATGTATGTGTGCCACACAGAAGAAGCTTTCTTCAATGACCCTTATTCCCTGGTAGCTGAGCACATTGCAGCCTTAAACCAGAATCTCTTGCTGCAGGCAGGCTGTAATGACTGGAAGTAGTATTTACATTGCAAATCTCTCTCCTCTCATATTAACTATGAACAAATGGGAGGACAGGCCCACTTTTCCTGTTATAACTGGCACGGGAGCTGCAATTAGGCAGTTTCATCCCAAACTGTTTGGGTAACTGGCCACAGGGGAGAACCTAAAATGTGACTCATCCTCTGCCCAGATTTTTAGGAACTGGGACAACAGCAAGGTGTTTTCTTCACATTACTCAAGCAGTTCAGCTGTGCTGGCCCTACAGTGGCCACCTCAGGAATGAATTATGAAAGAAGAGCAAACAGTTAATTCCTTAATGTGTCATGTATTTTGACTTTTGAGAAGGAGGAAAGGTACTTGGGGCATTTTCTCCTGACGTGCGCAAATCATTTGGCTGATTGTCGCAAGCTGACTTGGGTGGACGGAAGAGGCACAGTGTGTTGCTCAGATTCAGGCAGCCAAACGTGGTGGTAGAGCAGGGGTGGGCAGCCTTTTCCGTCCTGGAGGCCACACTTGCTTTTGTGCCTGGCCAGGGACTGTAGCATTATGATGTCACAGGAGTGGCCGGGGATCACGTTTGTTACCTTTTCTTGTATTCTGGAAGTTTTGGAGGGTAGGGCCAAATCCAGGTTGCCAACCCCTGCTGTAAAGGGAGAATCAGTTCCTGTGCTGCAAATATAACTTAAGTAAAAGTCTACTTGTAATGCAAGAGAGCCTAAAAGTCCATGTAAGAGCCACATGGGAAGATGTTCTGCATGTTCTCCCCAGTTTTATTAAAAGGCCTAAGTTTTGTGAGCTGCAGCTGACTTCATCCAATGCATGGAGTGGCTAGACTGATATACGACTTAAATTGGGGTGAGGTGCGGGGGGGGGGGGGATGGGGGGAAGTTGGGTGGGAAAAGGGAGAGGAAGATTATGCAAATGGAGGTTACATGTGAGACAGATTACAAATACCTTATCAATGAACAATTGTAATACATTAAAAACCCTTTGTGTTTGTTGAGACCTTCTGAGATCAAAATGACTGTTTTAGAAAAGCTGTAACAGCAACAATGCTCCAGCAAAGGAGATCGTTACCTTGTCGTGGTGCTGGAGCTTGAGCACCTCAATGAAACCATGAGCTAAACCGTGAAGGGACACCCAAGACGGGAAGGTTGTGGCAGAGAGGTCAGACTAAATACGATCCCTGGGGAAGGTAATGGCAACCCACCCCAGTATTCTTGCCGTGAAAACTAAATGGATCAGTACAACCAGAGATATGTCGGTATACCATCGGAAGATGGGACTCCCAGGTCGGAAGATGGTCAAAATGCTACTGGGGAGGAACAGAGGATACGTTCAACTAGCCCCAGATGTGATGACGCAGCTAGCTCAAAGCCGAAAGGACGGCTAGCGGCCGACGGTGCTGGTGGTGAACGACGAATCCAATGTTCTAAAGATCAACACACCATAGGAACCTGGAATGTAAGATCTATGAGCCAGGGCAAATTGGATGTGGTTATTGGTGAGATGTCAAGATTAAATATAGACATTTTAGGTGTCAGTGAACTGAAATGGACTGGGATGGGCCACTTCACATCAGATGACCACCAGATCTACTACTGTGGACAAGAGGACCACAGAAGAAATGGAGTAGCCTTCATAATTAATAATAAAGTGGCTAAAGCAGTGCTTGGATACAATCCAAAAAACGATAGAATGATCTCAATTTGAATTCCGGGTAAGCCATTTAACATCACAGTGATCCAAATATACGCCCCAACCACAGATGCTGAAGAAGCAGAAGTAGAGGTTCTATGAGGATCTGCAGCACCTACTGGATAATACACCAAAAAGAGATGTTATTTTCATTACAGGAGACTGGAATGCTAAGGTGGGTAGTCAAACGACACCTGGAATTACAGGCAAGCATGGTCTGGGAGAACAAAATGAAGCAGGACATAGGCTGATAGAATTTTGCCAAGACAACTCACTGTGCATAACAAACACTCTCTTCCAACAACCTAAAAGACAACTTTATACATGGACTTCACCAGATGGTCGACACCGAAATCAGATTGACTACATCCTTTGCAGCCAAAGGTGGCGGACATCTATACAGTCGGTAAAAACAAGACCTGGAGCTGACTGTAGTTCAGATCACGAACCTCTTATTGCAAAATTTAGAATCAGACTAAAGAGAATAGGGAAGACCCACAGATCAGTTAGATATGAGCTCACTAATATTCCTAAGGAATATGCAGTGGAGGTGAAGAATAGATTTAAGGGATAGTAGATAGGGTCCCAGAATAACTATGGACAGAAGTTTGCAACATTGTTCAGGAGGCGGCAACAAAAAACGTCCCAAAGAAAAAGAAAACCAAGAAGGCAAGATGGCTGTCTGCTGAGACACTGGAAGTAGCCCAAGAAAGAAGGAAAGCAAAAGGCAACAGTGATAGGGGGAGATATGCCCAATTAAATGCAAAATTCCAGCGGTTAGCCAGAAGAGATAAGGAATTATTTTTAAACAAGCAATGTGCGGAAGTGGAAGAAGACAATAGAATAGGAAGGACAAGAGGCCTCTTCCAGAAAATTAAAAACATCGGAGGTAAATTCCAGGCAAAAATGGGTAAGATCAAAAACAAAGATGGTAAGGACCTAACAGAAGCAGAAGAGATCAAGAAAAGGTGGCAAGAATATACGGAAGATCTGTATAGGAAGGATAATAATATTGGAGATAGCTTTGACGGAGTGGTCAGTGAGTTAGAGCCAGACATCCTGAAGAGTGAGGTTGAATGGGCCTTAAGAAGCATTGCTAATAACAAGGCAGCAGGAGACGACGGTATTTTATTTATTTATTTATTTATTTATTTATTTTTCAAATTTATTCCCCGCCCATCTCCCATGCAAGGGACTCTGGGCAGGTTACAATAAATAAAAAATTTAAAAACTATACAAAATATCTAAAAACACAAGCATAACATAATAAAATAAAATCCAAGATGGATTTGGACCCGCAGAATAGATCGTGGAGCTATGGGCCAGCCAACCCCAGGAGGCACTACCACCTCCGTCGTCCCAGGCCAGGTGGCAGAGCCAGGTCTTAAGGGCCTTCCAAAAGGCCAGGAGGGAGGGGGCCAGTGTCACCTCCGTGGGCAGGATATTCCACAAGGCGGGCGCTATCGCAGAGAAGGCACGCCTCCTGGACCCCACTAGATGGAATTCTCTTGTTGAGGGGGTCCGAAGCATGCCCTCTATGCATGCACGGGTGGGGCGGGCCAACGTTATCGGGATGAGACGGTCCCTCAGGTACCCTGGTCCTATGCCATGTAGGGCTTTAAAGGTAATCACCAACACCTTGAATTGGACCCGGAAGCAAACTGGCACCCAATGCAGCTCGCGTAGCAGGGGTGTCACATGTGCCGATCTTCTGGTACTCATAACTGCTCATGCCGCTGCATTCTGCACCAGCTGAAGCTTCCGGATACTCTTCAAGGGTAGCCCCATGTAGAGCGCATTACAATAGTCTATACGGGAGATGACAAGGGCGTGAGTAACTGTTCGGAGGGCCTCCCGATCCAGGAAAGGGCGTAACTGGCGCACAACTCGCAGCTGTGCAAAGGCCCTCCTGGCCACGACTGCCACCTGCTCTTTGAGCAGGAGTCGCGAGTCCAGGAGGACCCCCAGATTCCGCACTAGATCCGAGGGGGGTAGTGCAACCCCCCCCCAGAACCAAAGATGACAACTTCCCGGATCCAGGGGGGCCATCAATCCACAGCCACTTCGTCTTACCAGGGTTCAGTTGAAGCCTGTTGTTCCCCATCCAGACCCCCACAGCCTCCAGGCACTGAGATAAGGCATTGACCGCATCACTTACTTCACCCGGGACGGAGATGTATAACTGGGTATCATCAGCATATTGGTGATACCTCATCCCGTGGTGACAGATGATCTCGCCCAGTGGCCTCATGTAGATGTTGAATAGGAGAGGAGAGAGGTATCCCAGCTGAACTGTTTAAAATCTTGCAAGATGATGCTGTCAAGGTGATGCATGCCATATGCCAGCAAATTTGGAAAACACAAGAATGGCCATCAGATTGGAAAAAATCAACTTATATCCCCATACCAAAAAAGGGAAGCACTAAAGAATGTTCAAACTATCGAACAGTGGCACTTATTTCACATGCCAGTAAGGTAATGCTCAAGATCTTGCAAGGCAGACTCCAGGAATTCATGGAGCGAGAATTGCCAGATGTACAAGCTGGGTTTAGAAAAGGCAGAGGAACTAGAGACCAAATTGCCAATATCCGCTGGATAATGGAGAAAGCCAGGGAATTTCAGAAAAACATCTATTTCTGTTTTATTGACTATTCTAAAGCCTTTGACTGTGTGGATCATAACAAATTGTGGCAAGTTCTTGGTGGTATGGGGATACCAAGTCATCTTGTCTGCCTCCTGAGGAATCTGTATAACGACCAAATAGCAACGGTAAGAACAGAGCACGGAACAACGGACTGGTTTAAGATTGGGAAAAGAGTACGGCAGGGTTGTATACTCTCACCCTACCTATTCAACCTGTACGCAGAACACATCATGCGACGTGCTGGGCTTGAGGAATCCAAGGCTGGAGTTAAAATCGCTGGAAGAAACATTAACAATCTCAGATATGCAGATGATACCACTTTGATGGCTGAAAGCGAGGAGGAGCTGAGGAGCCTTATGACGAAGGTGAAAGAAGAAAGTGCAAAAGCTGGGTTGCAGTTAAACCTCAAAAAAACCAAGATTATGGCAACGAGCTTGATTGATGACTGGCAAATAGAGGGTGAAAAAGTGGAGGCAGTGACAGACTTTGTACTTCTAGGCGCAAAGATTACTGCAGATGCTGACTGCAGCCAGGAAATCAGAAGACGTCTACTTCTCGGGAGGAGAGCAATGACAAATCTCGATAAAATAGTTAAGAGCAGAGACATCACACTGACAACAAAGGTCCGCATAGTTAAAGCAATGGTATTCCCTGTAGTAACCTATGGCTGTGAGAGCTGGACCATAAGGAAGGCTGAGCGAAGGAAGATAGATGCTTTTGAACTGTGGTGTTGGAGGAAAATTCTGAGAGTGCCTTGGACTGCAAGAAGATCAAACCAGTCCATACTCCAGGAAATAAAGCCAGACTGCTCACTTGAGGGAATGATATTAAAGGCAAAACTGAAGTACTTTGGCCACATAATGAGAAGACAGGATACCCTGGAGAAGAAGCTGATGCTGGGGAAAGTGGAAGGCAAAAGGAAGAGGGGCCGACCAAGGGCAAGATGGATGGATGGTATTCTGGAGGTGATGGACTCAACCATGGGGGAGCTGGGGATGGTGACGGCCGACAGAAAGCTCTGGCGTGGGCTGGTCCATGAGGTCACGAGGAGTCGGAGACGACTGAACAAATAAACAACAAAACAGCTACAATGAGAAACAATCTGATGAACTCACATACTGTAGATGAACAGATTTCAGGCAATCCCCCCTTTCCTGCTGCACCTCATGCCATTTAAATCTTACATCAGTCTAGCCCAGTGCTTCCCCAACTTTTTCCTTCATTACCCAAAACTGCTTATCAGAAAGTCCTTACGAAATGCAGGTAAAATACTTTAAGCCAATTTAATGGGTTGGTGTGTCGTTAACCACTTTTACCCAATTTTGGGTAATTTACCTAGGTTTGGGAAGCACTGGTCTAACCACTCCGTGCATTTGATGAAGTGAGCTGCAGCTCAGAAATGCTTATGCCTTTTAATAAAATGTGTTAGTTGGTAGGAGCTCTTAGACGCCTGATTTTTTTGCCACTAACACGGCTTCCCTCCCACAATGTTCTCCCCAAAGTTTACTGAAGCTGGAGTTCTGATGCCTGTACAAGTTGCAACCTTCAGGGTATGCTTGGCTGAATTTCATAACCAGGCTGAAATGTTGCAACCATTCGGATCACCACTCACCCACATGCTTCATATGGGATAAGCAATGTCACATCATGGGGAGGCACAGTGGAAAGCTTCCAGCCAGGTGGGAGAAAGGTTCATGGGATCTGGCTGGTGGAATTCCACAATTGGAAACACGGACCAAAAATCTTTAAACACCCCATCTGGTGGAGCAAATCATAAAAGTGATGAAAATATCTACCTCTCTATAAAGAAGTAGTCATGATAACAAAAGCTGTTGCAAGATGTGCCAGTGTTTGCTTCTAACTGAGCTTCTCTCCGTTCAGCAGCTGCCCAACAAGCAGATCTATGGCTAATTGCCTTTCCACAGCTATAAGGAATGTCCCTAATCATGTAAACATATAAGCCCAGGCGATGTCAGAAGAAAGCCTGCTGGGGTTGCTGGATTGTACTCTCCTGCAGTAGTTATAAGATTTAATAGATGCATGGCAGGTACACAGGTTGAACAGGCAATGTTACAATATCTGCCTGTTGAGCTTCCACCTACAACTTTCTTCCATCGTTAAAAGCATCAAGTATCTGAAAGTAGGGATCCTTAAGGGGGAAATGTGCTTCCTTCTCATCACTCTCTACCTCCAGAGCTTCACAGAAGCATCTTTACAACTGCGTCCGCTATGTATTTTGAATGCATATTTATATTTATATTAGTATACACTAGAGCTTTTCCTGTCCTACTAACCCTAATGCTAACCCTAAAGTATCAAAATACAAAGGAAGTGTATTTCATGCACATGCACACACATGCAAACTTTCTGACCTTACAACCTGGAAATGCAAACTAACTTCACAGCTAATTTGCAGTGTTTTATGCCCACCTTTGAACCCTCATTGTTTTAACTGGGATTCGGAAATGGAACTGCAGCATAGCCTGACATTTTTTTTACAGCTTTTTAACTCAAAAATAGAAGTCAGTCCCTTACATACAACTAAATTGCTTGGTTCAATGTTTTTGTGAAAAGACAAAGGGTTCAGACTTGGATAGTTTCAATGAACATGTGTCTTATACATTTGATAAGAGATTCAAACTTCTATCAAGGTCAGTTGAAAAGAGTGTATCGACCAAGATGAAGACATTTATGGGGCACCAGCATGATTCATAATTAGATTTCATATTTGCTTTTGCTTCAGACAAAGCAAAAAAAGGGGGGAAAAAACCTTCTGGTGGTGAGGAAGTGAGGGACAGAGCGGACTTTGTGATACCATTAGTCTTCATTTCCTGAGGAAATGGTAGAAACCTGGGAGCAGTTAGTTGTCAAAATCCTTTTCATATTTAAGCCCTTCCATCGGAAATACTGTTTGGGATTCCCTGCCATTTCCCTAGGGAACACTATTCTAGAATGAAGTTGAGCAAATCACTTGGTAATTGATGGTGCTGCTATTTAGGTAAATGAGTTCAGAGAGTGAGGGATTTCATTCTCCCATAGAAGTTGGGTTAGGCACTTGGCAATTAATATTATTTTAAAAATATGTCTCGTGTTTGCAAAATATGATGGCTTCATAAAGCAGCATTAAAAGATCTCGTAGGCCTCGTTTCTATGTTTAGTGCTCACCAGCTACCTTGTCAGGAGACAGAAATATCCAAGGCAGCCTAATGTAGGGAGTTTCCTTTGAAGAGCATGAGCTGGAGAACTGTTGCCCCATTGGCCACACACTGGCTGCACATAGTGGGCAAATGGTGGGCAAACAGGCTGATGAGAAGATAGTGTTAGTCCCAAAGACCCATCAGTCCTAAGGCCAGTACAGCAGAGCTTTCCAAACTGTGTGTCGCGACACGTTAGTGCAGAGCTTTCCAAACTGTGTGTCGCGACACAAAAGTGTGTCGCCACACACAGCGTGGTGTGTCGCCACACCACCCGGAAGCGCGCTGCCGCCACCATGCACACGCGCGCCGCCGCACGCCCCCCGCGCGGCCGCCGTGCACGCACGTGCTGCCGCACGCCCCCCCCGCGCCACCGCCATGCACGTGCGCCCCCCGCGCTGCCACCGTGCACGTGCGCCCCCCCGCGCCGCCACCGCGCTGCCGCCGCCGCTCATGTGTCGCCAGCGGCGGCACTTTGGAAAGCCCTGCGTTAGTGTGTCAGCTGCAGTGTCTGGGTGTGTCGCGGCTGCTGCTGCCTCCGAGCCCTGCCAGGATTCTACGCAGGTCCTAGTGCCTGCCTTCTGCCCTGCTGTAAGAGTGTGTCGCGAAATGACGCATGTCTAAAAAGTGTGTCACCAACATGAAAAGTTTGGAAAGCTCTGCAGTACAGAATGCCAATGTTCAAGAGCAGTTTTGCCAGGCAGCAGTCCCTCTGCTCCACATTAATAATAAACACTCATTCAAAGGGCAGTTGAGGAGATGTTAGGATAGAAAGGCAGCTCCAAGCATAGAAGGACATGCCTGCAGGCACATTTTATATATCACTATAAATCACAATGGCTCAGCTGCAGAACAGAATGGAACTACGGTTTTCTAGATGAGTCATTTCAGAGTTTAGATCCAGCAGTATCATGGCAATCTTTTCCTCTCTAAAGAAAACCAATTTTATAAAGCATTCTTCACCAATGAGCATCAACATATCTGAAGAGTGCCAGATTGGGGAAGGCTGGCAGAGAAACATTTGGCTGGCTGCTTTTGGAAGCAAGTTTTCTGGAAGCGGCAGAAAATCTGGGAATCCGAGCACAGCTGTTTCTGGAAAACAACAAGTTTGCCATAAATGCCTCAGCATACTTTAATTGTAACTGCGAAAATGATTACAACATAATTTTGAAAAAAATCTTAATGTAGCTTTTAAACTTCTGGAAATAATACAGCCTTGGAAAGATTCTAGTTCTAGTTATACCATCATATGCCAACTGCTCCCATGTATCATAGGAGCATTTACAGACAAACAGTACAGTATGTGGAGTCCTTGGTGCTCTCTGAGCCTTGTTGTTTTCTTGCAGACATTTCATTCAGTGAAGATGTTGCCTAGCCTGGCAATGAAACGTTTGCAAGAAAACAGCAAGGCTCAGAGAGCACCAAGAGACTCCACAGTTCCACCCTGAGCTACAAATATTCTCTTTGATTAGTACAGTATGTTTTCATAAATGTATTGCAGTGCTTTCCAAACTGCTGCTGTTGGCGACACACCAACGGCAGTGGCGGCGGCGCGGGGGCGTGCACAGTGGCAGCGTGGGGGACGCACAGTGGCGGTGTGCATGGCGGCAGCGGCAGCAGCGGCCTTGTGTTTTCCGCTAAAACGCGGAAGCACTGATGGCGTGCCGCCGCCACCGCCATGCACACCACCGCCGCGTGCGCCCCCGCGCCGCCGCTGTGCATGCCCCCGCCGCCACTTCCGGGTTGTTTCGTGACACACTAAACTGTGTGTCGCGACACACTAAAGTGTCGCGACACACAGTTTGGAAAGCTATGATGTATTGAGAAAGATTGTATATATCGGGGACTGATCTCAATAAGATGGACAGTTATGGGTTTGAAAGTCTGGGTTTGTGTTTTGGAGTTCATTCTTGACCTCTGTTATCAGTTTATTGAGGTCTTTTATAGAATCATAGACTTAGAAAGTGACCTAAGAGGTCATCAAGTCCAACCCCCTGCATGACACAGGATTCCCTACACCATCCCTGAAAAATGACTATCCAGCCTCTGTTTATTGTCCTTCAACCTCATCAGTCTGTCTTTTGTGAAGTGGCTATTTTAACATTGGCTGCGTAGCGAGTCAAGGCTTGCAAGCTAAGCAGGATCGTGCCTGGTTAATGCTTGAAGGGGAAACCATCAGGAAACAACGAGGTTGTAGACTAAACTGCAGAGTTTTGTTTTTAAACATCCCCAAAGAAGGCAGTGCCAAACCACTCTTATACAGCTGCCAGAACTTTCTCAAAACTCCCAATGTGCTCAGTGTCCCAGAAAGATTAGGTATCCTGACCTTGACGGATTAAAACAAACAAACAAACATGCACACATCAAGGCTTGTGTCTGGAAAAGATGGAAACACTACTTCCACACAGGATCAGAAAAACTTGGAATGAACGGGTCTCAAGCATGGGGTGGGGATAGGAGGGAAGCTGCATCAAGCGGAAGTGTCCTTAAAGAGTAGGTCATGAGACATCTTCAAACCAAAGTTGAAACCAGTGTGGATGTACCGGAAGTAAAGAAAACATCCCGAAGAATAGGCATGGCAAATCAATGTGCACGTGTTTACATATTGCATAACAATATAGGTTGGGGAGGGAGGGGGTTGGTGCCTTCAAGTCAGTGTTGACTCCTGGCAACTGCCTGCAGTTTTCTTGGCATGGTTTTTCGGAAGTGGTTTGCCATTGCCTTCTTCCAAGGGCTGAGAGAGAGAGTGACTGGCCCAAGGTCACCCAGCTGGCTTTGTGCTCAAGGCGGGACTAGAGCTTCTGGTCTCCCGGTTTCTAGCCTGGTGCCTTTAATCAGTACACCAAATTGGCTCTCTAACAATATAGTAGTGTGAGCAATAGTCACTGTATTTTCTCTAATAGAGGAACAGAATAGTGTCTTGAAAACCTTACTAACTTTTTTAGAGCTCACAACCGAATACATATTTTGGATAACTCGATGGCTATTTGTAATTTAGTTACTTACCATCCTAGTTTAGTATAAAGCTGTTGGAAGTAAACTCTCTCTCCCCCCTGCCCCCCCCCCCGAAAACAAACTTGTGAGATTTACAAACTGTGGGATTTTAGGTAATTTCATTGGCCAGCCAGAACTCTGATCTTTATGTCCAACAACTTTCTATGGAAAAAGTTCAGAGATCAATGCACTTTCAATAGGAAACATTTGTTTTCTTCTATCTTGCCTTGAGAAAGTCCTGATGCTGTAATAGAAGCAAAGTTCACTGATACAAAGTTAATGTTGCTACCAAGAGGTTTTCTAGTAAAATGAAACTTCAGCTCTACAGCAGAAGTGTTTTACTGCCAAAAATACAAAGGTCAGAAGCACTGTATCTCCCCAGGAATGTTTAATTTATTATACATTTATTGTTATATCCCACCTTTCCTCCAGGGGTGTAAGACAGCATGCATATACTGTATAGCAGGGGTCCCCAACCTTTTTGGCACCAGGGACCAGTTTCAAAAGACGATTTTTCTGTGGACCAGCGGGTGGGGTTTCCGGGATTTCTGCAGACCGGGGGCGGGCTTTGAGGGTGGGAGCCAATCGTGTGCACTGGGGGGTTGGGTTTGTGGGCGGGAGCCAATCACGCGGAAGTGGGCAGGGTTTGCGGGCGGGAGCGGCCCACAGGTTAGGGACCCCTGCTGTATAGTACTCCCCTTCCTTCCTTCCTTCCTTCCTTCCTTCCTTCCTTCCTTCCTTCCTTCCTTCCTTTCTTTCTTTCTTTCTTTCTTTCTTTCTTTCTTTCTTTCCCCAACCACAATCCTGTAACGCAGGTTGGGCTGAGCATGAGTGGATGGTTCAAAGTCATCCAGTTAGCTCTGAAAGTTAAGGATGGACTGAAATTTGACTGTCTCCCTGCTTCAACAGCTTAACCCATAGCTTTCCAAACTGTGTGACGCGACACTTTAGTGTGTCGCGACAAAACCCGGAAGTGGTGACGGCACATTGCCACCGCCCTTGATATTGATAGTGGCGGCGACGGCAGCAGTAGCGGCGACGGCAGCGGTAGCGGCAACGGCAGCGGTAGCGGCAACGGCAGCGGCGCACCATCAGCACTTCCGGGTTTTAGCGGAAAACACGAGGCCACAGCCACTGCCGCCGCCACCGTGCACACCACCGCACGTGCCCCCGCGCCGCCGCCACTGCCGCCGTTGGTGTGTTGCCAACGGCGGGAGTTTGGAAAGCACTGGCTTAACCACTATGGCTGTATTAGTTTGCTGTTTCCACTTTGGGGCAAACTCCATTTGTATTTATTTATTTATTTATTTATTTATTTATTTATTTATTTATTTATTTAACTTATATGACCGCCCATCTCCCCCAATGGGGAACTCTGGGCGGTTTACAATAAAACTGATTAAAATAGAATAAATAATATAAAAATACAATCAAATAATACAATAAATAAATTATAAAATCCAAATGGCCAGATAGTTTAATAAAAAGAAGGACATTATGAAATTAACCACCCCCATGAGGAACTATTATTTCTTCCTTCCCATGCCAGGCGGCAGAACCAGGTCTTCAGATCTTTCCTAAAGGTCGGGAGGGAGGGGATCTGCCTCAACTCTGGAGGCAAGGTATTCCAGAGTGCTGGTGCCACCACAGAGAAGGCCCGCCTTCTAGACCCCACCAGATGACACTCTCTTATTGATGGGGTTCGTAGCAGACCCTCTCTGAATGATCGGGTGGGGCGGGTCGATGATATGGGGATAAGACGGTCCCTCAGGTATTCTGGTCCCATGCCATGTAGGGCTTTAAAGGTGATAACCAACACCTTGAATTGTACCCGGAAGCAAACCGGCACCCAATGCAGCTCGCGGAGTAAAGGTGTTATATGCGCTGATCTTGGCGCACCTAGAACTGCTCGCGCGGCTGCACTCTGAACCAGTTGTAGCTTCCGGATAGTCTTCAAGGGTAGCCCCATGTAAAGCGCATTGCAATAGTCTACATGGGAGATGACGAGAGCATGAGTGACTGTTCGGAGGGCATCTCGATCCAGGAATGGGCATAACTGGCGCACCAGCCGAAGCTGTGCAAAAGCCCTCCTAGCCACGACCGCCACCTGCTCTTCGAGCAGGAGTCGTGAGTCCAGGAGGACCCCCAAGTTCCGCACCGGCTCCGAATGGGGCAGTGCTACCCCATCGAGAACCAAAGATGATAATTTCCCAGAAGACGCTAAGCCAAGGGTTGGCAAACTTTTTGAGCCGAGAGCCATTTTGGTATGCTCGTGCACATTTTTAAGTGCTCGAGAGCCAGGGGGCGGGGTTTGCGGGCGGGGGCCAATCGCGTGGAAGGGGGTGGGGTTTGTGGGCGGGGACCAATCGCGTGGAAGGGGGCGAGGTTTGCAGGCGGGGGCCAATCACGTGGAAGGGGGCGGGGTTTGCGGGCGGGAGACGGCGTCCACCCGGCCCAGCTGCCCGGGGTCCAGGGAGATCAGCTCCGGCGGGATCTGTGGCGAAGAGCGGCCGTGGGGGGGGGGGGGGCGGCCCGCCCCCCCCACGGCCGCTCTTCGCCACAGATCCCGCCGGAGCTGATCTCCTTGGACCCCGGACAGCTGGGCTTGCCTCCCTCTGCGAGGCCCAGGCGCGCTGGAAGCCGGCCCGGGCCGCCTCCTCCTCCTCCGCCGGCGCTTCAGGCTTTCAGCGCGCCGCTTGTCGTCGCCGCCCCCCCCCCCACGGCCGCTCTTCGCCACAGATCCCGCCGGAGCTGATCTCCTTGGACCCCGGACAGCTGGGCTTGCCTCCCTCTGCGAGGCCCAGGCGCGCTGGAAGCCGGCCCGGGCCGCCTCCTCCTCCTCCGCCGGCGCTTCAGGCTTTCAGCGCACCGCTTGTCGTCGCCACCCCCCCCCCCCACGGCCGCTCTTCGCCACAGATCCCGCCGGAGCTGATCTCCTTGGACCCCGGACAGCTGGGCTTGCCTCCCTCTGCGAGGCCCAGGCACGCTGGAAGCCGGCCCGGGCCGCCTCCTCCTCCTCCGCCGGCGCTTCAGGCTTTCAGCGCGCCGCTTGTCGTCGCCGCCCCCCCCCACGGCCGCTCTTCGCCACAGATCTCGCCGGAGCTGATCTCCTTGGACCCCGGACAGCTGGGCTTGCCTCCCTCTGCGAGGCCCAGGCGCGCTGGAAGCCGGCCCGGGCCGCCTCCTCCTCCTCCGCCGGCGTTTCAGGCTTTCAGCGCGCCGCTTGTCGTCGCCGCCCCCCCCCCCCACGGCCGCTCTTCGCCACAGATCCCGCCGGAGCTGATCTCCTTGGACCGCGGACAGCTGGGCTTGCCTCCCTCTGCGAGGCCCAGGCGCGCTGGAAGCCGGCCCGGGCCGTCTCCTCCTCCTCCGCCGGCGCTTCAGGCTTTCAGCGCGCCGCTTGTCGTCGCCGCCCCCCCCCCCACGGCCGCTCTTCGCCAGATCCCGCCGGAGCTGATCTCCTTGGACCCCGGACAGCTGGGCTTGCCTCCCTCTGCGAGGCCCAGGCGCGCTGGAAGCCGGCCCGGGCCGCCTCCTCCTCCTCCGCCGGTGCTTCAGGCTTTCAGCGTGCCGCTTGTCGTCGCCGCCCCCCCCCCACGGCCGCTCTTCGCCACAGATCCCGCCGGAGCTGATCTCCTTGGACCCCGGACAGCTGGGCTTGCCTCCCTCTGCGAGGCCCAGGCGCGCTGGAAGCCGGCCCAGGCCGCCTCCTCCTCCGCCGGCGCTTCTGGCTTTCAGCGCGCCGCTTGTCGTCGCCGCCCCCCCCCACGGCCGCTCTTCGCCAGATCCCGCCGGAGCTGATCTCCTTGGACCCCGGACAGCTGGGCTTGCCTCCCTCTGCGAGGCCCAGGCGCGCTGGAAGCCGGCCCGGGCCGCCTCCTCCTCCTCCGCCGGCGCTTCAGGCTTTCAGCGCGCCGCTTGTCGTCGCCGCCCCCCCCCCACGGCCGCTCTTCGCCACAGATCCCGCCGGAGCTGATCTCCTTGGACCCCGGACAGTTGGGCTTGCCTCCCTCTGCGAGGCCCAGGTGCGCTGGAAGCCGGCCCAGGCCACCTCCTCCTCCGCCGGCGCTTCAGGCTTTCAGCGCGCCGCTTGTCGTCGCCGCCCCCCCCCCCCCACGGCCGCTCTTCGCCAGATCCCGCCGGAGCTGATCTCCTTGGACCCCGGACAGCTGGGCTTGCCTCCCTCTGCGAGGCCCAGGCGCGCTGGAAGCCGGCCCAGGCCTCCTCCTCCTCCTCCGCCGGCGCTTCAGGCTTTCAGCGTGCCGCTTGTCGTCGCCGCCCCCCCCCCCACGGCCGCTCTTCGTCAGATCCCGCCGGAGCTGATCTCCCTGGACCCCGGGCAGCTGGGCTTGCCTACCTCCGCGAGGCCCAGGCGCGCTGGAAGCCGGCCCGGGCCTCCTCTTCCTCCTCCGCCGGCGCTTCAGGCTTTCAGCGTGCAAATTGTCGTCACCGCCCCCCCCCCACGGCCGCTCTTCGCCAGATCCCGCCAGAGCTGATCTCCTTGGACCCCGGGCAGCTGGGCTTGCCTACCTCCGCGAGGCCCAGGCGCGCTGGAAGCCGGCCCGGGCCTCCTCTTCCTCCTCCGCCGGCGCTTCAGGCTTCCAGCGCGCCTGGGCCTCGCGGAGGGAGGCAAGCCCAGCTGCCCGGGGTCCAGGGAGATCAGCTCCGGCGGGATCTGTGGCGAAGAGCGGCCGTGGGGGGGGGCGGGCGGCGACGACAAGCGGCGCGCTTCAGGCTTTCAGCGCGCCGCTTGTCGTCGCCTCCCCCCCCCCCCACGGCCGCTCTTCGCCAGATCCCGCCGGAGCTGATCTCCCTGGACCCCGGACAGCTGGGCTTGCCTCCCTCCGCGAGGCCCAGGCGCGCTGGAAGCTGGCCCGGGCCTCCTCCTCCTCCTCTGGCCTCCGCCGCCGGGCCCGCCCCCCTCGGCCGCTTCCGCCCACCCGCGTTGAGCGAAGATGATGATGGGGGGCGGGAAACGAGGCCTGCCCGCTTACGTCCCTCCGCGAGGCCCCCCGCTGCCTTCCCGGGATCCAAGCTGGATCGGGGCCTCGCGGAGGGAGGCAAGCATGCGCCCGCCCGCCCCCCTCGGCGCCTGTGCGGCTCCCCCGCGCCCTCCCACCCACCCCAATAAGCCACGGCAGGGAGGCGCTGCTGGCCCGAGACACGGCGCTGTCGGAGGCGGCGCAGGAGCGGCTGCAGGGGCTGCTGCGGCTGGAGATGGCACTGCCTCCCTGCTGCGCCGGGCCTCGCTCAGTGCGAGAGCCAGGGGGCGGGGTTTGCGGGCGGGGGCCTATCACGTGGAAGGGGCGGGGGTGAGTTCAGCTGCGGAAGAGCCACACTCAAGGGGCCAAAGAGCCGCATCTGGCTCGCGAGCCGCCATTTCCGACCCTTGCGCTAAGCCATCAATCCACAGCCATTCGGTCTTACTAGGGTTCAGCTGAAGCCTGTTGTTCCCCATCCAGGCCCTCACAGCCCCCAGGCACTGGGACAGGGTGGTCACTGCATCACTTACTTCACCTGGGATGGAGATATACAAACTCAATTTGTATGAAACTGTCAGCTGAGTTGAGAGATAAAGACTGGAAACAGAAACCTATGGACTTTAGAACTTTAACAGAAACAAAGGATTTTTTAAAAAGGCTTATGTTGTTTAATGAAGCCATTATATCATTGAAGCAAAGCATTATGAACAAAAAAGGAAAGTTCTGAACTGGATACTTCCGAAGTCTGGGTTTCTTCTATGTTTATATACTTGCTGGATTGCTGACATTAGGTGAAAACAATAATATATTGTTGTTTAATTTCATTAACCAAGAATACAGCTGTGAGGCTGGAACGAAAACCTTCCTATCAGTCACCACCAAATTGATTCTTGAGGATGAGGGGGTAGGGAGTTTTTAATATATAAATGAAAACAAAATGGATAGGAAAGGTTTTCCAAAGAAATCCTAATTGGCTTCCAAAAATGTGGTTTTATGCTTTCCTACAACTTTCCTGATCCATCCCCTACACACTTCTGGCAATGCAATGCATGCATTATTTCATCCCAGGGCAGGCATAAGCCATGACTTGGCCAAGACACTAGTGGTTGGAGGAGTAAGCAGCAAGAGTGTCCAGGCTTCCATTCAATGCAATAGTCTCTGAACTGCAATATAGAACGCAGTATAAGATGTTTGAACTTGAAAATTTGATATTAGCATTGGTTCATTGTGGAAAATTAATACGGAGTCGGAGGGGCAACTTGTAATTTGCTACCTGTATGTGATCCTGAATGCCTTTCTGGGGTCTACTGTAGTTGCCCAAATAGCTCTGAAGATATGCCCTCAGATAATGGCTGCTGGCTTATTCTGGCAATGGAGCAACAGGATCATGTGGATAAGCCTACACAGTATAGACGTCTTTCTATCCTCAAACTCTGGTGGCTGTTAGGTAGGCCAGGCCAGGTCAGGCAACAGACATTGCAAAAACTACTGGAACGGTACTTGATTGTTGTAGGATATAACAGACTCTTGAAAGCCTGCCAGAGTTTCCCTGTGCTCCCTCTTATACCAAGCAGAATCAAGGCAAGGTTGTTCAGAGTTTCTTTTTCATGCCTTCCCTTTTCCCATGACTGAGTTGTATTTTATTTTCCCTTAACTGCTCCTACCTTCATCAAGGCTCTCTCCACATTCCACATTCTCCCCAACAAAGACATTTTGCTGCCTGGGAAAAATGAAAGGGCTTTTGAATGGGGATGTTCAGGCTGTGCCTCACCTTCCTCCTCCTTCCCTGCCAAAATCTGGCCAAAACGTGCTAAAATCTCTTAAAGAGCTCCTGTTTTAGGATCATGAGGTGGCAGCAGGCCTTGAGTGCGTTGGGAAAAAACCACAAGAGTTTTCTGCTGCTTGTCCGCTTCTTAAATGCCACTAGTCAATCTGAACGCATGAATTGCCTGATAAGGCCTCCCAGAACTATTTTTGTTGTTAAGCTCAGGAGAGGAGGAGGAAGGAAAGAATAGTGTAAGCGTCAGGAGTTATTAAACATTTGGACACCTCCCAGTTGTATGGGCTGTAGATTCGCTTTTGTTTTGGACTCGCCCTGGTGCTTCAGCAGCAGAGCAGAAGGAGAAATACTGGCATTAAGGGGGAAATGCTCCTACCCAAGCAGTTGGGAGCCTCTTCGTCTAGAAGTAGCCTACTACATCAAGGTGCATGCTATGTAGAGCCAAGTTATTCTAGCACAGAGCTTTCCAAACTGTGTGTCGCCACACCACCCGGAAGCACGCCCCCCGCGCCGCCGCACGCCCCTCCCGCGCCGTCACCGTGCGCGCGCGCGCCGCCGCCCGCCGCCCGCGCCGCCGCCGTGCGCGCGCGTCGCCACATGCCCCCGCGCGCCGTCGCCGTGCGCGCGCGTGTCGCCGCCGCTGCCACCGCCGCCGGGTGTGTCGCCAGCGGCGGCACTTTGGAAAGCCCTGTTCTAGCACCTGGAATGGAAAATCCCATCATCTTCTCTTCCCCCTCTCAGGCAGCAAACAGGCAGAACAATGAGGAACCATTTGCAGTCTTTTCATGCCATCCAATGTCTTCTGCCTCACCTGCCAATTGGCAGAATCAGTCCTGCCAGCAGAAACAGGGAATCACTTAAGTAATGGGAAACCAGGCAGAAAAATAATCATGCAACACAGAAAGAAAGAAAAGAGTGTTACACCTATCTTTCTCCAAAGCTATAATATACTCAAACCCACTGGATTCAGCTATAATCGACTGGAATATTATATTCATTTGCTAATTTATTCACTACACTTTAGTCACGTCTGAAAACTAAAACTGTATCGTTTCTTTTCATACAGTGTTAAGTACTTTAACTTAAGGCAAAAGGAGAAGGGGACGGCAGAGGATGAGATGGTTAGATAGCATCACCGATGTAACGAACATGAATTTGAGTAAACTCCGGGAGACAGTGGAGGACAGGAAGGCCTGGCGTGCTATGGTCCATGGCGTCACGAAGAGTCGGACACGACTAAACGACTGAACAACAACAACAAAAGTACTTTCAAGATCACAAAGCACTTTCAGGTTCCCATTTTTCAGTTTGGGAACTGAGTGCCTGTGTAATTATTTTCATGAAGATTATAGGATCTAAATACGCTTCACGCTGAATGAATTCTGTCCTAATTTTTTGAGACAATGTTAGATTGTTTCAGCCAACATGGAAAGAATGGAAATAAAATAATACTTCCATTGGCAATTAAAATATTTATTTTCTTAAACACATGCCCTGCTTCCTAGCAAAAAAAGACCCTCAAAGCAGCTTGCAGTTTTAAAAAAGGGTATATATACAGGGTAATAAAACAAAATAATAATTTAAAACATAGAACAAAATACTTTTATGTTGATCATAATAGTTGCCAATAAGTCTGTTACAAGTATCTAGAGAGCAAGTCTATGTTATCCAATCAATCTGCATGGATATTAGCTTTCCACAAGCTAATAATGCCCTGACACTATATGGCAATAAAAATGATAAATGACAGCATGATGAGGTCACCAGTTCCCCATGCAAAAGCAAGAAATCACAGAAAAGAACAATTATTGTGATTAAAGGAAAGATAGCAGATTAATCAGCAATTCATTCCAGCAGACACTCCAAGTGGGAAGGTGACCTCACCGTAGGAGGCCGGCTACCACTGGCGTTCTGTTTTGTTGCAGGAAAGGAGACGGAAATTGTGAACCAGAGGGAGGAGGAAACAGAAACCTCCTTTTCTGTTCCCGAGCTGAGAAAACCACTGCATTTGAGTGAGCTGATTAGGCAGCTCTTTCAGGTTGATTTTGCATAAGACCATCCAATGCTGTAATAATTCACAGGAGGCATCTGGTTGCTATATCCAATCCAGGCTGCTACTCACTAGGCGACTGGAGTGCTTCTTTCTTTCTGACCTGGCAGCAAATCTGAGTGGTGGAACCAGTTCACCAGGGTAACAGCCAGGGATCCAAAAGGCCTGGGATAGCTTCAGCAGTTAGCATGTTGGTGTGCCCAAGGAAGAGGTTCACTTGGGTTGAAATAATCCCGGCAGACTGCTACTGCATGTGAGCAAGAGCTGTCAGCCTTACCAGGTAGGCCAGTCAGGAATCACAACCAGATGAGCTAATTCTACTTTATTGCAAAGCTACATTGACAGAATCTTGCAAGTCTCAAAGTACAACCCCCCCCCCTCATCTCCTTTACAGCCCAAGAAACTGGGGAGGGTCTCCTCTGAGCCTCTTGCCCCACCTACTATCCAGCTGCAGACTATGCTGTCTCTTATTTGACCGTTCCCTGGGCAGCGTCTCTGGGCCCAGTCTCCCAAGGTCTTTCCCACATACCATTACAAGAGGACAGAAGTTTTCTATCTGCCCACAACCTCACTTACAGATAAAATTGGGTTTTTACTCACGGGCTTAGATCTCTGACTCCAAATAGAGTTTATAAGTACATTATTTGTAGGGCTACCAGGTCTAAGCTGCAAAAATCTAGATGGCATTAGATGGCAGCAGAACTGCAGATACTTCTGACCATTCACTGCAATGGTCATCCAGATTTTTTGCAGGCTGAATCTGATAAACCTAACTGTTGGAGGGAAAATTTCCAGAGAAGTATTATCCAGGTTGGTCTTTCTTGGGAAGGTGAGATCACTGAAGACAGAATTGTCTGGTTTATACAGATAGTCCTACACCATAATATGGCTTCATTCCTTTTTTGGGGGTGGAACACGAGTGAATCTACCTATTTTACCTGGATGCCAATCTCATGCAGCATCATAGACACAACCTTTTTTTTTTATGAGAGTGTGAAGACATCCTCAGTCTTGCAAGATTTCCCATCTCAGCCCCAAAATCTCATCTGAGAATATCAAAATGTCATGTTATCCCTTATAGGAATGCTGAAATCTTACAAAACTTTGTGCAACATTTGAAGATCTCATAAGATTTGGGCCATTTTAAATTTTAAATAAAATCAACTTGATTCAATTTACAGCTGCCATAAAGAGATCTCATGTGCCCATGGCTGTTCATCATTCATGGTAGAAATGGATATAGTTATATTAATTGGATTAACACATTTTGTTTATTCCAATGACAATGTATGAAGACTTGTAAAATATACAGTGTGTGTGTTTGTGTGTTTGTGTGTGTGTGTGTGTGTGTGTGTGTGTGTGTGTGTGTATAGGGAATAGATAAAAGGGAAAGACAAAGAATCATGCAGTAACAAAATGAGAGAATAAGCAAAGGATATTAGGCATGCACCCACTCCAAGCTGTCCTCTAAGAAGCTTCTTATCAACTTCCCATTATCTCTACTTGTGTATAACTTAGGATCCTTCTGTGAGGATCCTGTTTCCTCTGATCCCGCCTTCTTCTGGTTACAGACCTGTATTATCCGAACCTTGGCATCCAACTTAATTTCCTTCTCCTGGCGAACTCTGCCAGTTTGCACCATATTTACTTATTTTCCAACTCTGCTGCAACCAACTGGGTTGCACAGGCCTCTAAATGTGCGGGATATAATAACAGAGATGAAAACAAGATTATTTAATGGCATAACGTGCTCACGGTTTCCAAGTGCACATGTTTTTCTAGATCAGTTCCTGATTTGTGGTTTGCTGATCTGTGAAGCTACTGCAAGTGTTCTCCACCAAAATAATGGTGGGGAAAAAATTAAATGGCCAAAATCTCATGAGATCGCCAATTTGTGTAAGATATTGGTGTTCTCACTTGATAACTCACGATAATTTGATGTTCTTGACTGACATTATCATATAAGATTTGGTGATCTCACAAGATTTTGCCCATTAGTTTTTAAAAAAATAATAATTTGGGGAGTCATCCTATCTCATGGAACTGGTTGGGAATTGCAAATGACACGAAGGGACAAGTGTGTACAGCAATGTTTCCCAATCTTAGCAACTTTAAGATGTGTAGACTTCAACTCCCAGAATTCTAATGCTAATGCTGGCTGGGGAATTCTGGGAGTTGAAGTCCACACATCTTAAGGTTGCAAAGGTTGAGAAATACTGGTGCACAGGAAGAGGACTCTTCCACTCAGGAAGGCTATTTTTATAAACAGGAAGTATACTTTCCTACCAGATTTAATTTGGCATCTGGTCTAGTTTTTAAGTGGAAATATGTGATTAAGAAGATGATAATTACCCATTAATTCTTGATACGGTGCTGCAAATAAACACACCATGGAAAATTCATAGTATTTGTGTGTGTTAGCTTTATTCTTGGAATGGCACTGCCCCTCAGGGTGGCTTCTCCTGCTGTACTTTGACACTGGAGCATTAAGAGAATTCAGGATTAAGAATACAAACCTTCAGTGATGTTTCACTTCTGACTGGTAAGTAAAATGAGAATAAAAACCGTGTGGTCCAATTGACTTGCAGCTTCCTTTATAAAGTAAGTCATAGAATTTAATGCATCACCTTAGCCCCAGTATACAATATCTATCAGAAGGTGGCTTTCCAGGTCTGAGAGGGAGGAGCACGCAGCCTGTCCTCAGGGAAATTTGCTGTTCTCGAATTAAGATTTAGAAAATAAACCCAAGGTCCTTTTCCTTCCATCAATATGAAGTGATGTGTGGCCTTCCAATTATGACTCCATTTCAACTCTCATTATTACTTTTCCCAAAAAGTCATTGGCTACGACTTATGAGTGTTGCAGCTCAATAGCAACTGGAGGGCCAAACTTTGCCATCCCTGGTTTAGTAACATTTTTTTTTAATCTGTTCAATCGGGTCCGATTCTCGGAGACTGCCTGGACAAGTCCCTGCAGTTTTCTTGGCAAGGTTTTTCAGAAGTGGTTTGCCATTGCCTCCTTCCTAGGGTTGAGAGAGAGTGACTGGCCCAAGGTCACCCATCTGGCTTCATGCCTAAGGCTGGACTAGAACTTACAGTCTCCTGGTTTCTAGCCTGGTGCCTTAACTACTACACCAAACTGGCTCTTAGTAACATTAGGAAATGGCTATAAATTAAAGGGAACTTTCCACTTTACTGCATTTATTTGCTAAGAAGTAAACCTCCACCCATATATGCCAGGCATGCCAAGCCACAGAGCTAACTGAGAAGGATCCACGGCTTTCTTTTTCAAAAGTTATATAAATAAGTTAAGCCAGCTTCTTTGTCTGAAAGAAGCTTGGCCTTGGGCCTGGTGATTTCCTAGCTAATAAAATAAGGGGGTGAATACAGAGCAGGCCACATAGTCACTGGAGTACAGAAGCCACTTCCCAACTGCAGGGGGGGGGGGAACAGTTGTTTACAGTCTTGCTGGGTCTAAGAAGAGGAAGGCCATACAAGAAGAAAACAGGGGCAGATTTATATTAAATTTTAATTCATGACCGCTATATCTATGATATATACATGATAATTTCATCAACTTGTAGTCCTCCTCTGGTTAGTTTTGTTTTTTATTCCAATATTTTACAGAACCATTAATAATGTCTTTTGTTTATTGCATAGTGATTTCAGCATGATGTTATTATTGGAAGTATAGGTTTCAATTAAAGAAGAGATTTGGTAACTTTATTTCCTAGAAAGACATGCTAGGCAGGAAATATGGTTTGCCCTTTGTTTTCGGATAGTTGACCAGGCTGTTAGTTAACCACACATTTAAACATCCAGACAATTGTGAATTTATTTATTTATTTGAATTTATATTACGGCCCATCTCCCCCGTCGGAGGACTCTAGGCGGTTCACAATAAAACAGTAAAAACATAAATAAAAATTTACAATATTAATAAATAATATAAAATCCAAGCATAAAAGATGTTAAAAAGATGGTAATGACTACAGAATGTTCAGTTTGCTCTTCTGAATATTCCTGCTTAGCTGCATAGCTGTGCATAATTGTGAAATCAGCCTGGAATGACATATTAATTTTTATTTCCCTAACTTTCATTCCTCTAAAGCAGTCTTTCTCAACGTTGGTGGCTTTAAGATGGGTGGACTCTTGCATTTATTCCCTTCTCCCTTTCATTTCCCCCCTTCAAAAATCTGGTAGGAAGCTAGCAATTCAATCACATCCATGCATAACATGTAGTTATGCAGGGGCACCAAGGCGTGGAAGGGAAAGAGGTATCTTTACAGGCATGACAACTGGGATATCATAGCAGAAAAGGCATGAAGACTGCTTTTTGGTGGGGAAGCAGAGGGGAAGATACAGTAGAATTTAGGGAATTTAGGGAAAGGGGAAAGCAAAAACCAATGGCAAGGTTAAAAGCTAAGGGAAGCTTCTGCTGCTCGAAAAAGCACAACAGATGCCCATTAAGGCCAACGAGATTGAGGATGGGAAGAGATCAAAGAAAAGGAGAAGATGGAGAAGATCCGAAAACAAAAACCTGGAAAGTTGAGCAACCGAGGAAATGTTCTGGTATCTATTCACAAGGCAGCGATGAGAGATTAATGATACTGGCCACACCCCAAAATCAGTGCAGATAATTATCTTGACTTAAAAGAAAAGGCCCAGTTGCAATACCCTCCCATTTCTATTATTGCGGTATTATACACTGCTCAAAAAAATAAAGGGAACACTGAAACAACACAATGTAAGTCCAAGTCAATCACACTTCTGTGAAATCAAACTGTCCACTTAGGTAGCAACACTGATTGACAATCAATTTCACATGCTGTTGTGTACATGGAATAGACAACAGGCGGAAAGCATAGGCAGTTAGCAAGACATCCCCAATAAAGGAGTGGATCTGCAGGTGGTGACCACAGACCACTTCTCAGTTCCTATGCTTTCTGGCTGATGGTTTGGTCACTTTTGAATGCTGGCGGTGCTTCCACTCTAGTGGTAGCATGAGACGGAGTCTACAACCCACACAAGTGGCTCAGGTAGTGCAGCTCATCCAGGATGGCACATCAATGCGAGCTGTGGCAAGAAGGTTTGCTGTGTCTGTCAGCGTAGTGTCCAGAGCATGGAGGCGCTACCAGGAGACAGGTCAGTACATCAGGAGACGTGGAGGAGGCCGTAGGAGGGCAACAACCCAGCAGCAGGACCGCTACCTCCGCCTTTGTGCAAGGAGGGACAGGAGGAGCACTGCCAGAGCCCTGCAAAATGACCTCCAGTGGGCCACAAATGTGCGTGTGGCTGCTCAAACAGTCAGAAACAGACTCCATGAGGGTGGTATGAGGGCCCGACGTCCACAGGTGGGGGTTGTGCTTACAGCCCAACACCGTGCAGGACGTTTGGCATTTGCCAGAGAACACAAGATTGGCAACTTCGCCACTGGCGCCCTGTGCTCTTCACAGATGAAAGCAGGTTCACACTGAGCACATGTGACAGACGTGACAGGGTCTGGAGACGCCGTGGAGAACGTTCTGCTGCCTGCAACATCCTCCAGCATGACCGGTTTGGCAGTGGGTCAGTAATGGTGTGGGGTGGCATTTCTTTAGGGGGCCGCACAGCCCTCCATGTGCTCGCCAGAGGTAGCCTGACTGCCATTAGGTACCGAGATGAGATCCTCAGACCCCTTGTGAGACCATATGCTGGTGCGGTTGGCCCTGGGTTCCTCCTAATGCAAGACAATGCTAGACCTCATGTGGCTGGAGTGTGCCAGCAGTTCCTGCAAGACGAAGGCATTGATGCTATGGACTGGCCCGCCCGTTCCCCAGACCTGAATCCAATTGAGCACATCTGGGACATCATGTCTCGCTCCATCCACCAACGCCACGTTGCACCACAGACTGTCCAGGAGTTGGGGGATGCTTTAGTCCAGGTGTGGGAGGAGATCCCTCAGGAGACCATCCGCCACCTCATCAGGAGCATGCCCAGGCGTTGTAGGGAGGTCATACAGGCACGTGGAGGCCACACACACTGCTGAGCCTCATTTTGACTTGTTTTAAGGACATTACATCAACGTTGGATCAGCCTGTAGTGTTCTTTTCCACTTTAATTTTTGAGTGTAACTCCACATCCAGACTTCCAGGGGTTGCTTACATTTGATTTCCATTGCTTTTTGTGTGATGTTGTTGTCAGCACATTCAACTATGTAATGAACAAAGTAATTAATACGAATATTTCATTCATTCAGATCTAGGATGTCTTATTTCAGTGTTCCCTTTATTTTTTTGAGCAGCTTATATATTGTTGTGCAGTATGGAATACAGCAAAAGATAATTAGTATGGTACAATTAATCATAATACAGCATCACTAATATACTGGTGTAGGCTTTCATGGCTGACATCAATCAAGCAGTGATGAGGTGCTTTTGGGGTGAATAGCCACAGTCTAGTTTTCTGGTGTCCACATTTTTGCCACATTCAACCCAAAAGGTCATCACTGCTTGAGGATCATTAATGTTTGTCCAAATGTATTTAAAATAAATATTGACCCAATGATGCTTCAGACCCAAAGGAGCTTGTAGTGAAGACTCTTTCAAGAGAGGAGAACTCAAAACAGCAGAGAGATAGAAGAAACAAACTGGCTGGAAAGATTTCCAAAACACCTGACTGAGAGCAGTTGAGAACTTTGATGTGAATATGGGGGTTAGGTTTTTATTGGGTTAAGATCCAATAAAAGGATAAATGGAGAAAGGCAGCTCCAGCTTTGCATTCATCTCACGTGGAAAGCTGGCATGTCTGTTTCTGTTTGTATATACATCCACAGATCTGGTGATACTTTGAAATACAAGGATTCAATCCTATGCAATTTACCTACGAGTAAGCTCAATGGAGATAATAGTGTAACAGGTTTGTTGTGGTCTTCAGTGCATAGACAAAAAGATCAGTTAAAAAAAGGGCCAAAAAGTCATAAAAAGCAAGGGGCTCAGTAGATAATAATATCTATGCTTAGCTTACACAACTGCACAAATGTGCGGGGGGAACCTTTACCTTTAAAGGGTGTGTGAGAGGCGCTGTGGGGGTCGGCGAGGGTGTGAGAGGGTGTGTGAGAGGTGCCGCACAGGCCAGGGAAGCTGTGTGGGATTGTGTGAGTGGCTGGTGCGGCGCAAATGCAGACGGGCTGGGAGAGGGTGCACGGGTGGGGGAGACTTGCGATCTTGCCAGCAACTTGCAATCTTCCCTTCCAGCTTCCCCACTGACTTTCTGGGGAAGCCAGCAGGGAAAGTTGCAAATGGCAATGATGTGATTGTGGGGCGTTTGGCAACTATTTGTAAGTGCGAACGGGTTGCCGAGCACCCAGATCACAATCACATGACCGTGGGGGTGCTGGGACAGCCAGAACTCCGAGGACCAGTCGTAATCACCATTTGTTCAGCACCGTCTTAAGTTGGAATGGTCACTTACTGAATGGTCATAGGTCGAGGACTACCTGTAGAAGTTTAAGGGCCTGTACTGATTCTTAGGGGACTTAGATGTATTTATATACTAGCTATGTAATTGCTGAGATAGGCTTATTATCTGTGTATATCCATAATCTGTCTAATTCTTGGGTAAAGGGAAACCTACCACAGTACTACATATATTTAGTCAGAAATCCCTCTGGGTTTAACATGGCTTATTTCCAGGTTATCGCTTTAGATTTGCAGTGAATTCAGCACAATGTTATGTTTGTTTGGAAGTGAGTTCTGAACTGTATTGCTCCTTAGCAATCCTTTGCAAAAATTCAGCTGTAGTCATCAATGCAATCTTGGGGTGAATTGGGACATTGGTGCATTCTGATTGCTTAGAATTTAATTACAATAAAAGGAGAAAAAGCTACTTTCATTGTGAAGACATAGTTCTTTTCTTCCACACAGCTGGCCAATTTACTAGTTTTTTATTAGAGTCACCTTTAACCACTCTGACTTTGTTTCAGGAAAGTGACTAATCCTGTGTTTATAGCTACCGGTTTTGTCTTGATTGAAGCTTATATTTAATATTAACAAATGACCAACACTATAAATGCCCTATTTATTTGTTGGACCATACACACATTCTTGTGAATGCTCACACGTCATGACTGCCCTGATTATATCAGAAATGTACTGTAAATATTCTTTCCCAGTAGAAACTAATCTGTTGATGACTGTTTTTTCTCTGAAACCTGCTTTTCTAGTAAAACTGAATCAGTCAGATCCAGAAGTTTTTAGAAATCACTTCTTAATAATTTTTTTGTATATGTGTCGGGGGATGATGAGAGTTGATGGTTAACAATCTGGGGAATCCCAGGTTGGAAAAGGATGTTGTGGGTATATGAGTTGTCAAAGCTATTTTTGCTGTTCAAGAGATTTTCTCCTCCCTCATCTTTATATATTGTTCTACTTGTCAATCATATCTCTTGAGACGATGTGGCGAACACAATTATCTGCATTACTATACCATGCAGCTTTATTCAATAAGCAAGTTTCATTTTCATTTATATTTCTTGCTTGTTTATCTGCAACACATTTCCTGATGGAGGGGAAATTTCACAGATACTTCTTTAGGTTTCTTGCAAAATAATGTTTACTGGAAACATAGGCATTAAAATACAGAACTAAATACAAAGTCCACTTTATGGATGTAGCTATGACCATGCAGTCATACTATCAACATGAATGTCCAAGTTTTTAATAAAGTGCTTTAGAACTCTCAATTTTGGGCCAGATTCTGAGATAGCATAAATCAAGTTACTTCCATCGACTTCGGATATTTGGGTATTTGTGGAATCACAGAGCATTCTGGATGACTTTTTTTTTTTTTGCAAATATTAGATTTTTAAAAAAAGATTTAGTTAGCTTACACGTACAGCATGAAGAAAACCAGCAAAATTAAAGGAAAAAAATGAATAATGTAACAATAGAATTAAAAGCAACAGATCAAAGTGGCATTGAAACATTCTATACTGATGTATAGTCGAAGGCTTTCACGGCCAGAATCCGATGGTTGTTGTGGGTTTTCCAGGCTGTGTGGCCGTATTCTGGCAGTTTTTGTTCCTAATGTTTCGCCAGTAGCTGTGGCTGGCATCTTCAGAGGACAGGAGCACTTCTAGCTGTCCTCCTGTCCTCTGAAGATGCCAGCCACAGCTACTGGCGAAACGTTAGGAACAAAAACTGCCAGAACACGGCCACACAGCCCGGAAAACCCACAACCATTCTATACTGAGTTTAAATTAAAATGAAAGCAATATTTTCCTAAAGCTGAAAGGAAATCAATGGGAACATCAGACAAATCTACCAAATGTGAACAATGTATTCCACAGAAATGATCTTCCCTAACCTGATGCCCTCCAAATATGTTGGGTTTCAGTTCTCATAATCTCCCATTATGGAGCTGAAGACCAAACATCTGGAGGACATGAGATTGAGGAACATCACATGAAAGGAATACCATGACTGCATATAAAGAATACTGTTCCTCTCCCCGACTGTCATCTGCCACATGCCAATTCTTTTGAAACATGAATGAAAAGGCAGGCCAAGATTGGTTCTTCATAACTATTTCTTATAGGTAGCCCCAATGCTTTGAATGGTTTCCTGCAAAGGGTCAAAGAGTCAGATGCAGCTGCTTATGGGCTAGTGCAGGGGTCGGCAAACTTTTTATGCCGGGAGCCATTTTGACATGCTCGTGCACATTTTGAAATGCTCGAGAGCCAGGGGGCGGGGTTTGTGGGCGGGGGCCAATTGCGTGGAAGGGGGCGGGGTTTGCGGGCGGGGGCCAATCACGTGGAAGGGGGCAGGGTTTGCGGGCGGGAGCCAATCACGTGGCTTATTGGGGCGGGTGGGAGGGCGAATCTGTTTGGGAGGGTCGGGGGTCCACCTCGGCGAGCCTGGCCTCCAGAGTGGGGCATGTCTGGCCAGGCGGAGCGGGCGCGGGGGAGCCGCACAGGCGCCGAGGGGGGCTGGCCCGGCGGCGGAGGCCCGGCCCGCCCGCCCGCCCGCCCCGCCCGCTTGCCTGCCAGCTTGCCTCCCTCCGCGAGGCCCCCCAATGCCTTCCCGGGATCAAAGCCGGAGAGAAAGGGCGGCGGCGGGGCTGCGCTACCGCCACTCGGCGCGGGCGGAGCTGCCGCTTCCGCCCGCCCGCGTCGAGCCAAGGAAATGATGGGGGCAGGAAACGAGGCGGGCGGCGACGACAAGCAGCGCGCTTCAGGGGAGCCGCCGCCGCCGCTGCCGGGTGGGTCCCCTCAGGGCGGGCGGAGGCAGGCGGACAGCCGCTCCTCCTTCTCTCCCGCTGGCGGAGGAGGAGGAGGCCCGGGCCGCCCGCCCCGCCCGCCCGCCCGCTCGCTCGCTTACCTGCCTGCTTGCCTCCCTCCGCGAGGCTCCCCGCTGCCTTCCCGGGATCCAAGCCGGAGAGAAAGGGCGGCGGCGGGGCCGCGCTACCGGAGCGCCCGAGTGCCAGACAGGCAGCTCTGCCCATGCGTCTTCCACGCGATCGGCCCATGAGGACTGGCCAGGGAAGGCGCGCGGGCGGAGCTCCCGTCCCGCTGCACCCCAGCCGGAGCGCCCAAGTGCCAGACAGGCAGCTCCGCCCGCGCGCCTTCCACGCGATCGGCCCGCGAGGACCAGCCAGGGAAGGCGCGCGGGCGGAGCTCCCGTCCCGCTGCACCCCAGCCGGAGCGCCCGAGTGCCAGGCAGGCAGCTCTGCCCGCGCGCCTTCCACGCGATTGGCCCGCGAGGACCGGCCAGGGAAGGCGCGTGGGCGGAGCTCCAGTCCCGCTGCACCCCAGCTGGAGCGCCCGAGTGCTAGGTATGCCCTCCGATGCCTTTTCCAAGTTTCTCCCCTTTCCCCCCAGCTGGGATCCCCTTACCATCTCCATAGCCCGCCCCGCTGTCTCTGCCCCTCGTACTGCCCGCAGCACGTGAGGGGTTAAGCCCGACCTGACGTGGACTTTGCGCGGGGTGGGGTGGGCCAGGGCTTAGCCAGCGAATCCCCCGGATGGAATTTGCTTCTTTGGCTGGACTTCGCTAGAGTCGCAGCTGTCTCCAACCGCCCGGTCCGGATCGACGCCTTGGGATTCCTGCCCTTCGCGCACGGAACCTCCTCGCTGGGCGTCGTCTACCTGCGACCCGGCGGCGGCGTTCCAGGGAAGCGGAAGTGGCAGGAGATACTCCGCGTTCGGAGCCGAACGTTGGGGCACAGGCGGTGCGCTGTCATTGGTCGAGCGCGGCGGGGCGGGGGGGCTTTCGGCGGCTTTCCATCGCCGGTCGCGGCCCTGTGTCTACGCACCGCCGGGCAGGTGAGGGTTGGCGAGCGGCGGCCCCGGAGGTGGTTTCCGGGAGGAGTCGGGGCGCGGGGGAAGCTTTGTGGGTGGCTGGGAAGTGGGGGGTGGGGGTGGGGCATGGCGGGAGAGCCGCGGAATTTGGGGGCGGGATCCAATTGCGTGGAAGGGGTGGGGGTGAGTTCAGCTGCGGAGCCAGACTCAAGGGGCCAAAGAGCCAGATCTGGCTCGCGAGCCGCCATTTCCGACCCTTGGGCTAGTGAGATGCACTCCCAGTTCCTGGCCTTAGGTAGCAATCAAGCAACCATATTTTGAACTCTTGTTTCCAGATAGTCTGTTAAACCACTCCATTTACTGTGTGTTGTCATGGTCTATCCTAGTAGATACCAGGTCACTGTGGCAAGTGTATTTTATATGAGAAGAATGCAGCAGCCAAAAGTCACTTAAAAGCTACTGACATACCTTGGGCCTTCCAAAATGAAGCTAGAGGAAAAAAGAAACTTGAGTGTTGCCTGTAGCTGGGCAAATATAAGACTCTCCATTCTTCAGATCTGGGATAAGGGGAATGACGCCTTAAGTAGGACTGAATATCCCAATATTGGGACTTTCATACATCTTGGAGATGGAGGAGGGAAGTGCAATCTCAGCATCAAAACACACAAATGGAGAAAGTGTAGGCAAAGACTTGGTAGGAACTTCTTTGTTTGTATCCTTGTTCAATAGATACATATCTTGCCTTTTGTTCAGGAAGAAAAGGAATCCTCTTCCCATTTCCCCCCACAATTGCAACCCTCTGAGGTAGGTGGGCTAAGAGAGAGAGAGAGTGTTGCCCCCAAGTCACTCAGTGTCAGCCCTACAAGGTAACCCAGACTAAGAAACCAATACCATGTAGGTCAGGACTACTTTTATTGTAACAGAATCTTGCAAGTCTGAATGTGCTTGCCCCCTCCCTCACTTCATCTTTGTGTGAACTAGGGAGGGGCTTGTATGAGACATTTCTTCAGATTAGTTTCTTGGCCCGGGTTCAAGCTGTGTTTATCTGATCATTACTTTGGTAGTGGCTCTTCCTCCTGTCCTTCAAGGCCATTCCCTATGTCCTCTACACCCAGTGAGTTTCCATGATGGGGGACTTCAAGTTGAATTTTCTCAGTCCTAAACCAGCATCTTAACCACTGCATCACCGTGACTGGTCATAGCAGTGTAGTCTTGAGAAAAGGAAGTTTCCTGGCATATGCCAGCATGCCATCCGGCAGCCATAGCTGCATACCAGATGCTCAAGAGAATACAACTACGTTACTGCTGAAGCTGCATCCAAGGAGGGATGTGGGCAGGCAAGTAAGTGGGAGGGAAGATAATAGTTTTGAGATTCACCGGGGGATTATGGAGGATTGGAACCTTTTGCACATCCAATGACACCATTGGTTTAGAATAACTTGATCTACTTTAAGGAAAATATTTCAGTTGTAAAATTGAGTAAGGTTTTCCATTTTCTATTCAGAAGGAGGTATTTTGTTGTTATTTGAAATAATCTCTTAGACCCATTCCTTAGTTTGGATGTTCCTTCAAAACTCTACTGCATAGCTTTCCAAACTGTGTGTCGGGACACATTAGTGTGTCGGCTGCAGTGTCTGGGTGTGTCACAGCTCTGGGCCCTGCCAGGATTTCACGCAGGTCCTAGTGCCTGCCTTGTGCCTTGCTGCCTCCAAGCCTGCTGTGATTCCACGCAGGTCCTAGTGCCTGCTTTGTGCCCTGCTGTAAGAGTGTGTCGTGAAATGATGCATGTCTAAAAAGTGTGTCACCAACATGAACAGTTTGGAAAGCTCTGCTCTACTGTATAGAAAAGATGTTGGTGTCATAGCCCTAATGTGTAGAATTCAGATGGCGTAAAAAATGTAAGTACTATATTCCACATTCTCATAACAAGGAGATACACCATCTATATCTGGCTATCAGATCACATTAAGTATTATCATAGAAATTTACTGTATTTAAACATGGAAGTGTTGGGTAGGACCATCTCAAAGCAAATTAGATTCCCCCCTCCCCCCATATTCTGGCCTCTTCTAACCCAGCATCAGTGATCATTCAGGCAAGTAATCCTCTTGGTTATGGGGTAGCAAGATCTGAACTGACCAGGCCATCTTAAACTGTTGTCTTCCAAACACATTTGATATCAAATGTCAGTTCCTTTAGCCATGCTGCCAGGGAATTATGGACTGAAGTTTTACATATCTGGAGGTTGGAAAAGGATGCTATGGTTTTATCCTCAAACTACATTTCTCTCACAGGCTTCTTAATGAATTGAGGCTTCCTTATCAGGATCTAGTAACAAGTCATAATCACACATAACTTTTAAATATTTTCTTTGAGATTGTTGAGGTTCTACCTATGTACATGATTTTCAGCCCACCCCAACATTGCTGATCCCTTTCAGAATTTCAGGATTACCTGGCCAGCAAGTTCCCATTGCTGAGCCATGGCTGACTCTCTGGTGCCAGTCCAACACTTCAACCATTACACCAGAGCTTTCCAAACTTTTCATGTTGGTGACACACTTTTTAGACATGCATCATTTCACGACACACTCGTACAGCAGGGCATCATTTCGAGACACACTTTTACAGCAGGGCACAAGGCAGGCACTAGGACCTGCGCAGAATCACAGCAGGTTTGGAGGCAGCAAGGCACAAGGCAGGCACTAGGACCTGCGCGGAATCCTGGCAGGGCAGGTTTGGAGGCAGGCAGGCACAAGGCAGGCACTAGGACCTGCGTGGAATCCTGGCAGGGCTCGGAGGCAGCAGCAGCCACGACACACCCAGACACTGCAGCCGACACACTAACGTGTCCCGACACACAGTTTGGAAAGCTCTGCATTACACCATACTGACTCTCTTTTGGATGAGCTTTATTTCTTGTCTAGAATGTGCAAAACGTTCATTAACCTGGATCATGTAAACTTTTGTTTGTTTTAGACAGAGATGAAGCTGTGAATTTTTTTTTGCAAAATTCCCATGGGGGTATGCAAACTGAAATTAGGCAATATAGGACATTCTTAAAGCACAGGCAGATAACAGCACTAAAAATGCTATCCTTCAGTCCTTGAATTGCAGGGCAAGTTAAGGAAAGCTATTGGTGGATTCCACCAGCTTAATTTCTCATTGGAACAAGCATCCTCTGCTGGCAGGCAACCAACCAACCAATCACTCTCCCTAATGGGGTGTGGGATGGTGTTGGGCAAATTAGGTTTGGAATGGCATATTTAGCCGCCTGTCAGATTGCCTGATTAATGTGTCACACATGCAGTGCTTCACACCTCTAACCTCAGTCAGGCCTTTTCTGAATAGAGACCTAGTGCTCTTCCGAAAGATCACTGAACCCACGTTGAAAACCAGCACAGCCAACAGGTTGCAGGCAGGGAGGAGGAGGAGGAGGAGGGGCATGGGGTGCAGCAAGAAGGAGCAACCCATAATGAGCAAGCCCCATTCTTGACTAGTGTGCAGTGCAACTGTTGCACTAGCAGAGAGTCCAGTTTTGGCCTCATGCCCAGCAGCACCCAGAAATAAGCTATGGATGTCCATGGAGCCAGAATGAAATAAGTAAAATGATGCCACTCTGCCCCTGTGTAATAAAACATGTAAAGTACTGCTATGTGAAACCTCTAGCTGACAGAGGCAGCAGTAAACCTGCAAGGCAGCTGTGGTGACAAAAGTCGCAACAGAAAGTTGCCAGAAAATGGCTCTTTCCTTCTTTAAACTGACCTTCTGGAAGCCCAGGAATACCACTCTGTCAAGAGAGCATACTCTCCACAGAGCACTCAACTCAAGTTTTAAACCAGTAGTACTTTTCCCGAAGAGGGCTAAACTCATGTTGATAGGTGCCTGACAAGAACTGGCCAGTTCAGAAAGCACCAGTCACCATTATGTGGGCAGATCGGTCTGCAGGAGCCAGGCTTCCCATCTGTCATGCAACCCAAAATGATTGTGGAAGGCAGTTTCCAGTGACTAGACTAATATGACCAATGGAGCTAGATAGATCCCATTCATAATGTGTCAGCAACCATATGGTTAACGTAGCATCCTAGACTGTATCCATAGATACAGCTAAATATGATGTTAAGATGCTTCAGCTGTGGGCTGGAGATGAGATGAGAGAGATGTCATGAGGACATGGCATAAAAAAATGGGCATCAGGACATGTCTGACTCAATTAGGGGAATCTGATTATGAATCCTTAGTAAATAACACACATTAACAAATACGGAGAACTGTGATTGATTATTACCCATTCAGGAGTAGCTTTACATGACAGAAGTGATTAATTAAATAAAGCTGTACAACCAAGAAGCTTCAAGGGAGGTTAATGACTCATAGTCCTAATCCAAAGACTTCATGAATTCAAGCAGAGTGAAAATGGTGTTAATATACTGGGAAGGATCAGGAAGTTTCCTATGTCATTCATTTCCTAAGTTTAATGTACTTTCAGAAACAATACAGCAATGAGAAAATCTTGCTTTAAGTTAGGGTTAGGCAACCTGCTGTCTTCTAGATGCTTTGGATCATAATACCTACAATCTCTTCTCCTAATTCATTCTTGCTGGAGAGTTTACTCAAAAACCCAGGGCATCAGGTTGCCTATTCCTGGTTCATGGACATACTATATACACCCAAGTTGCCGTTTATGATTGGAAAACAGAAAAATAATCGAAACGAGAAATCTTTCACCATTGGCATTTTGACAGAGAGTGACTCAGATTTTACTTATGCTTTCCTGCATGAAGTCTTATGTTTAGTTGGCTGCCCATCTGATAAAGGGACCTGGGCACAACTTTTATCCAGAGAAAACTGAGCAGGCAGTAAAGCAGCAGAATTCCAAATGGAACTTTCCAACAATAATATGTAATTTTTCTGTGCATTATGGAGAACAAAGGAGGTGATCTAAAAGATGTCACATGCAAAGGAAAGGCCATGCCTAAGGGAAGGGAACAGGAAGAAATGTTTGAATCCAGCCAAGACAGCTTTTCCGATACCCAGCAAAACAATTAGCGGCATCATTAGCCTCATATCTACTTCTGCTTCATTGACTACGCTAAAGCCTTTGATTGTGTGGATCACAACAAACTGTGGCAAATTCTTAAAGAGATGGGAGTACCAGACCACCTTACCTGTCTCCTGAGAAACCTGTATGTGGGTCAAGAAGCAACAGTTAGAACCGGACATGGAACAACCGACTGGTTCAAAATTGGGAAAGGAGTACGACAAGGCTGTATATTATCACCCTGCTTATTTAACTTATATGCAGAGTACATCATGAGAAATGCCGGGCTGGATGAATCACAAGCCGGAGTTAAGATTGCCGGGAAAAATATCAACAACCTCAGATATGCAGACGATACCACCCTAATGGCAGAAAGTGAAGAGGAACTAAAGAGCCTGTTGATGAGGGTGAAAGAGGAGAGTGCAAAAGCTGGCTTGAAACTCAACATTAAAAAAACCCAGATCATGGCATCTGGTCCCATCACTTCCTGGCAAATAGAAGGGGAAGAAATGGAAGCAGTGACAGATTTCATTTTCTTGGGCTCCAAGATCACCGCAGACGGTGACTGCAGCCATGAAATTAAAAGACGCTTGCTCCTTGGAAGGAAAGCTATGGCAAACCTAGACAGCATATTAAAAAGCAGAGACATCACCTTGCCGACAAAGGTCCGTATAGTTAAAGCTATGGTTTTTCCAGTAGTAATGTATGGCTGTGAGAGTTGGACCATAAGGAAGGCTGAGCGCCGAAGAATTGATGCTTTCGAGCTGTGGTGCTGGAGAAGACTCTTGAGAGTCCCTTGGACTGCAAGGAGGTCAAACCAGTCAATCCTGAAGGAAATCAACCCTGACTGCTCATTGGAAGGACAGATGCTGAAGCTGAAGCTCAAATACTTTGGCCACCTAATGAGAAGAGAGGACTCACTGGAAAAGACCCTGATGCTGGGAAAGACTGAGGGCAAAAGGAGAAGGGGACGGCAGAGGATGAGATGGTTAGATAGCATCACCGATATAATAAACATGAATTTGAGTAAACTCCGAGAGACAGTGGAGGACAGGAAGGCCTGGCGTGCTATGGTCCATGAGGTCACGAAGAGTCGGACACGACTGAACGACTGAACAACAACAACAACAAAATGGATTAGATCATTAGATTATTGCAGAAGCCATTTTTGCCAATTTCTTGGATCCACTTATGTCCTTAACCTCTGAAAAACTGAAGGAGATTGCCCAGCGATCTGCAAATTAGCAGACGTGGCTTTCAATCGGGTAGCCTCTGTTGTATGAAAAAGCTTTTACACAAACTCAAATACCAAGTTTTGGGCTTCTGCAGCCTAAGATATTGATGCTGATGCCAAGCACAGCCTGCTTTACTTATTTCATATTCACTAGCAGAAAGAGCCACATGATACAGATAGTCCTTGTTTAGCGACTGCCTCATTTAGCGACCGTTCACAGTTACGATGGTGATGAAAAAGTAACTTTGCAACCAGTCCTCGCATTTACAACCTTTGTAGGTCTGTGAAGCAAAGGAAAGCTGAAGTAAGATCGTAAAATCATGATGTTTCACTTAGCGACCGCTTTGCTTGATGACCGAGTTGCTAATCCCAATTGTGGTCGCTAAACGAAGACTACCTGTAATGCAGTAAACATTCAAAAGAAGAAAATATAAAGTCACATGTTTAGTCTATTGATCTTTCTAACTAGAATAACCCAGGCAGCAGACCTAGAAAAAAAATTACCCAAGAGTTTTGACAGCTATCAAATTATACAATTATTACACTTATACTCCATAGATCACATCTTACATCAGAGCTTTCCAAACTGTGTGTCGGGACACGTTAGTGTGTCGGCTGCAGTGTCTGGGTGTGTCGCGGCTGCTGCTGCCTCTGAGCCCTGCCAGGATTCCACGCAGGTCCTAGTGCCTGCCTTGTGCCTTGATGCCTCCAAACCTGCTGTGATTCCTGCGCAGGTCCTAGTGACTGCCTTGTGCCCTGCTGTAAGTGTGTGTCGCGAAATGATGCCCTGCTGTAAGAGTGTGTCGCGAAATGATGCATGTCTAAAAAGTGTGTCACCAACATGAAAAGTTTGGAAAGCTCTGTCTTACATATTATAAAGAATATCTTTCTATGGATGCACTAGAAGCCTCAAAATGTGAAGATGTCTTTCTTTCACTTTCTGCTTCTTATTTTGCCTCCTCTGGCTGTTGTTTATTATATCCCTGCCATGACATACGACACAGAGAAGAGAGGGAGGGCAGGCAGGAGAAAGAGGGAAGCTGTGGGTAGTATAGTCTCTATTCTTCAGCAGAAATGATTTCTTTGGTTCCTGGCCAATGCCCGGAATTGGCTATGGTGTATTTTGTGGCTTAAAACCATCCCCTCCTGATCACCGAGTCCTTTGGAGCTGCCCTGCTCCTGCTTTTGCTTTCCTCAGCTAGGACATGCCGCGGCATATATTAGTACCAAGGACAAAGCCAACAATTCACCCCAAAAAGACAACGGTGCAGGATGTGGGAAACGAGCCCAGCTTGCAAAGGCAATCTGACGCCTTGCTCATGCATGGCATTGGTTCTGCTTTGCACTCTGTTGCAGCATGTCCTGATGGCTGGAAGACTGGGTTTCTCTGAAAAATCCTACCTTCCTAATGCATCTTTTGTTCTGGTGGTAAAAGGTAGCTTGCAGGGTAAATCTGGCTTGTTGAATCAATTCGTTTACTGTTCCTATATGCCTCTATCCTATCTCGTCTCAAACACGTATACTATATAAAATATTAACATATAATAATTCACATAGAACAATGATGAGTCCGAGAGCAAAAAGTGGACAGTCACACATTTCCCTGGTTTCTCTGCAAGACAGGGATCTACTTAAGCTAAGGTGATGTGATGCTGCTTAAATATTTATTTATTTATTTATTTATTTATTTATTTATTTATTTGCTGCCTTTCCCCCCAAATTTCCTCCAAAAGTAAATATTCAGTAACAGAAGTCCCCCATAATGTCATATTGACTAGATTGATATATCATATTCACATAGCCCTGGCTTTGTATGCTGGTACCTACAAGCATGCATGTTCCCAAGGACATCTCCCTTGGATCTCACCAGATCTTCCTGAATTTTAAAAGATTCTACTAATGAAAACAAATTAAATTCGAAGCTGGCATTTGACAAAGCGAAGTTCCAGCCTCACATACCATTTGAACTTCTGCAAATGCCTCAAAGTCCTAGAGTGACTCTAGGAGCATTAAAAAAAAAAAGACATGATGTATATGCACATCAGGGGGCGTGGTGGCTCAGCAGGTAAGACGCCAGGCTTGTCGATCGGAAGATCGCAACTTCAGAGGTTTGAATCCCTAGTCCCATGTGACGGAGTGAGCTCCCGCACTAGCCCCAGCTCTTGCCAACCTAGCAATTCGAAAGCATGCAAATGCAAGTAGATAGATAGGTACCACTTCAGTGGGAAGGTAGCAGCGTTCCGCACGTGTCATGCCAGCCACATGACTGCGGAAGCGTCTTCAGACAACGCTGGCTCTTCAGCTAACAAACAGAGATGAGCACCGGCCCCTAGAGTCGGACACGACTGCACAACTGTGCGGGGGGAACCTTTACCTTTATATGCATATCAACCAGCTGCTCACATTTAACACCATCATTTTCCTTTTTATATATAATTTTTATTAAGGATTTTAATTACAATAGTAAAATCTAACACAAACTAAAAGAAAGAAGAATAGAAAGAAAGTGAAAGGTGCAAATGAGAAGAAAAAAGATAGAAAATAGAAAGAAAAAAAGAAAAATAAGAATATAGTGAAGAGAAAGAAAAGAAATATATGCGTAAAGAAGTGAATTCCAACCTTCATCACAAGTATAAATAATTTTTGTAACTCTTCACTCCCTCTTAGTTTACAACCAATGATCTCTTCATCCCATATCCTATCTCTTATCTCTAGACAAATCTATAAAGCATCATTTTTTCAGTTCTAGTGCCAGCAGAAAGTCCATTAAGGGTTACCAGAAATAACAACATATCTATTTTAACCTTGATCAAATAAACCAACTTTATTCCTTCCTTTTACTTCTAACAGTCTTAATACTTAGTCCATTCAAATAATGTTGTAGAATTTGATTTCTTTTCATTCCTTCTGTGTCCCTTCTCACAAGATTCTTCAAAGCTTTAACAAGCCTCTTTTGTAAATCCAATATAAAACTTAACATCATTTTCAACAGCTTTCTCAATTTCGTGATCATACCACATTTAGGAAACTCAGAAATTATGTTTTTTGCACAAATGCCAATGGATCAGAGTGGCTACTCCATCGTGATGTTGTTTATAGCCAGTATGAGCAATTTTGCTGCATCAGCTAATTGGATGCAGCAAAATGCAATCCACGGTTCCATCTTTTTCTTTACAAAGTCTTCATTTGCTGTTTGTTTGTTTGTTTGTTTGTTTATACTTGACTCCCAACAACTCTGGGTGGCTTACAATCAAAAGTAGAAAAAATACAAAACACAAAAAAGATTCTCTTCGATTGGTAACACAAAAAAGAATCATGAACAGCCCCAGAAATGACATGTAACTAAAGAAAATCTATCCAAAATGGGCTCAACCTTCACGCTGCACCAGAGCCTGGGAGAATAGCCAGGCCTTTACAGTAATAGTTTCCTGAATGTCATCAGGGTGGGGGGCATCCAGATCTCTGGGGGGATATCAGTCCAGAAGGTAGGCACCACAACAGAGAAGAGTTGCTTCCTGGGCCCCACAAGATGACGCTGCTTAAGTGATGGGACCCAGAGCATGCCCACCCTGCCTGATTGCCCTGGATGGGCAGAAACAACTGGAGACTGGCGGTCCCTCAAATAATCAGGCCTTATGGCATGAAGATTCTTTTTTTTTTTCCATATAGCTTCAAATCATTCATTCATACAGGTGGGATATTTTTCCATTTTGCTTTGACCATTTACATCCAAGTTTTGTTTTAGTCAGGATATGAGTGAAGGGTATCACTGGCATGGTGAAAAGCACTGCAGATAATGAATCTTCTTGAAAAAATCCCTCTCAGGATGTTTACAGTTCCAGTTTCTTTGCCATGTACCATCAAAGTTGTTTTCCATTTTTTCATAGCGCCTTTTACAAAATTCTGGATGCCAAGTATTTCCAAATTTTTCTGTATCCAACTATGTGGGAGAGAATCAAAAACTTTTTAATAATCAACCCAAGTCATTTGTAAGTTAGTTTTGCTTCACTTGGAGTTTTAGTATAATTTGATCAGTCAGGAATTGATCTTCTGTTCCTTGTGAATTTCAGTATTTAGCTACTTTTATGTTTAGGTAGATTCCACAAAGTTTTGAATTGTAGTTAGCAGTCTGAACATTGTTGGCAAACAGATTATTGGTCTGCTGCTTGCAATTACACCCTTATCTCTGTCTCTTATTATTAAATACATTCTACTGGTTGACATCCATTCTTCAGCTTTTCCAATTTGTAATATTCCATTAAATTGACTAGCCAACCTTTAATGGAATGTTGTCAGATGTTTAAGCCAAACTCCATGTATTTCATCTTTTGCTGGTGCACTCTGCTTCTTAACTTTCTATTATTTTATTTATTTACTCCTAGCAACTCTGGGTGGTTTACAAAGTGTTAAGAAAGCCCACATCCTGCTGGTGTTAAAGGCCTTAAAGACCTGGCTCTTCACCCAGGCCTTTGGCAAGGATGATGGAAGCTTCCTTGGGTTGTCTAGTCTGTTTCTTTTCATTCCGGTCCATTTTTCTGTTATCTTGCCAACTTTTCCTCCTTTGTATTTATCTGTTATGGTTTGTGTGTGTGTTCTTGTTTTAATTTTTTTTTTACTTATGAACAGCCCAGAGTAATTGGGAGTATATAACTTTACTAAATAAATAAATAAACACACTTCAGTTTCATTTGTGTTGTTGTTATCCGTACAATTAGCATTCTCAGCTAGTGTTTCCAATTCTTCCATTTAGATATCTATAAAAACTTTTGTTCTAAGGATAAATCTTTGTTGATCCATTAATCACTGTTCATCAGTTTCTAAGTCTGGCTATGTATGTTTCCAACTACAGTATCAAACATCCTCCTTGAAATGACTAATTTTGTACTTTTCATGTGTTCACCATCATGAGCCAGCACATCTGCTGGCATTAAAAATTTGGATGTTTCCAATGAGAGGGAAAATTTGGATATAGAGCATACAAGAACGTATTGTCTCTGCGCGGAATCCTGGCAGGGCAGGTTTGGAGGCAGTAAGGCACAAGGCAGGCAGTAGGACCTGCGTGGAATCACAGCAGGTTTGGAGGCAGCAAGGCACAAGGCAGGCACTAGGACCTGCATGGAATCACAGCAGGTTTGGAGGCAGCAAGGCACAAGGCAGGCACGAGGACCTGCGCGGAATCCTGGCAGGGCAGGTTTGGAGGCAGCAAGGCACAAGGCAGGCACGAGGACCTGCGCGGAATCCTGGCAGGGCAGGTTTGGAGGCAGCAAGGCACAAGGCAGGCACTAGGACCTGCGCGGAATCCTGGCAGGGCTCGGAGGCACAGCAGCCGCGACACACCCAGACACTGCAGCCGACACACTAACGTGTCGCGACACACAGTTTGGAAAGCTCTGCCCTAGCGTGTTTCCTTTCTTTCTCCCAGATAAGTAAATAATAACCCTGATTTGGGGTGGGGGTGGGGAGGAATAATTTTAGTTCTGAAGGCAACGTGTGTATTCCTTTTATTTTCTTGGACATCACTGATAGAAATACAGGTACAGTGCCTCCTTTGCACATATGTGCCCAGCACACCCACATTTCAGAAAACAGTGAAGTACAGGTAGTCCTCAGGTTACGCCCCTAATTGGGACCGGAATTTCCGTTGCTAGGTGAAGCGGTTTTTAAGTAAAACATTACGTGACCATGCTGCTTAGCGATGGCAGTCCCGGCAGTCCAGATTGTGGTCATTAGGCCAGGACCGGGCAGTTGTTAGGCGAGAACTTCACGCTTCTCCTCCCCTGCCACACTGGCCTCTGCTTCAACTCCCCCCCATCTGCCTATCTCTCCCCATATCTCTGCCCTTGTGGCTGCCCTGCATAGCATGGCCAAGATGAAGAGGCCGCTGTATTCCACTGCCGCCGCCCTCCTCACCCCCCCAGCTGACCTTCACCGTCTTTGCCTCCCTCGCCTTCCCTTCCCTTCCCTTCCCTCCCCTGCCCGCCCAGCCCCAGACATGGCCTCTCCTATGGCCGAGGCCCTGCAAAGCCTCTCCTGCCCAAGTCCCACCAGCTCGGCCAAAGTTCGCTGGGGGACTGCGAATGGTGCAGCGGTGGCTTTCCCCGGGCAGACCTGGACTGCGCAGTGCCTTTGCGGGCAGGAACTCCCCAAGCAGAGTGCACAACATACCCCGGGGCCCGGGCAGGGAGTGTTGCGTTACAGAGGCAGACCTGCAGCTGGGGCTGTCCCAAAAGTCTCCGCATGTGCCCCAGGGCTGCCCGGTTACCGTTTGCTCCTGCCTTGCCACCACAGCGCAAAGGCCAGAGAGTCAGCCCAAAAGCAGGAGCCAGCCCCAGCGGAGGGACTCACACGTTGGCAGCAGCTCTTTGCCGGGAGAAGCAGAGCCAGGAGGAGAAGCAGAAGCTGCCGTGGGTGGTGGGTTGCGCTGGGACTTTTGCACCCGGGTGCTGGGCAGGTCCAGGGTGCGCTGGTGCAAACCCCTCCCCATGGGGCAGGTGCACCAGCATGACCCCCCGCTGGTGGCGGGCTGAGGCTGCTGAAGCGGGGCAGACCCGCCAGGAGCCCAGCAGAGGGAAGGTGAGCCGAAGACGATGACAAAGGCATAACGCAGCGGCCTCTTCATCTCGGCCATGCTGTGCGGGGCAGCCAAAAGGGCAGAGATGGGGAAGGAGATAGGCAGGTGGGGGGAATTGAAACACAGGCAGTTTGTGCAGGGCAGGAGAACGTGACCGCGGGACAGTGCAATGGTCGTAAGTGGGGGCCGGCTGCCAAGCACCCAAATTTTGATCACATGTCTGTGGGGACACTGCAACAGCCGCAACTTTAAGTCAGTTTTTTCAGCGCCGTCATAACTTTGAACAGTCGCTGAACATATGGACGTAACCCAAGGACCACCTGTAAACAACCGCTAGCCCCACATATCCCAGTGATTCTGGTCTCTTTAATTTCTCTAAAAGGATCGTCAAAAGGCATGCTATGTGGAAGAGCGGGACAGTGGCCCCCTTAGGGCCATGCCAAAAGGCAGGACTGCATTCCAGCCACCCGGCAAACCAATGAATGATTGGCAGACTGCATTCGGTGAATGAACAATGTCCTGGTTTGAGTCTTGGGGAGATGCCATTTTCCCAAGATCAAATGATTGAACTCGGGGAAAAGAAACTTGGTCGCCCTAGACAGACAGCAAACTTTACATGCAATTACAATGCATCGCCTGGAAGACCACTTATGATTAAGATTACTCAGGCTGAGTTTAGTTCCTCTGTAATGAAATGACTTATCATCTCCAAGATTCCTGACCTCAGAACTGTTTCCACCATTCACGGGGAGAGGCAAGAGGGAAGGGCTTTTGGTTCTGGTGATGTTTGGTGGTTTTCTTTTTCTTTCTTTCTTTTTCCTGTTTGATAGCTGAAAGAGGCCTCCAAACGGCCCTGGCTTATTGTAATCAGAGGGCAGTCTGGGAATGCCATGACTTCAGAGGCAAGAGGTGAAAGGGGAGAGGAAGCAGCTGCCCCCCCTCCCTTACCTTTGGAGGGGGGTTCACAGGGTGTTGTGTGGCACTCAGAGTGGGAATTACTGTAGTTATTTTAATACAAGCAGCCACCAACCTTTGTTTCTGGCGATGCCCTGAACTTTGCTAGATGTCACCAGCATCTCGCTAAGCCACAGTAAATCTCAGGGACACGCTGTAGAAGGAGAATTCCCGCTGCAAAGGTTGCAAAGGCTGGCTTTTGCAGAAGCCAGCGCGAGAAGGCGGATCCTGCATGCAGAGGCACAGGTAGCTCCAGAGTGTAGCAGCGAGAGGTTAAGCTGCACAAAGGAGTACAGAGAGGCAAGTGGAAACGCGCCGCAGGCCGAGCGGTGGAAATCCATCAGGCGATTCGATGCATTCCAAGCCAACTGTCAGCTGCAGAAATGTTTACACTGGTTCGGCTTTCTATTGAGGCAGCTAGCTGGGCTGTAGCAGCATGCCCGTCTGTTTCTCCAAGTGCTGTCAGTGCCAAAAGGCATCCTGAGGACAGAAGCATCAGCACATGACGGAGAGGATGCTCCATCTGGAACCTGTCCACCTGGAAGCATAATGCCTTAGTACGTTGTGCTGGATTTGATTTCTCTTCAGAATTGTGTTATGAAATGAAGCTGTGTTGTCGTTGTGTGGCAGAACAGTCTTGTTCTTACAGAGCTTTGCTTTCATTTTTGGAGGTGTGTGAAGTTTTCCTTTGCCCACTGACACAGCATAGTCCTCCTCTAAAAGGATCTGCGTCTGACCTGGATCTTAGGCAGAAGATGGAAAGATAGTTAGCAATATGCTTTTCTGTTTTGCAGCATATTTAACAGAATATCCTGTTTGATAGCTGAAAGAGGCCTCCAAACGGCCCTGGTTTATTGTAATCAGAGGGCAGTCTGGGAATGCCATGACTTCAGAGGGCAAATGTCAAAATGAATGTTGTGCCATCATGATGAAAGCTCCACCCCTTTTGTATGTGCATCATGATGTTGTGCAAACATAAGGAGTAGAGCTTGTATCATGACTTTGGAACTCCTATTTCATCTTGATTAAATTGTTGGATTCTCTGGGTGTCCTTGAATCTGGTATGTGCTAGGGAGAGCTGTTCTAAATTAATCAAGTCCCCAATACTCTGGTTGCTTTCATATGAGTTATCTCAGAAGAGAAGAGATGCTTTGCCTGTGGAAAAAAGGATACTATGGCTATGAAGAGAGAAAAAGAAGGACAGGAGTCAAGATGTGCCTAATGGATAGAATTTCAACACCCACAAAGCATTTTATCTTATTCTAATTTCCTCTGTTGCACATCTATAATACAAAGTGTTTGACACCAAGGTGTTATCTGGAACTGGAGACAGGCAAAGTTGGACATCTCAAGTTTCAAATACAGTCCCAAAGCTTTGGCACTTCTTGCATATGATAATGCGGCTTACCCTCATTTGCTCAAACTGTATCAGTCTTAAAAATAAAGCAATTAATGGAGGTGTGTTTAATCCCATTGAGATACAATTAGGCCTTACGTATTATTATTTTTGAATTTAAGCGTAAAATGAAGATATTCTTTTCATACTTAATGATACTGAAAATACAGAACCAGACCATTGATCAGTTTTATTTGATGCTATTTGCTCTCATGAGGAAGGGAAAGATATAACCAACTGAATGCAGATTTCCAGAGAATAGCAAGGAGAGATAAGAAGGCCTTCTTAAATGAACAGTGCAAAGAAATCGAAGAAAACAATAGAATGGGGAAGACTAGAGATCTCTTCAAGAAAATCGGAGATATCAAGGGAACCCTTTTTGCAAAGATGGGCATGATAAAGGACAAAAAAGGCAGGGACCTAACAGAAGCAGAAGAGATTAAGAAGAGGTGGCAAGAATACACAGAAGAACTATACAAGAAAGGTCTTAATATCCCTGATAAATACGATGGTGTGGTCACTGACCTTGAGCCAGACATCCTAGAGAGTGAAGTCAAGTGGGCCTTAGGAAGCATTACTAACAACAAAGCTAGCGGAGAAGACAGTATCCCAGCTGAGCTATTTAAAATCCTAAAAGATGATGCTGTTAAAGTGCTGCACTCATATGCCAACAAATTTGGAAAATTCAACAGTGGCCACAGGATTGGAAAAGGTCAGTTTACGTTCCAATTCCAAAGAAGGGCAATGCCAAAGAATGTTCAAAATACCGTACAATTGCGCTCATTTCACATGCTAGCAAGGTTATGCTCAAAATCCTACAAGCTAGGCTTCAGCAGTGTGTGAACCGAGAACTACCAGAAGTGCAAGCTGGGTTTCGAAGAGGCAGAGGAACTAGAGATCAGATTGCCAACATTCGCTGGATCATGGAAAAAGCAAGAGAGTTCCAGAAAAACATCTACTTCTGCTTCATTGACTATGCTAAAGCCTTAGATTGTGTGGATCACAACAAACTATGGCAAATTCTTAAAGAGATGGGAGTACCAGACCACCTTACCTGTCTCCTGAGAAACCTGTATGCGGGTCAAGAAGCAACAGTTAGAACCGGACATGGAACAACCGACTGGTTCAAAATTGGGAAAGGAGTACAACAAGGCTGTATATTATCACCCTGCTTATTTAACTTATATGCAGAGTACATCATGAGAAATGCCTGGCTGGATGAATCACAAGCCGGAGTTAAGATTGCCGGGAGAAATATCAACAACCTCAGATATGCAGACAATGCCACCCTAATGGCAGAAAGTGAAGGGGAACTAAAGAGCCTCTTGATGAGGGTGAAAGAGGAGAGTGCAAAAGCTGGCTTGAAACTCAACATTAAAAAAACTCAGATCATGGCATCTGGTCCCATCACTTCCTGGCAAATAGAAGGGGAAGAAATGGAAGCAGTGACAGATTTTATTTTCTTGGGCTCCAAGATCACCGCAGACGGTGACTGCAGCCATGAAATTAAAAGACGCTTGCTCCTTGGGAGGAAAGCTATGGCAAACCTAGACAGCATATTAAAAAGCAGAGACATCACCTTGCCGACAAAGGTCCGTATAGTTAAAGCTATGGTTTTTCCAGTAGTAATGTATGGCTGTGAGAGTTGGACCATAAGGAAGGCTGAGCGCCGAAGAATTGATGCTTTCGAACTGTGGTGCTGGAGAAGACTCTTAAGAGTCCCTTGGACTGCAAGGAGGTCAAATCAGTCAATCCTAAAGGAAATCAACCCTGACTGCTCATTGGAAGGACAGATGCTGAAGCTGAAGCTCAAATACTTTGGCCACCTAATGCGAAGAGAGGACTCACTGGAAAAGACCCTGATGCTGGGAAAGACTGAAGGCAAAAGGAGAAGGGGACGGCAGAGGATGAGATGGTTAGATAGCATCACTGATGTAACGAACATGAATTTGAGCAATCTCCGGGAGACAGTGGAGGACAGGAAGGCCTGGCGTGCTATGGTCCATGAGGTCACGAAGAGTCGGACACGACTAAACGACTGAACAACAACAAAAATTTGCTCTCAAGGACAGCAGCTCTGCAAGTTTGCCAGCAGAGGTCTTCCCCAGCTTTTTTAGTTAAGGAGTCATTCTGGCTCTTTTGCATATACAAAGCATATCTTCTGCTATTCAGGCTCAAATTACACACACACACACACACACAAACACACACACACATATTTATAAGCTGTCTAATCACAAAAGCAAGTCAAGGCAACATGGAAAAAATTGTAAAATGAAAACAAACAACAAAAAAGAAATGAATAAATAACGAAACAATAGAATACCAGTTGAGGAAGAACAACAAGGATTAAAATATCACCTATCTAGTATGGGTTCACAAGTCACCTTGTCCCAGGGCCTGCTGGATAAACCAATTTTTTAGCTTTCCTAAAAGACAGGGTCAGAGAAGTGCAGGCTTTGGGAGGAATTATATTCTATTTATCTGAAAAACATAAATATGGACTCTTTTCTTGTGCCCCCGCCCCAGCCCTCAAAGTAAGCATGCAGGTCTTGAAATGGACTGATAACTGTGCATGAGAAAAGGAGATGTTCTTCAGGGTATTCAGTTTCCAAATCCTCCCATGCAAATGGATGAGGACAGTCAGTTCAGAAAGCAAGCAATTGGGGGGATGGGGGCAGAGGTAATCGCCATCCAAATTAAGTGCTATATACTTTTTTTTTTGCCGTTCAATCATGTCTGATCCTCGGCGACTGCCTGGACTAGTCCCTGCAGTTTTCTTGGCACAATTTCAGAAGTGGTTTGCCATTGCCTCCTTCCTAGGGCTGAGAGAAAGTGACTTGCCTAAAGTCACCCAGCTGGCTTTCGTGACTAGAACTCACAGTCTCCTGGTTTCTAGCCCATTGCCTTAACCACTAGACCAAACTGGCTCTCACTATACACGTACTTTAAAGTAAAGAACAGATGATCAATTGAACCTATTTAATATAATATTTAGTCTAATTCTCACTTGGACCCTTCAAATACTTTCCCATCGCACTTTTCAGCTTAATACCCTCCAGATGTGCTGGTTAATTCCAATTAGTCCAGCCAGCAGAATTGCACTATGATGTGTAATAGAGTACAACACATCTGGAGACGGGGGTGTAGCAGAAAAGACTGCTTTACATTTTTTTTGAATAGGGAGATACCTTTATGTATTCATTTATTTTTTGTTAATATGTATTAGACACCCTACAGCAAATTGTTCTCAGAGCAATACAAAATAAAAGCACAAATCATATGCATATACAGCAAACCAGAAACATCTTATAGGTCAAAGAGTCTGCAAGAATGAACAGCACTTGGCCTAAAGAACAACAACAACAACAACAACAACAACAACGAAATAAGTGCCATGCAAATCTCACTGGGTGCCCCATCACCGGAGGGCCATCATACAGAGGTCTCTTCTGTCCCTGAGTTGCACAGCCCGATCTCAGGATATGCTTGTACTCAGCAGAGCTTCTGAATAAATCTCAGGACTTGACTAAAAATATACCAAAAGAGGAATTATTTCAGATAAAGAAATGGATTAGCTTTTTTGGAGCAAAAATACAGTAACAGAGTCTTTTGGCATCTTAAAGAGTAATCAGTTTATTATTACATAAGCTTTCATGGATCACAGTTCATTTCATGAGATATGTAGAGAGCACAGTCCCAAGAAATAAGTATTGTGAAGCAGCAGAGCTACAGTAGATAAGGAGATTTCACCCAATTTCTTATGAATTTAACAGCAATCAAGGTTCCTTGGCACAAAATCAGTTCATCCATGCATGGAAGTTGGTGTCATATCGTACTGCATTGTTAATGATTAGAAATGATGATGATAATGCCAGTGTCAGTTAATATCCTAGCTGCAGTATTTTGCTAATGACCAACTGTTTGCCATAAACTGTTAGTCAAACTGTTTGCCATAAGTCATTCTGTCTCACCGAAAAGGGAGTGGACTTATTCTCTATTGCCTCACAGGGCTGGATCAGAACCAACGGATTAAAACTACAAGGCAGGAGGTTTAGGCTAGCCATCAGAAGGAACTTTGCGACTCTATGAGCTGTCAGTCAATAAAACAGTAACTCAGTGGCGAGTTCTCCTCTGCTAGAGGCCTTCAGACAAAGGCTGGATGGTCATCTGTCAAAGATTCTCTAGTAAGTCTTTATGGTCCCTTTCAGCTTTATGGTTCTGTAAGTTTCCAGACTGCATTCAAAATCATATCCCTATTCTGTACAATCCATCATAGTTACTAATCTAATTCAGACCAGTGGTGCATATGACTAGTATAATTACTCTTTTTAGCAATGGGCTAATCCTTCATATGGTTTCACCATTGCTTTATAATGCTATGCAGCAGTGGTCTCCATGTAATGTGGTACCTCCAGCTGCACATCCATCCCTATCTTTTATGACCACTTCCCCTTCCTCCTGTCCAGGTTGGTATACCCTTGAAACGTCAAGTTGTTCATGTATCACTATACCTTAAAATGTATCTTTGAAGCTGCCTTCTAGCTTTTGGATGGGCCACATGCCAAAGTAAATAAAGTGATTCTTGGATGACTTTTTATTCCAGCCTCTCAGATACAAAGATATAGAATATTGGATCTTGGTTCTCATATGTAACACATATACTTTACCTTTGAGCAGCAGTTCCTCTAACAATCCTATATATTCTTTAACAAAGTATGAAAAAGAAAAGGAAGTAGAACATCCTTTAATCCCAGTCCACATCCCATCTGTCTCATATCATTTGAACAACATTTACTATTTTCCAAACCATCTTAAATAAACAGTAGCTTTCTTTGGAATTTTGTCCATCAGCTACAACAGCACTTCCACTTCTGCCCCCCTTCCCATTATGCAGAAGGAAAAAGATAAAGCGGGACCAACAAAAAAAAAGAGCACCAGATTGGTATGCAGTGTCTATAATTCATTAATGTTTGATTAGCATAATGTTCAGGCACATTAAAAAGGTAAAGGTTCCCCCCGCACAGTTGTGCAGTCGTGTCCGACTCTAGGGGCCGGTGCTCATCTCCGTTTGTTAGCCGAAGAGCCAGCATTGTCCAAAGACGCTTCCGCGGTCATGTGGCCGGCATGACGCACACGGAATGCTGTTACCTACCCACCGAAGTGGTACCTATTCATCTACTTGCATTTGCATGCTTTCGAATTGCTAGGTTGGCAAGAGCTGGGGCGAGTGCGGGAGCTCACTCCGTCACGCGGGGCTAAGGATTCGAACCTCCGAACTTGCGGGGCTAAGGATTCGAACCTCCGAACTTGCGATCTTCTGATCGACAAGCCTGGTGTCTTACCTGCTGAGCCACCACGCCCCCTACATTAGTCCCTCATTATTCCTATTCACATGGTGCAATAAACACTTTTAAACTTTGCTCCAGAAGAAAATAATTCAGATGATTAAAGGAACCATTTGATTAAGAAGTTAGAGGAAATAAATGCCATTAATGTGTTTCCCATGAGGGGTTCACAGTTCTATCTATCATCCATCCATCCATCCATCCATCCATCCATCCATCCATCCATCCATCTATCTATCTATTGCTCTTTGCATAAAGCAGTCTATCTTAGCTAAGGTTTTCATGAAAACATAAGATAGACTGCTTTATGCAGACAGCAGGTGACAGACAGACAGACAGATAGACCTCTTTCAGTACAGTTAATAAGTGCTTTTATATCACAGAACTGTTTCAAGGCAGTTGTCAGGTGCTACCTATCTGGAATAAAGCCAGGGATTGATGTTTCACTGTTGATCCATGAGGAGAATGATGAACCTGTCTCCTGTCTCTTGATGTGTCCATGAGATTGAGCTGATATGGGGAATTGCTGCTAAAAAGCCAGCAGCTTTCAGAATGACAGAAGGCTGATGCCAATAGTTCTGCAATGCATTGGTTAGACAAGCAGTTCTTGCCTGCAGCTGTGCCTAGGGGATGGTCACAGCACTCATTACCTCTCCTTGAAATTAGGAAGTTGTTCAACTCACTGGAGGGAAAGGAGGAGGAAAGAAAGAAGATCTGTGCAGTTTACTAGAATAGTCCCAGGGCAGTTTTAATAATACCTACCTATTAGATTGCCTGAGTATGTAAATCTGTCCACATAAATTATATCAGCAATTCTATAACCCTGTAAGAAAGGCCAACATTATTTTCCCAGCCCATGCAGATGGGAGGCAGGGAGTTTTGAACTTGGGTATTTACAATTTACAGCTCTATTGTCTACCAAATATGTTCTACTAGTTTGTAATTCTTGTGGGTTTTTGGTTGTCAAATTATGATAAAGTTTTATCTCCCCTTATACTATGGTATATTCTGATTCAGTCAGAGAACATAACCTGGGCCAGTTCATTGAGAAACTCTCCTACTGAATGGAGGACAATTCATACAACTGTATTGACATATGATGCTCTGGCAAAGTCAATTGATCTTTAAAATGCAGTTCACTTTCTTTATGGACAAAGCAGTTACAGCAGGACAATTCTTTTGTTCATTGTATCGGATGATGATTGCACTTCTTTCTTTCCTTCTTCTTTCCCTCCAGTGAATTGAACAACTTCCTAATTTCAACAAGAGATAATAGGGCTGTAACCATCTGCTGCAGGCAAGAACATGCTATCCCAGGATTCATGATGGCAAGACTCCAGCATGACCATTCTAGCCCATATTACTCTTTAGGTTCATACAATATAGAGACAACATAGGTAGGGCAGATATTTATCTTTTTCAATGACATCATTGATGAGACATTTCATTATAAGGCAGAGATGGGTAACCTGGTGCTTTCCAGATGTTTGGGATCACAACACCAACAGTCACATGTCATTGGCCATACTTACTGGTGATGAAGATTGTAGTCGAAAACATCAGGAGGGTGACAGATTACCTAGTTTAAGACCTCTTGAAACAAATATTCATACGGTAATTATTCAATTACTCATTTCACAAGACAAAACATATAACCATTATTTATCCACCAGGATTTGAAGATCTTCACCTGAAGTTCTTTTCCAGATGCTGCTGCTGCCCAGGAGAAATGTCCTTTTCTGGAGCAATGCCTTCCTCTAGAAAAGCTTATTTCTCTAGAGTGGAAGAATGCCCTTCTTGGAGCGGCTTGCCAATGCCTACCTTATAGTCTATGTCAGTGTTTTTCAACCTCAGCAACTTTAAGATGTGTGGACTTCAACTCCCAAAATTCCCCAGCCAGCATGGGAAGTTCTGGGAGTTGAAGTCCACACATCTTAAAGTTGCCGAGGTTGAGAAATACTGGTGTATGTGGTGCCAGGTAGAGACAGTTTCATTTTTCCACATATTTATGTCAGTGTTTTTAAAACCTTGCTTTGTACTGCTACTTTATGATTATGATTTTATGCTGTATTTATTGCTACTGTTATTGCTGCTCCTGGTTTTCTTGGGGGTTGTGCTGTCCTCTACGTTGGCTTTTATACTGTTTTATTTTTTAGTATCTTTTAACTGACTACATGGTGCCCAGGGAACAACTGTTATTAGCTGTAAAAGTGCAATAAATAAATGAATATTTAACAGGCCTTCTTTCATAAACTCAGGGCATCCTCTTAGCGTGGATGACAGCAAGGTGACTTCCTTCGCCTGCCTTGCCACCTGTTTACAGGGCCCTGCTGGAACTGTCTTGCCACTCCCTTCAAGGACTGCTCCCTACTGCTATCCTTCTGGAAATGGAAGAGAAAAAAAGAAAGAAGAAAAGGAAATGGAGCTGCAGCTTATTTGCTGGGAAAACCTGCCACTGCTTTTTATCTTCAGATCAGTGAGCAAGCTGGAAAAAGGAGCTGGCAAATCAGCCAGTGATGGCTGAAGCAGGCGGGTCGCTGGGGACCTATTGCTAATGTAAACAAGGAAGCCACCTGATGTGACTGGGTCAGATAAGACAGTCGTCACGTTAAAAGCAGGTGTTTCCTGCGCAAAGTCCTTTCCAAGTTCCATCTTTAAGTAAAAACAAACCCAACCAATGCTCAGGGATAGAGGTCTGGTCTACGTGGGCCTGGAGTTTATACTACGGGCCTGGGAGGAAGCTGCTTCCGAGCGGTCCTCTCTGCCTAGCCCCGTAGCTGCACCTCTGTGTTTTCATTAATGGACAGGTTTGGTTTCTTTACAAGTTTGCACTTAAACACACAAACAATACGTGGCATAAGAGGAACAAAAATTGCTGCATGCTCCCAGCAGCACAAGGGACTTCACAGGTCACAGCTATTTTAAAACACCAGGGGATGTGAGCAGGAAACCCAGAGGAACTATTTCTTTTTTAGATCTATCAAAAAGCCAGGTCAGATTTTTTTTAATGAGTTTGTTGTCAAGGGCTAATTGTGTCCTGTGGTAGAATAGAGAAATTATCAGCAAAATTGGATGGGGAGAATCAGTCTCCTTTAAAAATGATAGTCCTTCTCAGAGCTATAGTATGTGTCCACAGGAATATGTGCACGTTGCCCCAAAAAACTGAAAAGAAGGTTTTTTTATTTGTTCTGTATTTAAAAGGAATGTAAAATGACATTAGTCCAACATTGTTTCCTATGAGTTTTCTATCATAACTATAACCACAATGACAGCTTGATTTAGGCCAAAGGAGAAGTTGGTGTTTGAGTAACATTCAGCCTGGAGGAAATTTAACATCTGAAGTTTAACCTCAAGTAGAGGGTGGCTGTATGATTTTTAATGCTGTCTCAACTTGCTTTCTCATCTCTCTGCAAGTCGGCTAATTTTTAACTTTGTCAGTTTCTGCAGGTTGTTTCAAATAGGAAAACAATGAGGAGATTAAGACACATAAACATGAATAAATAAACTCCAGGTGTCCCATTTTTATATAGTACCATACATTAATTATGAGCAGAATAACATTTATGACTTTTTATTGGTGGACTCAACTTTGAATGTGATAAGATAAGGATAGACATTCCTTCAATAAATAATATAAGGAAAGAAAACCTTTTGAGATCCCTACTTAATTAATACTGTATCCATGGAAATGCAAGAGTATTTTAATGAGAAAATACTGAGAGGAACAATAAGCCTTGAGGGCATTTTCACTTTTGCTTATGTGCCAGAATGTCAAGGAAGTCAGCAACTGAGGCCACAGTATTGACAAAAAATTATGTAGAAACAGGAGGGTTATTTCATTCCAAACAGTGATACTGGACTTTTTCACTACTCACAGCATGTTTGGTTCTCTGTTTCTGCAGTTATTTGTAGGAACATCCAGAAGCAAGAGAGGACATCCTTGTATGCCTATAACTGTCATATAGTACACAAACAAAAAGGATCTAGATTTCCAAGTTTTCAGGATTTACTTTTTGTTTGTGTTTTAACTAGAACCTTAAGATCCACCAGCTGTCCTACTAGGTATAATCTCAGAAAAAAATCAACAAGAAACATCGTAATTTAATGAGATACTGTAAATCATAGCTTTCCAAACTGTGTGTCGCGACACAATACTGTGTTGCCTGCGGGGCCCAGGTGTGTTGCGTCAAAACCTGGAAGCGCTGATGGCGCACCGCCTGTGGCGGCGGGCCATCAGCACTTCTGGGTTTTCGCATGGCACACCAGGACATCGCTGCCGCCACCGCTGCAGCGCGCGAAAATCCGAAAGTGCCGCTGCAGCGGCAGCGGTTCCGGGTTTTTGCGTGCCGCTGTTGGTGTGTCACCAACAGCGGGACTTCGGAAAGCACTGCTGTAAATGCTACAATAGCGAGAATAAATTTTGCTCAACACTGGAAGAAAGACACAATTCTGACAATATCTGATTGGGAAATTAAACCTGGGGGGAGTCAGAAACCCAATAGTTCTTTTTTTATTTTCTTTCTTTTTTTGGTATTTTAATTCTTGTTAAATTTGCTCTGTTTATCTATCTTTTCTGTTAACGAACATGTAAATACACACACACACACACACACACACATACATATGGTATACACACACACAAATGATACAATGGAGACTTTAATATGAAATAGTCAGCTTAAGATCGAAACCTCTGCTATACAACAAATACTTTGATGTGAGTTGTAGTGGTTCTTTTTTCAATGTTATTTATTTATTATTTAAATTTATCCCTGCCCATCACCCCAAATAGGAGTATAATCCTGTATAGGAGAATAATGTTATACACAACTTTGGATGAAAAAGCCTAATTTTATGCTTGCTTATAAAATTGACATCCTAAATTGATAGAATACTTTTATTCTCTTCTCTGTTTTCAATACTCTAAGCTATCTAAATAATAGAATGTTAATAATCTTTAATCATGTTATGTAAGCATCACTGTATTGAAACAACCCAATGTATCAAGATTCATAACAACACGGTAAAAAGGGGAGGAAAAAAGATCCACCAGCTGGAGCCAGAAGCCAAAGAGTGGCTTAGATCCAAGGCCAGTGGAATCAGAGAGCAATCTACCTCCCTATTCCGGACTCCAGATCCCCTCTTCCCATTCCAGTGCCTTTGTATGCATGTATCTAGGGTTGGGAACCCTTTCCTGAAATGATAAATGCTTTACAGTTGCTGTCCTACTGCTGCTCTAACCTTTTCTTTTGAGCCTGCTAGATGCCCCAAAAGCATGGGAGATAATTGAAGAAGCCAAGCATTACATTTTATCAGCCCCTGCTTCTCTAGCTTTCAAGAGAGCTTGATTTGCAATTATTGGTAGGCGATGGTGCTTCTCTATGACAATGGCATATACATTGCTTATTTATTAGATATATAAGTAAAGGTAAAGTTTCCCCCCGCACATTTGTGCAGTCGTGTCCGGCTCTAGGGGCCGGTGCTCATCTCCGTTTGTTAGCCGAAGAGCCAGCGTTGTCCGAAGACGCTTCCACGGTCCTGTGGCCGGCATGACGCGCGCAGAACGCTGTTACCTACCCACAGAAGTGGTACCTATTTATCTACTTGCATTTGCATGCTTTCGAATTGCTAGGTTGGCAAGAGCTGGGGCGAGTGCGGGAGCTCACTCCGTCACGCAGGGCTAGGGATTCGAACCTCCAAACTTACAATCTTCCGATCGACAAGCCTGGTGTCTTACCCGCTGAGCCTATCCTACCTTTCATCCAGGAGTTCAGTGTACATGGAATCACCCTTCATTTTATTCATTTAAAACATTTTAGTATATGGCATGCTACCACAATGGCTGCAACAGTTGACAAATAAATAGAACAGTTAATTAGCTAAAAGATCCCCTTGATTAATCACATGATGTGTATATCTTGCAGATGGCAAGCATCATCCAAAACGTGGCACCTCTTTTTTGCACAGAGATGTCTCTTTTAAAAAAGACGCTAGCTGTATAAGAAAGGCACAATGCTTTGGAAATACCATTTTCTCATATGCAAATCAATAAACTGCCTGAAAATTGGATGATTAAGAGAAACATTAAATTAATGAATTGGATTGCAACTCTAGGCAATATCAGCTGTCCAGGCCTTCTTCCTAATGTGGAGGCAACAATTCCACTGTCATGTAATAATCTGGTATGGCCTCTAACCAGCGGTCCCCAACCTTTTTGGCACCAGGGACCGGTCGTGGAAGAAAATTTTTCCATGGACTGGGGGGGGGGGTTGTAGGCAGGAGACAATTGCATGCACCGGGTGGGGGGTGGGGTTTGCAGGCGGGAGCCAATCTTGCGCACCAGGGGGCGGGGTTTGCAGGCAGGAGCCAATCATGTGCACCGGGGGTGGGGTAATCACACACACCAGGGGACAGGGTTTGCAGGTGGGCAGCCCACTTCCTAACAGGCCATGGCCCACTAGTGGGCCGCGGCCCACAGGTTGGGGACCCCTGCTCTAAATGCAGAAAATGCTTCAGCGCAAGCATTGATCACGAAGCCTCGTTGCTTGCTATCACTTTCTAGCTCATCTTTCCTCTGCCTCCCATCTTCCAAGGAACTGCTCCTATTGAGGATCTGCAGTGCTTCCTTTCTGTTCCTTTCCCAAATGGCAAATCTATTCTTGGAATGTCCGGCTACAGCTATTGACGTCAAAATTACTCAATATTTGTTGTCAGGAAGGAGTTTATTTGCATCTGAATAGAAAAGCCTTTTAATGGTTGAGAAATAAGATGTTACACGGGACAATGTCTGGAAAGGTTTTCCAGAGTAAATGTGGGAATAGACACATGTTCTGTTAAACAGTTCTGTACAAATATGGAAAAAATGTGTACTAAGGGAGAAGTCGCTAACAAGCCAACTCTGTTTTTTTCCTTCTGAGGTTCCACACACTCGCCAGCATACAATACACATTGCGCTGTTCCAGCTTCCTGCTTTGAAGGAAGGACAAAGACAGCTTATAAAAATCAACTGGCTGCTCTTGAAAGAATATCTGCAGATCGAAAGTGGGGCATGTCATAGGAGGCTGGGTGGGAAGGAGCAATGCAGCTTGGTTAGTTGTTTGCAGATCACCAGCGTTCTTTGTGACTGAAAAGGAGAGGGGGGAGAATCAGCCTGAACTGGCTTTGACCCTCCTAATGTCCTAATGCTCAGGAAAGCAAATGATAAGTTATAGTCAAGGCAAATGCTTGTCTTCTGCCCCTTTGGGATTAGTCTTTTTTTAATTATTAATACAGCTGAAGTCAGCTTATAACTTGACTCCTTAGGTAGGTAGGTAAGCAAAGCATTTGGACAAAAACTTCCAAAGAACTTTAAAAAGAGTATTTAGAGCTTAAAAACCAGAAATATGCCCTATCAGTGAAAGTGCAATTTGGCAGACACCACAAATTGCACTACTCAATCAGCGATATTAGGGCTACCAGGCCTAGGCTGAAAAAATCCAGATGACCACTACTGATATTGTTATTACTAGTAATAGTATATTGCATACTTTATTACTGTATTCCCAACCGATTTACAACATAAAAGTCATACAAGAAACATTTTCGTAAAATTATATGTATCATTCTATTCAGTATGAACAATACTGTAATTTAAAAAGTTTTCTATAAAATATAATTTCAAAATATGTATCAGCAGCTAATATAATATTTAAGTTTAAAGCTAGAGAGAGAGCTGATGAGTTTCAAAACTCTCTTAAGAGCAACCTGAGCAGGGTCATGAATGTATTTGTGGAAAGGGAAGAAGACCATACCTCTCTCTCATCCTTACTGAAAAGGATCTTAAGCACGGGCACATTTGTAGGCAGTCTTTGAAAGAACCTAGGTAGATCCTTTAAAACCTTAAAACTTTAACATTAAATTCAAAATAAGCACTTTGAATTAGGTCCAAAACTACATTGGCAACCAAGGCCCCCTCTGAATATCTTACCCCATTAAGGTTTTGAGCAACCTCATTCTGGGACAGCTGAATCAAGTGAATGTAACTAGTATCAGCAAAACTGAGGCCAGGTCCACTTTCCTTAGGTAAAGACAGGATCTACGCCAGAATTTTTCTTTGTGTGAAGTGCAGTAATGCTAGTTTTCCAAAACACAATTACTGTCCAGTAGCACGTGACGGTGCAATATCCATAAAGTTTATAACATAAAAACAAGAAAAACACAATCATCTTATAACCCTGAGAAAAGTAGGAAATTCAAGCAAAGCCATCTTCTTTTAGTGACTAATAATACTGCAGATGCAGGCTTGAGTTTCTGCTGTGTAGGTTTTTTTTCTTTTAGACCTGTTATGCCAGTGAATGCACATAGGATCAAAATATAGTTCTTTAATTCATCTGCATTTGTTGTAGGCTTAAAAAAAATCCTGCCCACTGATTTGGTGAGAGGAGAAAAAGTGAGGATGTCCCGTGCCTCCCAATTTCTTTCGGCAAATTGCCTGCTGCCTAGCCAAGTTCTTGAAACCATGGGTCCCTCAATATTTCCTCCAGATATTTTACTTAATACAGATCTCAGTCAACAGGAGGATCTCTGGAAAAAAGCATGGACCAGTGTCCACAGGGTATCGTTACAAAAAATCAAGATGGCAGCCATGACAGTGTGATTGAAGTTCCACCCCTTTTTGCATATGCAACACACATAAAAAACAATCTGAGCTTCAACTGTACCATAGTGGTTCCCATTTGAGTTTTTTGACCATACCAAAACACAAGTACCTTTCCGCCCTACACAGTTTGGTCCAAGTTACTCAACAGAATAACTTACTCTATCCAATTCCCCACCACTACTGCAACATTCGTCCGAGGTACTTCCCCTCTAGTTGCTGTAGCTCAGAGCTTTCCAAACTGTGTGTCGCGACACAAAAGTGTGTCACCACACAGTCTGGTGTGTCGCCACACAACCCGGAAGCGCTGATCATCATCAGCGCTTCCGGGTTTTCCCACGGCGACACGCCAACAGCGGCGTGCAAAAACTGAAAGCGGCAGCAGCGCTTCCGGGTTTTTGCGTGATGCCGCAACGGTGGCACTTCCGGGTTTTCCCGCTGCGACACACCAACGGCGGTTGGTGTGTCACCACGGGAAAACTTTGGAAAGCCCTGCCGTAGCTCATCTTCTGGCAATTTAAGATTGAGCTTCTTCTGTAGATGTTCCACTTTTTTGGAACGCACTCTCTCTTGAGTTGAGGGACCAAACCTCCTTGTTCACTTTTTAAAAGCCTTTGAAAACACATATCTTTGGGCAGACATTTAACTATTTTATAGATTTAATCAATATTTTCATTTTTAACTGAGCTTTGTGGTATAACAAGATATGGCCTTTCCCCAGGAGGAGAGCTGTGTTAGACAAAACGGCCAAGCTGAAGAAGTTCCTGGGTAGATTTAAAAAAATAGCAATGCTTTTCATCCTAAATTCACAGGGTTTTGATGGGAAAAAACCCAACCCCCAAGAGAAACAGCCGCACTGTTAGGCGAGGAGAGGGAAAGCAAGACAGGACAGGGGTAAAGCACTGAACCTGGGCAAGAATGGGCAGGAGGAGGAGAAGCCGAAGCCGGCGAGGGTCAAAGTCCCCCCATTCTTCAGATGAAGGAACTGAGATGACCTAATCAGCTGTTGCAGGAGTTATTATTGGCAATCGGTGGGTATGAGGAATTTCGACTAGAACAACAATTGCACAGCTATTATTAATTTGTTGCAGGAAATCTAGACATCTGTCTTCAAGGTAGCATTTCTTCTGTTGCAAGAATACATGTTTGTTTTGCTTTGTTGGGGGGTATTTTTACTCTGCACCTCAGCTGACAAGGCTCTGACAGCAGCTTGTAGAGAGGCATTGTAATCAATAGCATCCAACAAAACAGAAAAACACTTAATCATAGAAAGAACAGAGTACAACTAAAACCTAATTTCTAAAAATTTATTTTAAATCCAGCAGAATTACTATCTTGTACCAGAACAAATAACTTTCTTTTCCTATCCAGCACTGAAAAATAAATAAAGTTGGTGGTAATTGGCTTAACCTTTATGACACATAATTTACATGCCAATGATATGAAAGAAGTGGTGGGAGAAAGAAACATGGGGAAGGGAGCCTTAATTGTTTTGTTTTGACTATATAACTGAGAAGGGGTAGGAAACGTTTGTACTGTAAAAATATTTCAACAAATAATAATTACAACAAAGAAAATAAAGATGGCACTATGTCAACCTCTCTGACAAGGCAGCCTTGTAAGTGGGGTGCTATAGCTTTCTTTAGCACTTAGGCTCAGTATTTTGGCAAAGGCTAAATTCAGTTTTCTTTTGCTCCACAATTAGCATTGCAGTTGCAAAAGTGAATGCGAGGAGGAACTTGGTTATACAAATGCCATAAATGGCAGCAAGGGACTTCATGTGCGAGAAACATTTACTTATATTCACTGACACCATTTTGTGAATGTGTAAATTCTTTTTCCCCCCCCCACGCCCTTTTGATTCTACCGAAGTCAATGTTCTCCTACTGTATTTATAAAACAAACCAACCAACCCAGACTTATAAAGTAGGTTTAAAAATCTGAAAATCAGAATAATGTGTAACACTGATTATTTTGCATTATCATTTGGCTCAAGGTGAATCCAAGAACCAAACAGCAACAATATGAGAGTACTCCAATCAAAGTAACACTAACTATTATATTTGTAAGAGGATTCTTTTTCAGGTTCTGCTAACTGTGACATGAAGACGCGTCTCTGTTTTTGTAGGTCATGTCCTCATGATGTCACCATGCAGGCAAAGTGCATTTAACTTTAGCTGTTCCATTTTAGAAGTAGTGTTGCTTGTATGAACAGTGACCAGTGTCTCCACAATAATGCTGCTGTAGAGGTTCTGCTTGACTGAACAACCTGCCACCAGCACACATGGACACACAACCACGTGGATCAGCTAGTTCAGAACCACGTGGTCTAGCCCTCTGTTAAAACTTGTCTCCTCCCTTAGGGAAAGGAATTGGTGGGTTTTTTCCTTGCTGGTAGGTGACGCCAGAGAATCCATCAATTGCTTTCCTTAAGTTGTTCCACAATAAATCTGTGAGGAGGCATCACTTGTTGGTCTAGTTGGTGAGACAGGGTAGGATCAGCAAATAAGGCAGTGGAAAGAAAGCTGGCATACTCATTGGCTGGAGGAGCTCACGTTAACACAGCTGTGAGGAGCAGCCGACTATTCCCAGCTATTGTACATCACATCCTACAAAGAAATACATGATTAGCAAGTACACATCAATTCTTTTCTGTCTGTTCTCAGAAATGATGATCCTGAAATGTTTAATCTTTTCATCCAACACAGAAAAAAGAGATTTGTGAGGTTTGTAGTCTTTAAATCCCAAAATAAGTAACTTTATCCACAAGTCATTCAGAATATGGTAAGTTCTTTATTAGGATTTAAGCAGCTAGATCCAGATCAAAGCCACGAATGGCTTTTCCCGCCCAAAGCAGTCAGTAAAAGCATCTATTCCCCCCTCCTTGTGCCAGCCCCCTTACTTTTCCCAGGCAAAGCGTTTGAAAAAGAAACAATAAAACAATTCACATTCCCCCTTCATTTCCTCCAGTACTTTTCCCTATCTCTCTCCTGTACCATTCTCAGGGTTTCACCAGATGGCTTCAATGTATGTGACCTTGGTTGTAAATTACCCAAACAACTTCTAACGCTCTTTGTGGAATGCGGGTGCTCTCCTCCCTCCCTCCCGATATTCTGGAGTCCTTTCATGCCTTACACTCATCTTACCCAGAACCCATTTCCATGGCAGGATTTTACCTTTTACCACACTTAACTATTGTGGCTAAAGGCTTAAACCTGACATACTGCCCCTCCAAAGCCATTCCTTCCCTTCTTGCTTATCTACATATATACATTGCAAAATATCAAGAAAAGGAAAAAAAACATAGTTAGTTCAGTTTACTTTCATTTTGGTTTGTCTGGAAACTTTTCATGGAACCTCTTTATCAATTGTGGGGCTTTAACGTGGTGACTAGTCACCCACTCACAATGACTTTTAAGGAAATGTTTCCACTGAATCAAATACTGCAATTTTCCCCGATGTAATCTAGAGTCCAAGATGGTTTGTACTTCAAAATTCTGTTCTCCTTCAACCATCGTAGGGGCTGGTGGTGGACTCTCTGGATGCCAGCATTCCGATTCCTGAACCGGGTTCAATAGGCTGCAATGGAAAACAGGGTGAATCTTTCTCAATTTTTTTGGCAGTTCTAACCTTACAGTCACATCATTTATGAGTTTGCTAATAGGAAATGAGGGGCATGGTGGCTCAGTGGGTAAGACGCCAGGCTTGTTGATCGGAAGATTGCAAGTTCGGAGGTTCGAATCCCTAGCCCTGCGTGCGGAGTGAGCTCCCGCACTAGCTCCAGCTCTTGCCAACCTAGCAATTCGAAAGCATGCAAATGCAAGTAGATGAATAGGTACCACTTCGGTGGGTAGGTAACAGCGTTCCGCGCATGTCATGCGGCCACATGACCATGGAAGCGTCTTCGGACAACGCTGGCTCTTCGGCTAACAAACGGAGATGAGCACCGGCCCCTAGAGTCGGACACGACTGCACAAATGTGCGGGGGGTACCTTTACCTTTTTAATAGGAAATGGACCAATGTACTTCGGACCCAATTTTTTGGATGGTTGGGGCGACTTCAGGAATTTGGTTGACAAATAGACTCTGTCTTCCACTTTCAGCCGCCACTCAGGCACTCTCTTGCGATCAGCGAAAACCTTGTAAGTTTCCCTTGCTTCCTCTAGCGCTTTCTCGATCACTGGCCAATTCTCAGACAGTTGCTTGACCCACACGTCTAGGGAAGGTACTTCAGTCTGTTCCCTAGGCAACTCCGGGATGGCGACAAATTCCTGGCCATTTGCCACCTGGAAGGGAGGGAACCCCGTACTCTGATGCATGGCATTGTTGTATGCCACCTCTGCAAAGGGAAGCAAATCCACCCAATCATCTTGCTGATAGCTTACACAACATCTCAAGTATTGCTCTAATACCTGGTTCAGACATTCAGTTGATCCATCTGTCTGCAGATGGTGGGAGGAGCTTAGACTTTGCTCCACCCCAATTAGTTTCAAAAATGCCCTCCAAAACTTAGATGTGAATTGGATGCCGCGGTCACTAATGACCCTTTCCGGAGCCCCATGTAGCCGATAAATGTGTTGTATAAACATCTTTGCCAGTTGCCCAGCCACTGGGATGCTGGCACAAGGCACAAAATGGGCTTGCTTAGAGAACAAGTCAGTTACAACCCAAATCACTGTTTTCTTTTTACTCTCTGGTAAGCCTACAATAAAATCCATGGCAAGCTGCTTCCAGGGACAAGTGGAGGTCGCCACCTTCTGTAACAGTTCTCTGGTTTTGCCCCCCACCCGTTTTGCCATAGCACACATTGAGCAACTAGCTACATAGTTCTCAATGTCTTTTCTCATGGACAGCCACCAAAACTGACGCCTTAGTAGGTGCAACATTTTCACAAATCCAAACTGTCCAGCTGATTTAGCATCATGACCTCTTTCTAAAATCCTCTTTCGTAGAGTCTCGGGAACGTATAATCTGCCCCCTCTCCACCAAAGTCCTTGGTTTTCCACCATGGAGGGTTTATTTGTCTGCAGCCATTTGTCCTCCTGTAGAGCGGTCTACAATTCACTCTGCAAACTGACCTCCATGTTTTCGGTAAATTCTGCTTTCTGACCACGGCCATTCCTAGCTGCAGATTTGGGATCACTGCTTCCACTACCTCCTCCCTCTGACTATCATGTTGGGGCAGTCTAGACAACGCATCAGCCAGGAAGTTTTTTTCCCCTGGTAGATACTTTAGAGTGAAATTGAATCAACTAAAAAATTGATCCCATCTGATATGCTTGGGATTCAATTTCCTCAGGGTTCTCAGTGCCTCCAAATTCTTATGGTCTGTACAAACCTTGAATGGTGTAAGGCTCCTTCTAACAAGTGCCTCCAATTTACTAGTGCCCATTTTACCGCACATGCCTCCTTCTCCTAGACATGCCAGCGCCTTTCTGTTTCTGTAAATTTGCGGGAAAAGTAAGCACATGACTATAACTCTCTGCTTTCAGTCCGCTGCAATAACACGGCCCCCATGGCCACATCAGATGTGTCCAACTGTACGACCAGAGATTTTGTGGGGTCGGGGTGTTTTAGCACTGGTTCTAAGGTGAACAGTGTTTTTAACTGGTCAAACGCCTCCTGGCATTCTGCTGTCCAATTCAGTACCGCCCCTGGTCTTTTCACTCTTTTTGGGTCTCCTTTTCCTTTAGTTTTTAACAGGTCAGTAATAGGTAGGGTGTGAGGTTTGTACCACTTACCTGGCTGCCGGCCGACATGCTGGACTCTGAGGCAGAGAAGGAGCCAGCCTCCAGTAGCAACAGGCTTGGCGCAAAACCGACTGGAGACCTGGAAATGCTGACTGGCAGAGGCTCGGAAAGAAAGACGCCTCCACCAATCAGTGCGCACCAAAGGAGAGCAGAAAGGCGGGCCGAGCAACATGAAGCCCGATTGGCCCCTGCTCTCCAAAGGCGCGAAAAACGGAATAAAAGGCCGGCACGACTTACCTCAGTTGCCGGAGACAACCGATCCTACTCGCGACCTGGACCCGTGGCCTCGACTGATCCTCCCACCACGTGCACCAACTGAGCCTAGCCGAGAGCTTCGCAACGACGCAAGCCCCGTGAACCGCCTGATAGCCGCTGAGGAAACCGAGCGAAGTGAAAGTTCCACATACCTGTCGTCACCAAGCGCCGAGCCTCCTCCTGCCGCCGCGCCTTCATCCAGCGAGCTCCCCATTCCGGGGCATCCTTCGGAGCACTCCTTGGTCCCTGCAGAAGAAGCCATCACCGGGGTAAGCGCCGCTGCCTTGCCTGCTCCTGTCCCGACTGCCCACGCCACAGATTCTCCGCTGCTCCCCAAACCTGAGTCAACCGACGCCAGCCAGCAGTGGGCTGCTTTTGTCGGGCCCCGGTCTACCCATATAACCATCAGCCAAGATCCTCAGCCGAACCCAGCTGGCGTCGGACATCAGTGGGCTGCTTTTGTTGGGCCTCGTTCTGCCCATACCCCAACCAGCCAAGATCCTCAGCTGGGTCAAGCCGACACCAGTAACCAGTGGGCTGCTTTTGTTGGGCCCCGGTCTACCTCAAGTCCCACCAGCCAAGCTAACGAGACGCCCGCTGTCACCTTGCCTGCCACCTCCGGATTGACCTTAGAGCCTGCAACTCCTCTGGTCCTCCCTGTCCAGCCAGGAGAATCCATTGGACTTGTTGTTATCCAGCCTGCAGAAGAAGAAGAGGACTGTGTAAACTGGGCTGCTTGTGTAACTGTGTAAATAAAGTTAATTTCAGCAACGCTTCCATGTCAGTCTTAGTCGGAACAGGACATAGGGCTACTTGAGCAAAGTTAAGGATAAACTGTCTGTAGAAATTTGCGAACCCCAAGAAATTCTGTAACTGCCTCCAAGTCCTTGGTGCCTCCCACACTATGATGTCCTGGACCTTCGCCGGGTCCATCTCAATTCCTTCCCTTGATACTCGGTAGCCCAAATAATCTAACTGCTCTTTATGGAACTCGCATTTTGACAGCTTGGCATACAGTTGATTTTTTTAACAGCCTCTTTAGTACTTCTCTAACCAACTTCACATGCTCGTCCATCATTTCAGAATAAATCAAGATGTCATCTAAATACACCAACACCCCACGGTACAAGAACTCATCCAGTATTTCATTTATCAAATGCATAAAGACCCCCAGTGCCCCCTTTAATCCAAAAGGCATTACGAGGTATTCAAACAAACCGAGCTGACAGTCAAAGGCAGTTTTCCACTCATCTCCCTCCTGGATTTTAACCCGGAAGTAAGCTTCCCTTAAGTCCAACTTGGTGAATAACTTCCCCTTGGAGAGGTGAGCTAACATGTCCTTCATTAAAGGTAACAGATATTTGTTTGCAGCACAGATGGCGTTCAACCCTCGGTAGTCCATACACAGTCTCAAGGACCCATCCTTTTTGGTTCTAAATAAAACCGGGGCAGCCATGGAGGAAGTGGCTGGCCTGATAAACCCATGCTCCAAATTTTTGTCAATAAATTCTCGTAATGCCTCCAGCTCTCTAGCAGTCATGGAATACAGTTTTGTCTTGGGTAATACCGCCCCCGGTTCTAGTTCTATGGCACAGTCTGATTTCCTGTGGGGGGGGGGGAGTTGGTTTGACTCAGTCTCTCCGAATACTTCCCTCAAGTCCCAGTACTGAGGAGGAACAAGCTCTTCTCCTGTGGCTCCCCGTCACCCCATGTTTCGGAGGCTGTGGCTAACGTCTCTGGTTCCGGAGTCAATCCCCTTTTTCCCCATCCTACATAACTCCCATCAGCAAACTTTAACTGTCCTGTAATCCAGTTCACTCGGGGGTTACTTTTGCATAGCCACGTTAACCCCAGCACTAGGGACTGGCTTGCAATGGGAGCCACCGTGAATCTCAGTACTTCCTCATGGGTCCCTATCCGCATCTTTACTGGCTTGGTGTAGAATTCCACTGGGCCTCCTTGCATTTCGGACCCATCGAGCTGGGTGAAGATGATGGGAGCTTTTAACCTCCCCACCTTCATCCCTAGTAATGTCACTATGGCCGGGTGCATCAAACAGCAGGTGCACCCCGAGTCCACCATTGCCATCAGGTTTGCCTTCCCCTGACCCGTTAGTGTCTCTAACTGCACCCCCACCAGCATGGTCAAGCAATCTCCACTCACCATTGGATCCGTGCGCCTATCATGCATTGCCTGCCCCTCGGCACCCCTTAGGACAGGCTCCTTGCATTTAAAGCCAGCTTGACGTCTTCATCGGTGGAATCCCCCCATTCGTCTGGGGATTCAGTAAGCTTTCCTCCTGTTGCGGCAGCTGCGGCTCCTCTGGATTTCAGCACCACGGTCCTAGCACCGCTGTCACCTGCCCGACTTTGGACTGATGTGGAGGATAGCTGGCAATGTGATGCTCCTCCTTCCCGCACCAGTAGCACAGCCCCTTCTTCATTCTCCTCTCTTTCTCCTCATCCCAGGACTTTCGGGGTCCTCTTTTTTCCATGGAGCCAGTGGGTTGCGTTGATTGCCTGGTGGTGCCTTGAGCTCGCTGTTGTCTCTTCACTTGAATCTGCATGTCTTCGACTTCGCCCGCCAGACAAATCCATTCTCATAGCGTTCTGGGGTCTCCCCATGCTAGGGACCATTCCAATATCTCAGACTGCAACCCCCCTCTGAAATATTCCACTTTTAGGGATTTTGGCCAGTCAGTGAGCTTCCCAGAAAGTTTCCTGAATTCCATAGCATACTCCAACACTGACCTGTTCCCTTGCTTAAGGTGTTGCAGATTCGTCTTAGCCCGCATCTTTGATAACGGGTCCTCAAATCTCTCTCTTAATGCGTACATAAAGTCTTGGAAGTTTGCCAACTCCGGGGCATCCGCATCGTGTAGGTCAACCACCCACTCCACCACTTCAGACTCTAGGCGAGATGAAACATACCTCACCTTGGCGTCCTCTGAGGGGAACGACTCTTCAAATTCTTCCATGAACCCCCTTATGTGGCTCAGGAAATATGCAAGTTGCTTGGGATCCCTGCCAAACTTAATGCTCAAGCCTCTGTCTCCAAAGCGTTCCTCTCTCCTTGGTGCCACAGTTGTTCTCACTGGGCTCGAACTTCGGGGATCCTGCACGGGTCCCCACTTGAGTTCGGGCTGACTCACTGTTGTTCTCTCCATGTCACCCTCGTCTGCCATCAGCATCCGCCCCTTCATTGAGGTTCGGCTCTCTCATGTTGGCCCTGCTGTGGGCTCGGTCACTGGTTCCCGATCTAGTTTCTGAAGTAGTTGCTCAATCGCCCCCTGGAGGGTAGACACTTGTTCATCGAGGGAGTCTACCTGCTGCTCCAACCTTTCCATCCACTCCTTCGATTTCTCTCTGTGGTACTGTCTACTTTTTTCCCGTATGGTCATTCCACAACCCACTTCCACGTCTGCTTCTCCTCCGACATCTAAGGACCATGGGGCTTTGGACCTTCTCTGGTTGGTGGACTTCCACTTCTCCCTCATGGTGGCCAGCAGCATCAGTTCCTCATCTCGTTGCTCCGGCATCCCACTCACTCTGGGTTCTGATTGATTGCGGCGGCTTGGCGCTCCAAATCCAGTAGCATTCTCTGGATGGACTCACCTGATCCTCTGCTCTCTAAAGCAGTTAGTAAAAGCATATATTCCCCCCTCCTTGTGCCAGCCCCCTTACTTTTCCCAGGCAAAGCGTTTGAAAAAGAAACAATAAAACAATTCACATTCCCCCTTCATTTCCTCCAGTACTTTTCCCTATCTCTCTCCTGTACCATTCTCAGGGTTTCACCAGATGGCTTCAATGTATGTGACCTTGGTTGTAAATTACCCAAACAACTTCTAACGCTCTTTGTGGAATGCGGGTGCTCTCCTCCCTCCCTCCCGACATTCTGGCGTCCTTTCGTGCCTTACACTCATCTTACCCAGAACCCATTTCCATGGCAGGATTTTACCTTTTACCACACTTAACTATTGTAGCTAAAGGCTTAAACCTGACAAGATTACAGAGTGGTCAAGGTGGGATAAGGAGGAAGAAATATACATGTTGCTACTTTGTCAAAAAATCTGCTATAAATATAGCTTATAAATCTAACTCCATTTTACCAGTTCAGAACTTTCAATTTCTCTCAACCAGTCTGGTAAATTGTACCAAGGTCTTGTTTTATATTCTGTGGCTCCCAGGACCGGCTAGAAAGCCTGATGCTGGCTTCTGTGTTTGTACTGAACAGTGACTCTGTTTACTGGTAAACATTAATTAAACTTCAATTCTCCATGCTGCCTTTAAGTTCAGTTCACCTTGCTAAAGTAAGTGTAGCCACTTCACAGCAGCCACTTCACAGCCATCAGATACACAAGTGGACCCACTGCCAAGGATGGGGCCAAAAATTTGTGAGTTTTCAGTGACTTCAGGCACCCATTTCACCTCTTAATAGTCCCAACCCTCCAAAACTCAGATCTTCTTTCAAAGCTACCCCTTTACCACATTTACCATATACTTTTGGAATGCATCCTCAACATGTTCCACAAAGTCTGGCATGTGTTGAGGAGACCCATCTTGAATATTGAGTCCACCCTGGGGTACCAGATTTCAAGAAAGATTCAGAGAAACGAGCAATTTCCAGAGAAAGACAAGGAAGACGGTTGGGGGAGGAAAAACTAAGTGCTCTGAAGTGAAATTGAAGGAGCCAGTAACATTTAGCTTTAGAAGAAAAGATTGAGAGTGTATATGGTAAGATGCCCCAAATATTTAAAAGAATATCACAGAGAAGAAGGCCATGTTCTCTATCATCCTAGAGCGCAGGACATAGAATACAGATAGTCCTTCGTTAACGACTGCCTCCTTTAGCAACTGTTCAAACTTAACAACGGCACTGAAAAAGTAGATTTATGACCAGTCCTTGAACTTATGGCCATTGCAGTGTTCCCATGTTCCTGTGATCGTGATTCGGGTGCTTCTAAACCAGCATGCATTTACAATGGTCACAGCGTCCGGCAGTCACGTGATTGCCATTTGCAATCTTCACAGTTGGCTTCTGACAAGCAAAGTCAATGGGGAAGCCAGCAGAAAGTCACAAGTTGTGGTCACATGACATTGCACTTAATGACCACAGGTGATTTGCTTAGTGACTGCAGTGGAACTGACATCATAAGTCGGGTGCAGCCATGTGATGTTTCACTTAGCGATAGAGTTGCTGATCCCAATTGTGGTCATTAAGTGAGAACTCCCTGTAAAGAATTTAAGTTACAAAAGGGCTGTAGGTTCCAGTTGATGTTAATAAAGACAGAACAGTCTGATCATGAAACTAATTACCTAGAAAGAAGTTGGGCTTCCCTGCAGCCGAAAAAGTCAAGATGGCAGCCGTGATTGTATGACTGAAGCTTCACCTGGGTTTTTATGTGTGTCATACATAAAAAACGGGCAGAGTTTCAATCACACTATCATAGCCACCATCTTGACTTTTTTTAACCATATCCTGTGGACACCCCTGCCTGCACAGGGTATATTTAAGCAGAGAGCCATCTGTCATGGGTGCTTGGATTTGGAAACTTGCATTGGGCAGAAGGCTGGATTCAATGGATGAAATAGCTCCTTCCAATTCTACAGTCTTGGGAATCTAAGTGGGTGGTTAGCATGTTTTGTTTGACTTAATGACAGTGGCAGAAGGCAGGTAAGTGGTACTAGAGTTGCCTTCCCCATTTCTGGCATGAGAATTAGATCATGCATGAAAACTGAGTAAGATGAGGGAGAACGGTTCTCTATTCTAACTTTCAGCCTTCTCTCAAGGTAAACCTCGATTAACATGATTTCCCCATGAAATATTGAGCATCAGGAATAACACTAATGGGGAGAAGAAACTACTGTAAATCCTTGGATGCATAAATCAGAAGATGGGGGCAATTTTCAGATGAAGTGTACAAAGACAAGCACTGGATAATTCATTAATTATGACTGCATTTACGTATTCCTTTTAGAAATTAGCAGTTATATAATGTGCTTGGATGTGAATAGATCCCGAGAACTTTAGTGGCTTGGAAGCCAGGCTGCAGAAAATGAGTACACAAGTCAAGAAAACATTGCATCCAGTGTTCAGAGTTTTAAAAGTCCACACAGATGACAGTGCCGAAGATGTAGAGCAAACATTTGCGTCAGTGCAATTGTTTACAGGAAGGGAATTAAAAAGATTGAGGCTAATGGTGATAAAAGATGATGCTCTAGATCAGAGCTTTCCAAACTGTGTGTCACGACACAAAAGTATCACACACAGTCTGGTGTGTCGCCACACAACCCGGAAGCGCTGATCATCATCAGCGCTTCCGGGTTTTCCCGCGGCGACACACCAACGGCGGCGTGCAAAAACCCGAAAGTGGCAGCAGCGCTTCCGGGTTTTTGCGCACTGCCGCACTTCCAGGTTTTCCCGCGGCGACATACCAACGACGGTTGGCGTGTCGCTGCGGGAAAAACTTTGGAAAGCCCTGCTCTAGATCTTACCGATAAACCGACGACACAGAGATCTCTTACTCCAGATGGTGCCCATCTGAGAGTGTTTAAGAAAATACTGATGTTCCCACAAAAATCTGTAACATGTCTCTAAGACCAGCTTCTGTAGTGTAACATCATTAAAACAAACAAACAAACAAACAGATTTCCCAGAAAGTTACAAGTCAGTTCGCTTAATGTTCTGTTCTGGTCATAAATAAAAAGTAACATTTTTAAATTGTTGGAAAGCACAATTAAAGTAACATTTTCAAGTGTACAGAAGGATAAGTTGCTGAAGAAGAAAATAAGTTCTTGCTCTCTAAATGTTTGGAGTTCTTGGAGAATGCCAATACATGGGTGCATATTGAGGCAAAAAATATTTACTTCATGTCGATGCTGATAGGATCTGAACTGGTGGTTACTGACCTGGAAAAGGATATTGTGATTGTGACTGAGACTTTATTTTAGACATCGATTGATGACTTGTAGCACTACAGTTCCAATGCTGCATAGTCCAATTTACTACATGGAAACCTGCACAGATTTGAACCATCACTTAATACAGGATTTAAAGATGTTAATCCCATTCAAACTTATTTAATATATGAATTATTTTTAAGGCTTTTCCCTCCCATCAATCCATTGGCAAGAAGCAGAGATTGGAGTATTGCCTTTATCTTTTCCTCTCCTCATAAAGTTTATCATTACTTTCACAAGCAGTTCTTAGCAGACAACAGAATCTACACCTCTTCTGATCTCTCTCACAGAGAACTACTTAGCTTCCTTCTACCTAGTTATTACGATGGGTGCCATATCCAAGCAACCTTCTTCTAGCAGCATCCCATCCTACTATGACTCTGAAAGCTCCCGCCATGGCACATCCTTTGGATTGGCAAGCCATTGCCAACAGACTACAGAGGGTTAACACAGCCCATCTCTTTCACATCAAGAAATTTCACAGGTCATTTTCTGGAGGCAGGAACAGGGCAGGACATCAGTCTGTCTGATGCAGAAGCAAACTGGGCATTCTCTAAGGCAAAGTTGGATGAGAAGAAAACACAATTTTCCAGTGAGTGCAAAGCCGCCTGAGCATTTGGCTGCCTGCAGTGAGCATTCCCTGGATTGCAGGCAGTGTTTGTGAGTGACTGACGGGAGGGCCTTCAGAGCTGATGCTCACATGGGAGGGACCTGAGCATAGCAGGAAAGCAGGAAGGGAATGTTTTAGGATCAGTGTTTTTCACACTGTGTGGAGCAGTGGGCAAGGTTTTTGAGTCGGGCTGCGGAGACCCACCCAACTCCTGGGTGACTTTGGGCCAGTCACTCTCTCTTAGCCCAACTTCTTACAGAGTTGCTGTTGTGGGGATAAAACAAAGAGAGATCCCCATCTAAGCTGCCCTGAGCTGTCTGGTAGGAAAGATATAAATCTAACACACTGTAAAAGCAACCGTCATAACGGCTTTGAAGGTTCTTCTCCCTATTTTTACATGTGCAAGTGCTTTTTGATGCATCAATCTGGAAAAGAAAAGAGTAACTTTTTAAACCCACTTGAATCATTCAGACAACACAGATTTTAGAATTATTTGATAGGGTAGTGAAATGTAAAGGCTGTTTTGGTGCAATTAATATCATTCCCTCTTCTCAATTTTTGTTGTGTATTTATTTTTATTTATTATTTATTTTATTAAATTTACATTACCACCCATCTCCCCTGTCGGGGACCCTGGGCGGTTCACAATAAAACATAGTTAAAAAAGATAAATATAAAATTAAAATATAATAAATAATATAAAATCCAAGTATAAAAGATGTTAAAAATGGTAATACTGGGAGGTTTCATGGGACCAGCCATCCCCAAGAGGAACTGTTGGCATTTCCCTCCCAGGCAAGACGGCAGAACCAGGTCTTTAAGCCTTTCCGAAAGGTCGGGAGCGAGGAAACCCGCCTCAGCTCCGGTGGTAAGGTATTCCAAAGGGCGGGCGCAACTGCAGAGAAGGCCCGCCTCCTGGACCCCACTAGATGGAACTCTTTGGTCGTTGGGGTCCGCAGCAAGCCCTCTCTGGCTGATCGGGTGGGACGGGTCGATGTTCTGGGGATGAGACGGTTCCTCAGGTAACCTGGCCCTATGCCATGTAGGGCTTTAAAAGTGATAACCAACACCTTGAATTGTACCCGGAAGCAAACCGGTACCCAATGCAGCTCGTGCAGCAGAGGTGTCACATGAGCCGATCTTCTGGCCCCAATAACTGTCCGCGCAGCTGCATTCTGGACCAGTTGAAGCTTCCGGATACTCCTCAAGGGTAGCCCCATGTAGAGCACATTACAATAGTCTGTATGGGAGATGACAAGGGCATGAGTGACTGTTCGGAGGGCATCTCGGTCCAGGAATGGGCATAACTGGTGCACAATCCAAAGTTGTGCAAAGGCCCTCCTGGCCACGGCTGCCACCTGCTCTTCAAGCAGGAGTCGTGAGTCCAGGAGAACCCCCAAATTCCGCACTGGCTCCGAATGGGGTAGTGCCACCCCATCTAGAACCAAAGATGACAACTTCCTAGATCCCGAGCGGCCATCAATCCACAGCCACTCCGTCTTACTAGGGTTCAGCCGAAGCCTGTTGTTCCCCATCCAGGCCCCCACAGCCTCCAGACACTGAGATAGGGCGGCAACTGCATCACTTACTTCACCCGGAATGGAAATATACAGCTGAGTATCATCAGCATATAGATGGTATTTCATCCCGTGGTGACGGATGATCTCACCCAGCGGCTTCTTATAGATGTTAAACAGGAGAGGGGAGAGCACTGAACCCTGTGGCATCCCACACAAGAGGGGCCGTGGGTCAGATCTCTCCTCCCCTATCATCACTGATTGGGAACGGCCCGGGAGGAAGGAGGTGAACCACTGCAGAACTACACTGCCCACCCCCAACTCCCTGAGCCGCCCCAAAAGGATACCATGGTCAGTGGTATCAAAAGCCGCTGAGAGATCTAAGAGGGTAAGGATGGATGCACTCCCTCCATCCTGTCCTTGTATTTTTATGATACTTCTTTTCTAATCTATTTTAAAGGTGCATTCTGCATGTGGAGGAAAACACACAATTCTGGCATTGTATATTTCTAAGGCAGAATCAAGATTGTCTTCCACTTGCAATATGTCTGGCAGAAATCAGATAGAAACTGTAGAGGGAGTGATCCTCAAAACACATTTTTCTCAGCCTTTACTGATTAAAAAAAGGGAAATAAGAAACTGTATGATGAAAGCCATGCCATCGGCACTCTGTGATTCTCTTTGTATGATACACTCATAGAGTTATTGCCATATCTATCTCAAGCCTCTGCTACTTCCTGTTATTAATTCAGTTGCAGGACTTCCTTCAGGTTACAAGATCTGAGCTGTGAAAACTCAGATGACCACTTGGGAGCAGTAAAGAATTTGAATTTTCAGCATCCCTCCCTAGTGGTCACCCTGATTTTTGCAACCTAAAGGTATTAACTCTATATTTCCTGTTACTATATAGCTTTGTCCAAAGAGCATACTCCAGTTCCATTTCCGCTCCAGCTCTAGCTGCTAAGTTGCGTGCATCGTTTATAATTCTTAGATACACATGGTGCCACTTTCACATAGAGATATTTCCGAAGGTCAAAGAAGGGAAATGGTTAATTCCTTTTCCTCGATCCCTAACCTCCCTCTCCCATTTCCCACCCCCACCCTGTGTGAACAGGAAGTTTAAAAAGGAAAAGCTTTCAGAACGAGCAGCTGGAAATAAAGGAATCCTGGAACTTTATGCTACAGAAGCTCAGAGACAATAACAAAGGCTTCCCCCTTCTCTAATTAGTGGGGTTTTGTTGTTTTTAATATATCTTCAATGAATCTGCAGCTAACAAAGAGGCAGAGGAAATCCAAAGGACAAACAATTAGAGCAGGTTAAATTGCCTTAGTACGCATCTGTGGATTGTTTGAATCAATGAATTGGCACTTTAGCACAATCCCAACGACACTTGGAAGTAATTTCAGATGAAATCTGTAGATGGTGCCTTAATGTCAATACTATAGGGCAGTGTTTCTCAACCTTGGCAACTTTAAGAAGGTTGGACTTCAACTCCCAGAATTCCCCAGCCAGCTTGCCAAGGTTGAGAAACACTGCTATAGGGAGTCCACCAAAGTGCCTCGCTGGCATTCATGGGAAGCTTCAGAACCTCTCTTTAAGCATAATGCTAGCAATTCACAGGTAGGAATTGAACAGGTATCAGTGACCTTTCTGAGACAAGGGGCATAGAGTATTTGGAAGGTTGAGATTGTGTTGTGGGTGCTCTCGCAAAATGGTTGCCATAGGAAGGCTGGCAGTTTATAGGTGCCTGTTGTTCGGCACATGTGACACCTCTGCTATGTGAGCTGTGTTGGCTTCTGGGTGCAATTCAAGATGCTGGAGGTTACCTTTAAAGCTCTTCATGGCTTGGGGCTTGGGGTTACTTAGGGGACCATCTCTCCCCAGTGGTATCTACTCGTCCCGTAAGATCCAGCAGGGGAGGCATGCTCCGGGTCCCGTCCACAATGAAGTGTCATCGGGTGGGATCCAGGAAGAGGGCCTTTTCTGTCACGGCGTCCTCCCTCTGGAACACTGTTCAAATTGTGTTCCAGAGCATCAGTTTTTTAAACATGAAAGTGAGAGATGAATACCTATCAGGGGAAGAAAGAATATAATAACGAAAATATCTCCCATGGATAGTAAGACTAGAAAAAGAAATATCTAAAATCAGGGGGGGTTAAGTTTCCAAACTTAACATGTCAACATGTTCACCATCCTTAGTTTCTGGATCTAAAAAAAGGTTATTGAAAGTTAAGATTACAGAGTGCCAGGTAAAGCTTTATGCTTGGGGGTATGCGTGCCATTGTACAAAAACAGGATAGAGGATGACTGTCGCAAAAAATCTGTCCAGTAACACATACACAGCTTTGGACAAGCGTGTTTGGTCTGGCCCAATTGCTCCCCTCATCCCTGTTCAGCTTCCAGTGTTTATAAAGGCTTTGAAGACATGGAGAGTGTTTCCTGTTTGTAGTTTGGATCTTGTGATGCCAGCTCCCCACCCCCACCCCCACCCCCACCTCCAGCCTATTGTTCCAGGGCTTCATGTGCTTAGGGAACAAGGGTATGAAATATCCACTCTGAGATTATAAATCCAGCAATCATCATGAAGGATGAACACCTTCAGATGATAGCCATTTAAGAATCAGTGGCCCTGGAGCTCACGGTATAATGAAACCAACGTTCCCCATCTTTACAACAGCTAAGGGCGCATTATTTTTTGTAGAAGGGTTCAGTTTTCCTGGTCCACCGGAGGTAAAGGAATAATAAGCTGATTTGTATAACATCCCTTCAGGCTGGGAATGAGAACAAAAACAACACTACTGTAGTTGCCTTGTTAGAATAAAATGGGAACCCATCCCCACTGCTTCTCTTGGACCTCTCATCAGCATTTAGCACCATCAACGGTGGTAACTTTCTGAAATGTTTGGTCAGTATGAGACTTGGCAGCACTGACCTCAATTGAACACTGATCACAACTGAACTAGCAAATCACAGCTTAGCATGTTGAATGGAAACAGGCTGCATGCTTAATTTATGGTCCAACCAGTGTGCTGTGAAAACGCCAAGTATTGGGTTGAGTAAGGAAGCCATAGTTCAGTTCAAGTATCCTGAGCCAACACAGCCAGGGTATTGCACTGGTTTTCTTGTGCCACCATTCAGGTGATGAAAGGCTATTGTTCATGCAGGCAGAAACACTCTAACACAAGAGAGAGAGGCCTTGGGTTCAAGTTAAGCCTCAGCCAAGGAAATTCACTGGCCAGTCACTTCCCCCTGCCTAGCTTACTTTGCAGGACTCTTATTGTGAGGATAAAGCAGAGATCCTTATGTAAACTAGCTTGAGTTCCTGGAGAAAAGGTAGGATAAAATAGTGGTAGTAGTAGTAATAGTAGTAGTAGTATCAGTACCAAAACCTTTAGGAAAAACAAAAACAATCCAACTGATCAAAGATTAACTGACTTTGTGGTGGGAATAAAATGGGAAGTCAGAAATGGAATGGAGAGGGAGTTTGGTAGCAGCCCTCCATTTTGCTGCAGGGTTGTATTTGTTTTCTTGATACTTTTATTTATGCGTGCATTTATTTATTTAATTCAATTTAGGCACTGCCCGACTCCAACTGACTCTGGACATATGGAAATGAGATATGCTAATTATGCTAGTTTTTAGTTTTATGTACAGTAACTCTGATGTTCTGAGTTAGACTGGATATTTTCCATAGAAGAGAAAGATCTGAAACAATGGCTGATTTTCAGTGTAGTTTTGGGGTATTTTATTTTTTCATTCAATTGCTGCTCCTACAAGCCCCCTGCTACACAATTCAGAACAAATAACTTGAAGTGGGAGCAGGTATGTACAGGGGTGTCTGCCGGGGCGAGGTTACAAAATTTAAGAAGGCAGTTGTGCCTGTGCAAATGAAGCCCTGCCCCTTTTTACATGTGTTGCACACGCCACAGATGTTTAAAAGGGGTGGGGCTTTGACCACATGTTCATGGCCACCATCCTGACTTTTTTGACCCCCGCTTGTGGACACCCCTGCAATATGTCTAAGCAGTGGGAATCCATGTGTAGCACTTGGCCAGAGTCAGCTCAGCCATGAAGAGATGATATGCACTAGGCCATTTCACACAGAAGATTTGGGATACTCATCACAGGCTTTTAATTCACGGATTGGGGTGAAATTTAGATGTTCTGCTTCAGGCTTCAGAATCTTTAGCCCAGTCCTAAACAGGTTAGGGTTCAAAACCAAGTTGTACTTCTGTGGCATCAGACCTAGAAAAGTAAGCTGTGCCTATATACTTGTCTGTAGACTTTTTTTTTTAAATTAAATACTAGAATAGTATTGGTGGTACACATTTTTACTGAGGTTTGGTGCCTGGGCACATGAGTGCATTGTTGAAATATTTCTTAAAGATCAATACCATTACTGGTACATGTTGATTCCTTATTTATTTATTTATTTATTTATTTATTTATTTATTTTCTATCCGCCTTTATTATTTTTATAAATAACTCAAGGCGGCGAACAGACCTAATACTCCTTCCTTCTCCTATTTTCCCCACAACAACCACCCTGTGAGGTGAGCCGAGAGAGAGGGACTGGCCCAAGGTCACCCAGCCGGCTTTCATGCCTAAGGCGGGACTAGAACTCTCAGTCTCCTGGTTTGCCATTGGCTCCTTCCTAGGCCTGAGAGACAGGGACTGGCCCAAGGTCACCCAGCGATTTTCATGCCTAAGGCAGGACTAGAACTCTCAGTCTCCTGGATTCTAGCCCAGCACCTTAACCACTAGACCAAACTGGCTCTCCTTAGTATATTTATTTGCCTTTTCTTCAGTTTGTTTTTCACATGCCTCTTTTGTTTGTAACATTCCTGTTTAATGGTTGACAATAAAGTTTCCTTCCCTGGTCCTTTTCCATTTGGCAGACTTTGCATTTTTCCTTTTTGTTTTTTTATGGAGCCAAAGCCCCCATGAGTCTCTTTTGTTGACTTCCTTGTGTGTGCCTGAGCATCACTTGTGCAGTTAGTGAGACATGGGTCAGGGCTCGGGGAAGAGCCAGACTGACACTACTCAGATGGGTCATAAAACAAACCAGCATCAGACAGCTGCCCGTTTTCAGGTCTCACCTTGAAGAATGCAGGATTTATAAATTTCTCCCCTGCCATAGTACTTCCTGATTTCAGCTACCACCAGATGTGGAAGTACCGAAATACCATGAGATAGTAATAACATTTGTGCAGCAATTATCCAAGCTGAGATAATAAAAAAACAAAGCATGGATAAGCATCACCAATTGTCTCTGCAAGGGTCATAGCTGGCCTACCATACACTATTGTATGAAAGTGTGAGAGCAGATTCTCACATGGTCACAAGCAAACAGCCTGATGCCAGGTCAGTCCGTTACTAACATAAGAGTAGGTGAAAATTTTCACTCTCCGAAGAGAGCAGTTTCTAGCTCATTACATTGCAATGGGATGAAGAAAGAGGTATAACATTTTAAACCTTGATTTCATTATAAAAAGGGCTGCATTTAATACACAGTAGTTACTGGAATTCTTTTGTAACGGCTTCATTAACTTTATTATAACAAAACTACTTACCAGAGCCTTGGTGTCCTTGGAAACCTATGTTTACAGTTTCTTGCCTGGCCAACCAAGAAAAGGCTGACAATAATTCCAGCACTTCCTCACTTCCACTGCATGGAAGACAAAGTATGCTTTGAGTTTCTAGACCAAGACCATGACGACTAAGCCTCTTGCCATAGCAATGACTACTGAAAAAGTCACAAACACCTGTTCTCATAGAAGGACCACGTAGGACCACGTAGGACCACGTAGCATCAGACCCAGGTGGCTGCCCAGCTTAACCATCTGGACCAGACAATCAACCAACTGGCAAAATGGATGGGCAAGATCCAGCAAACACCAGCCTGGCATGGCCTTCTAGGTCTTCAGATTCCTTGCCAGGTAATATGACAGACCTCCTGAGAGAATTTAGGCCTTCATCACTCAATATGAGTTGTATCTTTTCTTAAGACTGAAGGCTTTCCACCGATTTCTCCCAGGTAGGATTTATAACTGGACCCTTGACCAGGAGAGCTGCAAAGTGGACAATTGGTTTTCTGGCAGAAAACTGTTCTATACAGTTCTGATTTAATGGCCACACTGATGCTCCTTTCAGTGATTCGCCTAAACAGGCAAAAGCTAACTGTTAGATTCAGCAATTATGACAAAATAAGTGGAGATTACAGACATATATGGCTGACTTCCAACTCTCTACTTAGGATGTAGGCTGGAATGAGGAACTATTAATTCAGCTATTAATTAATTGGGCCTATCTGATAAATTACAAAGTTGGCTAATTCAGCAGGGCAATCCAGACACTTTGGGAGCATAAATCCAATGCTGTGGAACTATAGACATAAGACTCAAAGAATCGTGACTCACTGGATATGGGGGAAAGAGATGCCACTATTCTCTCCCTCTCCCCACTACTCTGAGTTTTTCAGTGTCAAACCTATGCATGTGAGGATCACAATCTTATGGCCCAAACTCAGTAATTAACAACACAAGCCACATGGGATATGTGCAATTCTTTATTGGACCAGCATCATGCCACCTTAAAGCTGTGAATGGGGTCCCTCCCCTCCCCCAATCTTTCTTTAAGCCCTCAGCTCCCTTCTCATTCTGCCCATTCTCCCAGCCTTCTTCTTTTGTTATTCTATTTCTTTTTTCGCGCCCTCTGTTCTCTTCTGGTCTCTGTGCCTGGCTTCTCGTGTCCTCTGGACCAGATGTGGTGATGGCTGTCTGTTCTCCTGCGGGCTAGTGCTTCTGTAGGAATTCTGGAATGGTAATACCAGAACTCCATGCAGCTTCTTATTAGTATATAGTATATATATAGTATATAGAGCAGAAGCATTCCCATAAACTTGCACAAGGCTTAATCAGGTCAAAATACACAAAATAAACACACTTCACACGTTAATGTAAAGTAACATAAAAAGAGCCAACAGTTTTATTGTAACTCATAGTTTCTTAGTAGAAACGGTTCATGCGTGCGAGCAATAGGTTCTGATGAGACCCACATGCTTCTTAATGTGGCCCACCTGAATGGAAGTGTGAGCAATGTGGGCAGCCATAGCTGACCATCCTCCTTGGTAGGAGATTCAAACAGAGGAGAGAGAAAACAAAGGGAACAGGAACAGGAAATCGGGATTCAGCCCCTCCCACACAAAGCAAGTAAGATTAGGTTACAGCAGAGGCTGCCTCCTCCTTCAAGCTTGTGTGAGACATGCTTGGTTGAAACCCAATATCTCTAACAGCTTCCCCCCCCCTCCAGCTTCCCATCGTCTTCTTGCCCCTCCCAGTTCTCCCTTATTTTATCCTGTGTAAGGGTGGAGTATCCAGTCCATTGCTTCTGGATTCTCCATCCTTACAATGCAGCTGCATAGATAGCCACATTGTTGGCTGCAGAAAAGTGATGCTGATGTACACAAGGACTTTGTTTATAGTGTGGGACTTTGGAACATTTTGCAGTGCACTCTCTCTTCTAAACCTTCCCATTTTGAATTATCCATGAAGTACCATACAGGTGGAACAAGAGGGCATTTTGCAAGGAACTGCCTTAGATGTTTCAAGCCCACCAGGAAATGACACAATCCCTCCCTTCTGAAGCTGAGAGAGGAAGGTATCGAATAATTATGGGGGATTGGGAGGTTTAATCCACACAGCAATACCAATATGCTTTCTTTCTGTCCTAAAGACAAGAGGAGAATATATCAGTATAAATGGTGCTGCCCCCACAGCCTATTATTACTGTGCCTTGCCAATAAGGCCAGTCAGTACAGCTGCTCTGATTGCATGGAAGATGTTTCTATTGCCCAATCAATTTCACCCTCTCCTCACCCCATCTCTACCACATGCTTTTAGTAAAGGAGGACTGTTTGTGGTGGGGAGAGGAAAGGATTAAACTGACCAGGAAACAAGACTAAAACTCAAACACAGCTGAGGCCACTCACCAAAGTAAAATTAACATCATGAAAGACCCACATTTTGTCTTCCACAAGGCTGATATTCTCTTGACCAAACCAGAGGGGGGGGGGAAGAGAAAATAGTTGCTGGGGGAGATTCTGCTCTTTCTGGCTGGCAAAGTATAAATGGCTATGGAGGTGCAGAGCCCAGTGATTGTATGGGAAAGATGGTCCTGCAGAAGGACCTCATCTGGAGGTCCCTGAACTCCAAAGTTTCCTTCTCCATCCAACCTAGACCATTTGCGTGGGAGTTTTTCTTTCATTTCACTAGTAAGGAAAATACTATCTTCAAGCCAGAACACTGTGATCTGGCTTCAGCCCATCTTGACAGCAGGCTAGCTGATGAGACGGAGGCTCCACTGTGAGGGCATATCTTCATCAAAAGATAAACAGGGCATCATCAGGCTGGGGCAAGAAGATTGTCACATTAGGCCAAGGAGACCTATACTTGAACGGCAGTTTTCCTATAGCCTCTGCCTCGTTCCTTATCCACCTTTGCCTCATCCTGCCCTAGAGGGCATGGGCTCCTTGTCTATTAACAAGATGCAATGGATACTAGGAAGAAGGCTGATATGTTATACTTTCCCAGCTTCATCAGCAATGAAATAGCACTGACTTCCTCCATGCATTTCCTCTTAGATTATTTGTTGGCCAGGTGGGAGAGTCAACAATGATGATAGTTTAGGTCATTCTCAAAAATATATTGGGAGCCATTTGAGGAAATGTGTCAATCAACCAGCATATCCAAGAGCAATTCTCAGCAAAATCAAGCTAGTTATAAACAATGTCCTCATGGCCCAGTATGCATCAACTTGTCCGTACCTTGTACCCAGAGAGCTCTTTCCCACTCCTGTCAAGCAGCTTGGACTCTGCCTGCCTTTGCAGGATCACTATTGAATCGGACTCATGGCCTTCTGCTATGATCTCTCTAGCATTCACAGCCTTTCTTCTATAGTGCCGTGAATACAAGCAAAATTCACCCGTCTCCTTCATTGGCTTGAAAATGGTTCTGAGATCAGTGGAAAAGGAATAAATAGACAGGTAGCACTAAGAAATCAATGGGTGAACAGCACAGTACACAGAGTTTTGGTATAATTTGTACCATTGTGGGTGGGAACTGTTTTGCATGGTTTATTTGCTTTTTGAATGTTATTTTGTTTTACTTTATTTTAGTAATAAATGTTTCATCTCAGAAAGTTGATTTCAAGCAACAAACGGGCTTACGTCTTCTGTATACTGTTAGAAAATCAAGTTCTAAGAAAGCAGTGAAATGCGGTAGAATTCAATACATGAGTACTTGTGAGTAAGAGCCAGCGAATATAGTGAAGTATATCCCCAAATTAGGGTGCATAATAAAGGTAAAGGTTCCCCCCGCACATTTGTGCAGTCGTGTCCGACTCTAGGGGCCGGTGCTCATCTCCATTTGTTAGCCAAAGAGCCAGCGTTGTCCAAAGACGCTTCCACGGTCATGTGGCCGGCATGACGCACGCGGAACACTGTTACCTTCCCACCGAAGTGGTACGTATTCATCTACTTGCATTTGCATGCTTTCGAATTGCTAGGTTGGCAAGAGCTGGGGTGAATGCGGGAGTTCACTCCGCACGCGGGGCTAGGGATTCGAACCTCTGAACTTGCGATCTTCCAATCGACAAGCCTGGCGTCTTACCCGCTGAGCCACTACGCCCCTAGGGTGCATAATACAACCAAACAAAATATTGACAATTCCTATCTTTGATATTAATAGTGACATTCTTCTTTCATCTAACCCTGATTAACTGCATAAAGTTTTCAAAGCTGGACTTCATCATAAATAAAAGTCATATTCACAGTAAGAACCGGGGAAGAGTTTGCCAAAATATATTATTATAAAATGCATAATCTTCCTAAGGCTTATATTTTCTTTTAAAACTTTGTCCAGCCACTCACTCTAAACAAAAAAAAGCCCATGGTATCTTCCTTATTCTGAAGCAGAATATTGATTTAACTCAGCCTTGTCCACACTGATTATAGGAATGTATCCAGAAAGTCAACAGGAGTGTGATAGCTCAGCGGTTAAGACACCAGGTTTGTCGATCGGAAGGTCGGTGGTTCGAGACCCGAGCGCCGCGTGACAGAGTGAGCTCCTGCACTCGCCCCAGCTCTTGCCAACCTAGCAATTCGGAAATATGCAAATGCAGGTAGATAAATAGGTACCACTTCGGTTGGATGGTAACAGCGTTACGCGCGCTTCATGCCGGCCACATGACCGCGGAAGTGTCTTCGGACAGCGCTGGCTCTTCGGCTAAGAAACAGAGATGAGCACTGCCCCCCAGAGTCGGACACAACTGTGCGGGGGAAAACCTTTACCTCTTTTTACCTTTATCCAGAAAGTCACTAGGATAAGCTGTTTTGGGGCACAAAGTGTGTGCATCCATCCATGCAGTCTTGGACACTAATGTGGGTGGAATTTGGGGTGGCTTCAAAGGAATCAATCCTAAGTTTAATTATGTCCCCATAGCCTTCCTTGGCAAATGTAGAAGACCCACTGATTTTTTTTTAAAACTGCTGAATTAAGACTGCTCATAAATATAAACTTGTATCAAAAAGTATGCATTCCCCTGGAAAAGGCTTTTTCAGTAAACGTAAACTGAACTGGTATATTATTATTATGGATAAAACATATTATTACTATTATTATTTAAACTTGTATGCTGCCCAACTCTCAACTTCTCTGAACATTGAGACTAGTTTTGCAGTGCCTGGGAAAGGCTGCTTCATTTAACATGGTCCAGTATACAGACCCGATCCTCCAATTTCTTTTATGTAGTTACTACCTAACGAGAAGCAAACTTCTAGTGGGAAAACTCACTTAATATCTTGTTTGGATGTGTCTGTCCTAGGCTCAGTAGGCACTCTAGAGCAGTATTTCTCAACCTTGGCAACTTTAAGATGTGTGGACTTCAACTCCCAGAATTCCCCAGCCAACATGCTAGCTGGGGAATTCTGGGAGTTGAAGTCCACACATCTTAAAGTTGCTAAGGTTGAGAAAACCTGGCCCTGTACATATGCAGGACATATGGACCCTATTTTACATAACTGTACTGTCCTCTGCAGTCCTCAATCCATAAAAATGACAAGAACAGACTCTGATGGATCAAAAGGTTGCCCACACATGTTCTTGGTAGTGGACACCATCGACCATGCTTCCCAAGATGCTGCTGTAGCAAGAGCCTTACCCTTCTGCACAGAAGAGTCGGTCCTAATTCTTCCATTCCTTCTCACATGATCTAAATTTAGACTGTAAGCTTTGGGGAGAAGGCAACAATCTGTCCTTTTCTCATGTAAATCTATGTAAAGTGCCAGGATGGACGCTTCATCACTATCACTTTATGTTAGCCATGATGGCAACCTACAGGAGAACAGGGAATGCTGTAGTAAATAATCCGTCTCATCTACCATCTTGTTCCTTATGTGAAATCTCAGGTATGAAACTTGGTTTTTATAACTGTGCAGAGAATTATAACATATTTATCTTAAGTGGACCTTGCTACTATAATTCATGTCCTGAAAAGCACATAGCCAGAATCTTATTGGAGTTTCTGAGGGGGAAAAAAATCTTCATTGCTTTTAGCTTTTTCATTATGTGTATTTATTCATATGATAGATAGACAGATACACACACACATGGGACATATCAGGCCTGCTCTAATGATTTGTGCTCATTTCTGAGTACTTTGTGATAGTCTGATCAATATTCTTCACAATAAAAGCCTGTGAGGAATGCTAGCGATAAAGCAGTCAGGCGAAGAGAATAAGATTTAGTATCCCTTTTATTAATCTTCCCCTGAATTTTACTGGTGCAAGGGAAAAGGTGATAACCTGGGCAGTTATTCAGGCTTCTGTTTGTTTTGCTGTCTAGTTAATCCTTGCATTATCTGAGGCAAGCAAAGCTTCAGAGAGATTAATGAGCCAAACTAAAACAAACCTGAAAGCTCCAAGAATATGACCCCCAGCTTAACACACTGAGATCTGTCAACAAGAGCAGGCACCACTTTACACCCTTTAAATGTGGTTGAGCTTTGCTCCTATACCTTGGAGAGAAGCTTTTTTACACTGCCTTCAGTTTAAACCAGTGTTTCTCAACCTCAGCAACTTTAAGATGTGTGGACTTCAACTCCCAGAATTTCCCAGCCAGCCTTGCTTCCCCTTGCTGGCTGGGGAATTCTGGGAGTTGAAGTCCATACATCTAAAGTTGCTGAGGTTGAGAAACACTGGTTTAAACTATACATCATATTTGGTGGAAGACTAAGAGATAAGCTTCTCCACACAGTTCAGAGAAGGGGAGTAGTGCACACTCTGTAATCCTCTATAAGGACCCCTAGAAACCACACAGCTACCCACCACAATGGCTCTATTATTTTGTATTTTGCCCTGCAGCCTCAGTCTTCACCCCTCCAAACTTGCAAGGTCTGGTTTTCTGACAAATAAAAATAGCGCAGCGATGTCCTGGAATCCCAAATCATTTCCTTCGGTGTCCAATCTGATTAATTCCATCATGTTATTTCACGACATGGCAAAATCTGGGATAAAATAACAGTAACAACAAACCCATCCCATACTGAACTTTAGTATAGTCTTCTAGGGAAGACGGTGATCTGTATCTGTTCTAAACGTCCATGCAGAAGGCTTTTTTGTTGTTGGATTTTTTTGCTGTGGGATTTACATATGCTTGAAAAGCACCATTAGCAATGACCTGTGAAAATCTAATCTGAGTTTGGCTAAATTATGTGAGAAAGCTCTTACATCAAACAGAAATCTAGAATGGTGTCATCAGCTTCACAATAAATGGGGAAAAACAAGATTGGGATGTTGCCTAATTAGTTTAGGGCCAACTGAGGAAGACAGGAAGAGAAAATTGACTCTGCATATACAGGTGAAGGTCCTTGGAAAAAGTCAATACAATTATGTGAAAGTTCACCCGTATCATCTGAACTCTT